>VXBR01007193.1:458428-507818 GCA_013400215.1 Cisticola juncidis
AAAAAAAAAAACCAAAAACAAAAAAACACCACACTGCCAGAGGTTTTAATAAGAGCAGTATTTTGTCTTCCTAAATTAAAATTCTAGAAAGATATCTGGGTTTTATTTCGCATTTATTATTTTTCTGTAGTTTCTCCCAAGAAACAACAATAATTCACTGTTTTCATGAGAATGCAATTGCTTTTATAACCCAAAGAAAATAATATTAATATTTGTCAAAAGTTTTAAATTCTTAAATAGGAAACAATAAAATTATATTGTTATATGTTGCTACTAAGTATCTCTATATTTGAAAGAAGATTTATTTCAAAATACATCTTCCATAAAAATTAGGAGGGAAAGACATTTCTTTTTGAAAGCCCAAACCCATGATCCGTATTTAACATGGTTTTGTGACAGTTGCCTTCAACTGCTCCTTTTACAACTCTTATAAAGAAAACCCCACAAATAAACAGAAACCTACAGGGGCCTCAGCAAATGTCTAGTTTTGCCTAAGTATTTAAGTACATTGAAGCTGAGGGAATCACCTGCATGCAAGATTTAGCTACTTATGGAAGTGGTGCCAAAGGTGATTTGTCAACACTTGGAAGACTGAGAGAACATGAGCAAAAGGACCACAGCCCAGACGTTCACCAGAGAAATACACAAGTGAAATATTGTTTTAAAGGAAGAAAAATTATAATATATTTTCCACCACCAAAAAAAGGAAAAAAAGTACTGTAATGAGAAGTACTGTCAGAGCACCAGGACTTCTTGACTGTGAGAAAGTAAGAACTTTCAACTGATGCCCAGAGAATGCCCTGGGACTTCACAGTTTGGTGTCATTATTCCCTCCCAAAGCAACAGGACCTAAAACATCTAATGATCTTTCAGTACTTGATATGGTGACAAGGGGTATAATCATTAAAATATTTCAGTTACCCTAGCAAAATACTTTTTTGCAGTTCAAAATGGAATAGTTCAAGATATTGTAGTTGACCAAATTATTACAAAATGTAATAAAAAATGCAAGAACCAACTATACACAGGAGTGAAACTCCTTTCTGTACTTTACTCTTTCTGTAAATGTACTGTCTAGAGCTGGGATCTTTGGGAAAATCCCAAGGACCACATAGATATGGAAAGGCAGAAACATCATAGTGCATCAGCTCATCATGAACCAAACCATTCCCAGTGCAGACCTTCTTGTGACCCACAACCCACTCCCTCCTCTGTTATGTACCCTGGTCTGAGGAAAGTCACGTTATAAACCTCTTAAGTCTGATGCCACACTGGCCACTTTTCTGATAACAGGAAAAGGCTGCTCTAAACTCTTCCATGCAGGTATGAATAAAACCAACTTCATGGCACTGGCTACTTAGAACATTAGACCTGTCAAAGAGCATCACATAGCATGGGTGACTTGAGGCTCCAGGGACTACAAGCTTTCTACTCTTTCCAAGTTCCCTTTGTTCTGAGATCACATCCTATTTTGCTTTGTAGAAAATGGGGAGAATAAATGTATGAACTGCAATGGCCTGCCACAGTATCAGAAGCTTTGCCTTCATGCTGACATGTCCAGTTTGAAGGAGCCTGGTTCATTTTCTTACTGCCAGCAGAAAGACTAAGAGCCTTTCCTCCAAGGAGAAAGAATTTGGGAACAATACATTATCTCCTCTTCCAAGCTGAAAGGCACACAACAAACCCCAATATAATACAGCTATAAACAGTTTGGCAAGGAAGTAGTGCCTCAAAAGTACAAAAGTCAAAGCAAAAATGGGAGAAGGGAACTGACTTCCAGAAGGTATAAGAAAGGGCTTGTAACTCAGTGCAGGGTTTCTGAGGCAATGGCACTTGGAAGAGATTATACAGTACGCAACATTTTCACAGTTGTGATTTGAAGAACCTGTCAGCACTTTGAGGTAAATTTAGATTTCCTTTTCCTAGTGATTGAGCTATTAATGATCTGGCTTGGAACATCTCTAAGGCTTTGGACCCGGACACACTTTAAGAATAAAAAGTCTTCATCCAGACACAAGTTTAGAGGCTGGTGATAGATGGCTTCTCTGCAGAGAGAGCACAGTTTTTAAGTATGATGTTCACCTAGACAATGGGTATATCATCCAGTTTTGAAAACTGCTCTCTCTCTGCTTAAGAACATTTATCTTCTACTCCTCAAACAGTAATTTTGAGTGGGAAAAAAAAAAAGCATTCAGTTGGAAAATACCTCTAAGATAAGATCTCAGAAGGAGTACAGGCAATTTTTTTTATTAATTTAAGGTATTTTATATACTATATACACTAATGCTTATTTTTAAGCTTGGTCTATAGATGAAGACCGAAGTAAAATGCTCTTCTTTGACTCGCAAGATCAAAATTTCTCTCAAAAATAATCCTGACATAAAATAGGTTTATTAAATTAATTAACAAATATGATTACTAACAATGTTTTTCATAGAATACAAGCAGAGAAGTTATTAGCTGGTTAGAAGGATCAAAAGCTATCCATTTTTTCCCAAGTTTATTTCTAGGTATTCAAACCTGTCTTATAATTCTTTTCAGTAGCAATTTCTAAGTACTTTGGGCAGAAAAAAATCCTTTCAGCAAACATGTCAGAGGTTTTTGAAACAGAATTTTATGAGATTCCATTGTATTACCTGTCATATTTTGGGTTTAGTTGCAAAGGTAAGTAATTGTACATAATGCTCCCCTCACAGGCTATGAAAGCAGAACATGCTCATTAACTTCATTGCTGACACAAAGTTGTGATGGGTGCCACTCTTACTTCAGAATGGCTCCCTACTTCAGCTGGGCTTCTGCCAATAAGTTATGATATAAAGACAGACACCTGTCAGGACTTGCTTCCTGAGACAGTGGTAAAACCATTTCTCTTCTTCTGTATCTGTGCTGAGCAGCTTCACGAGTTAAAATGCACAAGGGCAGAACAACTGAACATCTTCGATTTATATTTTCAAAGATATTTATCAAAAAGAGTAAATGAAAGCACTGGGGTAACTGTTGTTATTCTCTGCTCTTAATGCCAGTATTAAAACTGATCATAAATTGAACAAACAAGTTCAATTGGAATCACAGGCTCTAATTTTAACTTTGTGACTGATTTGCTGGGAACTCTAATCTCTCAGTACTCCAGTGCTCTTTTCTGTAGAATCTATCTGGTAGTACATGCCTAATTCTCTGGGCTCCCAGCATGGGGGAAGGAGATCTGATTTGAACCTTAACTTTCAACAAGCTGCAAACCATTTACTAAAATTCTCAATTTTCTTCAAGGAAGTCTCTATAAAATGCAAACTAATGCTGTATATAGGAGATCTGCATAAACACCTGGACAAGCAATAAACTTAAATGGAGCCCAGATACCTACCCTACAACCAGTTTTTGCCACAGAGCATTGTAACCATTTTCTTATGGAAATTCCTTCTTTCCCCACTCTTTGCAAGCAAAGTTATCTCGAGGATTTGAGCAGATATAACCCAGGTTCTTTTTGTTACTTGACTTTATAGAAACCATTACATGATTTGTGCAGGGCAGAGACTGAGTAAAGCAAGCAAGGAAACAAACAAAAAAGATGGTTATGTGACAGCTTTTGTGTTTGCAAAACATAGCCTGTCACAGCTGAAGTTTCTGAAGAGAGACTGCAAAGGTAATTTCAGTCACAATATCTTTTTCTAGCAATGTCTTTTTTGTTTATTAACACTGAGCAGTGGAACACACTGCATCCAATAAATTACAACTCAGAATTTGTTTCGTGTCTGGTTTAGCTAAAAAGTTTAAAAGCAAAGCCTTCTGACCAACCACTGAAATGTAATAATCAGAGCTATAACCTTTCCAAACTTTTTGAAAATACAAAAAAACCCGAGCATCCCTCGCCAAAAAACAAGCAAACAAAACCAACTGAATAAAACAAAGACAAACAAAAAGAAAAGAAACCATCCAAACAAACAAAGAAACACAAAAAACCAAAAAAAAATCTGCCCTTTAAAATCTTATCTGTGGAAATGAAGATTTTTTCTATGACTGGAAATGGAGTCATCATAAATCTTAAATGGAGTCTTTTTCCCACTGTTCTGAATAACAAGACGTAATCTTCAAAGCTATGTTTTTAATGAACTTACACAAAGATGGAAATAAATCGGAACGAGTCTTCTGTTACAATAGTTGCAGAAAAATGTGATATTATGCTCAGAGGAGAACAGTCACTATGAAAATTCAGAAGAATTATACATGAATTTCCAGTGAGTGAATGAATTTCCAGTCAGTTCCTGCCCAGAATAAGGGGATTATTTTCCTTCTTCATATTAAAGAGGAAAAACTGCTCACTGGAGCTGAAGATTTGAGGGGTGCAGGGGAGGAAAATTACCCAAGTAAAATGCCATAAGATGTCTTTTGAGGAAAATGATCACAGTAACTAAATCTTGTAATTCTTACCAAGTATATTCTGCTTCATATAAATTAAATACCCACTTTGAATACACAAGTGTTTCTGTGCACTAAAGGTTTTGCCCGAATTGTGTTTTGCTGTTACTGTGGAATCATTGTCAAGCTCTTTTTTCTGTGTAAGTATTCTGTACAGCTGAATAGGCTATAACTATTCAGTCTCCAGAGCCATTCACACTGTCATGAAGGAATCATTGTTTCAGAAAGGAGGGAGGCAAAAATAACACTGGTTCTCCAGACCTTGCAGTCTAGCAGCTGGAACTAGATCATCTAAAATTGCCCAAAACACAATGACAGGAGCCCAGGCACATGAGAGGATCCCAAAACAGCAACCACTGGAAAACATTCAGCCTTCAAGAAACATGATAAAACACAGGATGATCTCAAAAACATCTCTTACTCCTGTTCCATAAAATCTGACATTAGTCTAATCAATAATATGGTTAATGTACAGTCTCAGTAAAGAGAGTTTGTGAGATATGACACTTGTTTGGCATTATCTGATCAATGGTCCTCCCTAAGCAATGATGTACACATTACCCTTCAATTTACTGAAATGTACTTCATGCACCATTTTTTGCTTTTCCCCTCACTATTATGATACATTTCACCTTCAATTTCAGTGCCTGGCTGAAATCAGCTCTGTTATTAAGGCAGGTGGGAGCCAGTGAGGTGCACAGCCCTGACTACAGCAATTTGCACATTGATCTAATACTTCCCAAAGCCCCTCAGAGGCTACAAAATATCCTGCCTCCTGGCCAATACATAAACTGTGTTTGTCAAAGTGTCTCCCATCATACCCTCAAGGCTTTCTGTGATGGACAGAGAAGTTCAGAAAAAGCTGTACTTACAGTGGAGTAGAATTAAATAAAAATAAGTGCCTTTTTCAGCTGCAGTGGGAGCTAAACAACTCTGTTTACATCCAGAAATTTCCACAGGAACCCTGACATGAAAGGACTCACATTACTTTGTGCATAATCCTTATATTTAAGCAAGTAGTTAGTTTACTCGTATCTACCATTTCCTTGGTGCTCCAAACAGTCATGGGTTTGCCAGCTGTTGCAGAAGGATCTCATGATGATGAGCAAGTGGGCAATAGAAGAGCAGCTGAAATTCAGTGTCAATAAATATATCTAATGGGCAAGCCTGCCTGCACATGCAGTAACAAATGAGCTTGCTATTCTCAAGGAGGAGGTCTTATAGTCCCTGCAGATAGCTCTGTGGAAACAAATGGCAAAAGGCTCACCGGTGACCAGAAAGACAACAGAACGTTAGGAAATAAGCAGAGCACAAAACAGAGATCCTTATGCCATAGTATACATGAGCAATGTGCTCAAATCCAGAATTACCTGCTCCCTGCATTCAACAAATAGACTATTACTACAAAAAGGAAAAAAAAGATAACACCTCTGTGGAGTAAAAAAAAAAAAAAAAAAACACACACCAAAAAACCCCCACCAAACAAACAATAAACCCCCCCCACCAATTAGATGCTGCAGAGAGAAGAAAGAATGATAAAAGGGATACAACAGAAATCTCTATAATGAAGAGCAGCATGCGGTGGATGAAAAGGGAGTAGCTATTCACCGATGGTAATTTAAGTGCTGTGTCACTTGATGAAAAATGTCAGTCACTGAGGTTAAACCAAATATGCCTAAGTATTCTTTTCACAGAGCATAATCAAACAGCCCAGTTGCATTAGGATTTTTTAGAATACTAAAAAATTATTTCAAAAAACATGGAAGAAAACTTAATCATGAACAGCGAAACATCAAGGGGTATGAACTGGCTCAAGGAATGCTTGCAGCAGTTTGAGGGAAACTGTAAAGTGGAATTACTGTGAAGGAGTAGTCAAATCTTCTGCAAAAAGCTTAGCTTTGTAAACTTGCAGGAATCCAACAGGATTATATCTAGAAGCACATGATACTCTGAGTTTGAAATCAAAGTGCAGAACTGGTCGTATAATTAAAATTCTATTACTTTTTCACCACAACTGAAATAGACAGCAGGGGAATTTGAGAAATGTCATCACTACAACAATTCCCACAGAGCAAAGGTGCGACAATTTGAAGGAGAATCAGGACGAAATTCGGAGGTATTATAAAACCCTTTCACTTTTTACTTCATAGAAGTTTTGCATGGGACACAGTTTCAGCAGAAATTAATTCACAACACAGTAACCAGGGTATGATTTTGAAAATCAAGAAAACTTCATCCTCCCCTTTTTAACTGCTGCTGATTTACTGCAAAACTCCCTCTCATCCTTTGTGCTTTAATTATCTCACCTACAAAACAGAGATAAAATATTTTACAGAAAACAGAGATCTTATTGAAATCTATGAATTAAATATGTCTTTACTGATCATCAGCCTGTTAAATGAACCTGACAGAGCAGCTGTATTTTGAGACATTGATGGACTAATTTGAGTAAGCTGGCAGAAGTAAAAACAGAATTATTAGAACAGCTCTAAAAGGTGGCTTTTACAGAAGTCTCTCTGTTTTCTTGAGGACCCTCTTTGCAAGATTTCTAAAAGATTATTCTCTGAGATTTTAATGACGTTTAACTCAATACACATGTTCTCTTTTTTTCTGAAAAATGGGAAGGTGATGGAGGAAGGAAAGTGGTCTCTGTTGACAGTCTTGTTATATTTGCATCTCATTTCCATGAGATGTCATATTGCCCATGTTTTCTTAGTATGATGGTTACTTACTTGTAGTACTTTTCCAGTATGAGGTACTTAATTGCTACGTAAGCAATGTCTTGTTTATTCAAGTAAGGCCTTGGGATTACGTGCCAAGATTTAACTTCCTAATAATAATAGGCTTTTGTCCCTCACCAAGCAACTAGTCAACTCAAGGAAAATTTTATTGACTACTAAATACAGTATTTTAGGTCCATTTGAATGTTACAATATACTTTTGATAGGTTTTTTCCTAGATTTTAAAAAAAGTATGCTTTTCTATGAACTGAGATCTTATTAACACTCGATAGTTCTAATTTTGGTTGAATAATGTGACACTGCTGGTGGAGAATAGGGTCCCTTTCCTAATACTGGTTTGATATTTGTGCTGATTTCAGCTGGGAAAAAAAAAAAGTTCAATTTCTTCTTAACAGCTAATATGGGGCTGTGTTTGGGATTTGTGCCAGAAACAGGTCTGATAACTCAGGAATGTTTCAGCTATTGCTGAGCAGTTTTTACACAGAGCCAAGGTTTTTCTGCTCCTCTCCTCATCCCACCAGCAAGGAGGCTCCCCAGCCTTAAGGAGCTGAGAGGGGATACAGCTGAGCCCAACTGATCCAAGGGACATTACCTGCCCTGACAGGTAATGACATCCTGTTCTCTATATAACACTGTAGGGAGAAGAAGGTAATTGGAGCAAGAACGTTTTCTTCCCAAGTCACTGTTACAAGTGATGGAGCCCTGCTTTCCTGGCACAGCCCAGATACCTGCTTGCCCATGGGAAGAGGTGAATGAGTTCCTTATCTTGCTTTGCTTGTATGCTTACCTGTTAAACTGGCTTTACTTCAACCCATGGGTTTTCTCACTTTTAACCTTCCAACTCTCTCCCCTATCCGCCTGGAGGTGGACACAGGGAGTGAAGAAGCAGCTCTGTGGGGCTTAGTTGTTGTCTGGGATTAAACCTCAACAGCATTACACCAAGTCCCTCTAGATTTTCCTAGTTGTCCATTCCCCATATACATAAAATAGAGTTAATACTGCCTTTATACATTCCTGTATAGTATGACTTAGTTTTCTAAGAGATAACTCATTCTTTTACCATACTCTAACAAACTTAAACAGCTAGGTCATGCAACCTTGCTTTGTTGGGACCTGTTGGGGGCTGTTTTCAGTTGAGTATATTTGATTCTGAATCATGTATTTACCCACAGATCCCATGTGGTGTGTGTACTTTTAGCCTGCAGGACACTGGGAGAATCATGTTGCAGTGAAACAAACATGTTACACAATCCTGATTACAGTCACCTACCCTTCCAGGCTCATTGCTCAAACCTTCAAAAAATTTAAAACCAGGAAGAGATATGTATTTTGAAAAAATGCAGCATACCCAGGGTGGTTTTGTGTATCCTTAGATATAAGGAAAGAACAAAAAATGTCAAAGTCCTGATAGATACATGTATCAAGATGACTACTTTTAGGTATAGAAATATACCAGTATGAAACAGTCAACTTGCCATGGTTCAAATGTGATTGAAACAAGTGTGTTTATATTTCCTAAGCTGCCTCTCATTCCATTTGTCTCACAAGTAGAAAGTGTTAATATGCTATGTCAGGACAATACCCATGTGATAGAGAATTTATATTTATGTTTATATTGATATGGTAGAGAATGTGGCATGCCTTCATTGGCAAATGAAAATACAGAGTCAATTTGAAAGTAAATTCAAATTAATGACAGATCTCAGCAACTGTATATATGGAATAAATGCTTCAGATTGCCCTGAAAAAAAAAAAAACCAACAATTTTACCTTACAAGGAATAATGAGTTGAATGGCAAAGACCAAATTAAAGTTTCACTGTTGTTACTGCATGAGATGCTCTGATGAGAGTTCAGCTCCATAGAACAAGGGCTCATTTGAAACTGGCAGTGACATCATGAAGAACACTAAGGAGGAGAAAAAAGTGGAAGGAAGGGAGCAAATTCTAGAGCAAAAGAACAGCCATCATGCCCAGATATCCATACTGGCAGTGCATAGGCTCAGTTGCCTGAATCTAAGCTAGACCTTCAAATCAAAATGTATTTACCTTAAGATTTCATTGATACTGAAAATGCAGCAGTAGTTTTAAGAAAAAATAATGCTTTCTATATCTACTTCCATTCTCAGTGTGGAGCTTTTTTCAATAATGCTGAAAACACACAGTGCTGCATGACAGCTTGGTATGACCCTATTAAGCTAATTCAAGCTTGAAGACAATGAAAGGCCAACACCGAATTTCTAAATTGTTTTTCCAATTTTTTTTAAGTTATAAACATACATATCAGAACACTTATCCTCTCCCAGGTCAAATGACAAGAAGCAAAGACACATTTCAAGAAAGAAGTTATGAAAACCTAAAGCAAACTTAAGAGGTCTTATTTTAGATTTTTATATTTTATTTTTATTTTTGAGGCCCTTAATTTGAACATTTTCTTTTTAAACACCAACTGGCCACAGTTACCTCTTATTTTTGCTCCAAGAAATTTTAGGTCATTTACATATAATTTTCAATTATGCTCACTAATGTTTTTGAGGATGATCTTTTAGAACTCATCTTGAGAAGCATGACCAAACTTCATATTACTCTAAAATTGTAAGTTAAATGTTAATTAGAAAAATTAATTAATTATAGATTTTAACCATATTTGCATAGAGTACTTAATATCATGTTCTTTTTCTCTCCCAGTATTCCTACAGATT
Organism: Cisticola juncidis; assembly: GCA_013400215.1. NCBI lineage: Eukaryota > Metazoa > Chordata > Aves > Passeriformes > Cisticolidae > Cisticola > Cisticola juncidis. The sequence goes on from VXBR01007193.1 coordinate 468,283, forward strand.
ATTGATACAAATGTGCTGTTCAGAAAAAAGGGCATGAAAACCTGAAGTGGAAATAGTTGACCTTGGAATGAACACAGCTTACTAATGTACAAGTTTGTGCAAGGACAAAGAGGTGGTGTATGGTAAGTGACAATGCAGGTAACAAATGTTCCTGCCTAAAACCCCCAAAAAAGTCAATGCATTTAAATACTTTGACAATGTTAAAACACTAGCAAGAGCAGTAAAAGTGTGTGCTGATTTTGGCTGGGGTAGAGTTAATTTTCCTCACAACGGCTGGTATGGGGCTGTGTTTTGGATTTGTGCTGAACAATTTATGGAGAAAGTTGAAAAGCTGAAAATATGGAGTTGTCTTTGTTATTGCTGAGCAGGGCTTGCTCAGAGCCAAGGCCTTTTCTGCTTCTCACACTGCCACAAGGTGTGGCACACAAGGGCTCACACTGGTGAGGAAGCTGAGGGTGCTTGGGAGGCTTGGAGGTGACACAGGCAGGACAGGTGGCCCCAACTGACCAAAGAGATATTCCAGATCATCTGACATCATGCTCGGCATATAGAGGTGACACCAAAAACAAATTAATAAAAAATTTAGAGGGAAATGTGCAATAATCAACACAAACCTACAACAGCCCCATTGGGGGCAGTTGCCACATGGTTCAAAAGGGACAGTGAGAAGGTTGGTTGAAAGGTTACCTCTTCCTATCAAGTTGGGAGAAAGTTCATGTCTACATCAGGTTGTTTTGGCCTTAACTCAGAAGGTGCATGCACTCCCTGGAAGGACCACCCGTGCTGCAGTAAAAACCAACAGTGAAGCCCGTGCTGCCACATCTGGTTTAATTTCACTAACTCACACACCAACAGCTTCAGCAGGAGAGGCGTAGTTACCACTGGTGTAAGGACTGCAGCAACTGCAGAGATGGACCTAAAAGCAAAGTGAGCACTTGCTGCTGGCTGGGCAGCAGAGACTCATTTTGGCCATGGCATAAAGGTTTGTGTCAGCCACACCACACCACTGCCAGCAGTGAGGTTCCTGTGGGCATCCTCTAAGCAGAGGCAGGCAGTCAGGCATACTAGCATGAGCAGTTTGAACAAGAGGTGGGAGATAACCCAGTTTAGTTTGCTTGAAGCAAGTGGTTATCAGAAAAGGGAAGGAAAACAAGTATCAGATAATAAAAACTGAACATTTTCCTACAAATAAATGACTCTTGTTCCTTCTGTCCTAAACAAACCAAAGCAACTGGCAGAGGCTAGCACAGCCAGTGGGTCCCACTGCCAGTCCCTAAGAGCAGCATGCTGTATAAGCCCACCACAGCAAACACAGTATTTCAGTTAGAAAGGGAGAAAATAGCCCTTTTTATTTAGCCCTTAGTATGTATTGAGAGCTCACTGACAAAAGAAAAAAACAAACCCAAACCCAAACAAAACATGACTGAACTTATCTCACAAGATCTATTGCAAGTGATGGTTCAAAACCATTTTGTTTCTCCGTTCTGAAACCAGAGATGAGATGCCATTGAAAAGGATATAGTGAATCCCAAACCAAAAAGTTTCAGACTTTTTTCTTCTTTTCAGTTCAAAATGCTGCATATCTTATCATGCTTGCCTTGCCATCACTTGAAAACCAGTCCAGTTATCTAAATAACAACTATTATTTCTCCTAAGCCTTCCTGATAGGCAGGAAAATAGACACCTAAAGAAAGCACTGTAGATTTTCACAGACAAAGCTTAATGAAGAACATCAAGGAAAAAATAGTGATTTTTTGGTTCATCACACAGAGTAAAAAAAATGAGACATTTTTAATACACAGCTCTAAGACTAAGACAGGAGAAATAACTGAGCATCCAGGCAAGCGTGAGTCATCAACCATATGTATCAATGGGTTTATCTATCAAAAGATACTAGGCTCAGGGGAGTGATCAACAGCCTTGAGGGCAGTGCTGCTCTTTTTGCACACCTCAAGGCTCGATAAAAGCCTGATATTAGCCTAGAAAAGCTCAGCAGCAATGCCCCAATGACAAAGCAAAAATCCTGCAGGTGAGAGAGAAAAATCCTCAGTCTGGGTACTCCCTAGCTAAGGAAGTGCTCTGTAGAAAAGTAAAGTTCACAAGTGGAAGCTGAGTTAGCAGTATGCCCTTGTGGTGAAGAGGGCCAAATATGGATAAGGCTGCATTAGTAATGGCAAGAGAAGGGATTATTCCCTTCAAGTAGGGATTATTCCCTTCCCCCTGAGACTGCACCAGGAGTCCCACATTCAGTTTTGGCATATCCAGGACAAGAAAGCCATTGACACATTGAAGCCAGCCTGATAGATGGTCACTAAGATGAGTGGAAAGTCGGAACACATGGCATCCAAGAAGAGCCACAGACAAGTCATCAAGCATTAAGAAACTAACCATGAAGTTAATTATACACTGGCACAGCTGCCCAGAGGTGCTGTGAAATATCCATCCATAAAGACACTGAAACCTCAGCTAGACAAAGCTATTAAAATCAACCTCACCTTAGTTTTTTCTTCTTTTCTTGAGGATTGGACTCTCAAATAGGATCTTCATAGGTCCTTTTCAATCAATATCAGTGAGTGATAATAACAGCAATTTATTAATACCCCTCTTTCAAATTCTCTAGCATACACCCTTCTTCTCAAATAAATGCTTTTTCTACTTCTGTTTACTTTCTTTGCGTAAAATAACCCCAAAACACAAAACACTAAAAAACCCAAACCCCCATAAAATCTCTCCAACATTATCATTTTCTCTATTGCTGCTTACATGAAGTATCAAAGCAGTTTCTTGTATCAGAGAAGTTCTTTGCAATCTTCTTGGTTGTGCTCTCTGGCATGCCGACAAAGAGCACTTCTCTGACATCCAAGGAATCCATCAGCATCCAGCCAGCTCAATAGGATTACATTACTTAAGAGCAAAGACTAAACGGTAAAGGTGACTTAGCTTGTTAGAAGCTATTCTTCTATAGCTTAGAAGCTATTTTGAGAAAGACAGGCAATTGTTTCTTAAGTAACTTCACTGAGGATTATGAGAATTATTGTTGATGTATATTGTTTCCCTTGCTACCTGAGAAAAGAATTCTTCAACAAACTGAAAGTGGGGTTTCTGCTTCAAAACTTCACCTTTCTTTCATCATTGTTTACTGGGCATTTTGTAACATGGAAAGAGATGTTTAATTACCCCAGCCCACAATCAATACAAATATTTCCATTAACAGCAATGTATCTGCAATGTCATCGTAGAGGAAGTTGAATTATATTCTGCACCACAAACTAATCTCAGATATATCACTATTTTCATCATCAGGACAAATGCTTCTTCTTTTGTTAGTAACTTTGTGTTTTTAGAGTTTCTTCTGGTTTGCTTTGGGTTTCTCTCTTTATCATGCATTTCAAGTTCTTCTGGGCTACTTAAATCAATATATTGAAACCAGGATTTATTTCCTGCAAAATTATTGTGAGAAATAGATATGAGAAAAAAATATAGACAGTTCCAACTGCTAGTAGAGCTGTATTTTCTGTAATATATTTTAGGTGTTTTTTATTTCTATTTCATTCAGTAATTTAAGAACCGAGATAGAAATCTCATGGAAGTTAGGAATGCATTAGGTGGTCAGAGAAAAACTAAAACATACAGCGTAACCAGTAGACAGGAGAGCAATTAAGAACATCAGAAGCAGTATTCCTGGGCTCAGACTTGTACCTAAAACTATGCATTGCATAATGTTTGCAGGTTTTGTTTTTTCTATTATTTCTATATGGCACAGTTCACACAAGTCATTACAGCACACATAGGGTTCATAAGTACATAAGAGATATACAGTAAAATGTTTCAGGTTTATTCAACTAGCTTTAGCTAAACTAAATCTCTTCCAGCCCAGCAAAGCAGTTCAACTGACACGTACAAATTAATTTATTTATATCATGTTTCTTGGGTCAACAGAGAAATTGACACTAATCACCAGCTTGCTGCTCCAGCTATTTCGCTAACAATAATCATAAACTGGCATTACTTTTAACAGAATAAAATCCTGATGTAAACAAACTGTCCATCAATATTTAATTAAAATATAATGAGGAACAGGAAATGCAGTTCTGGTGCTGTTTAAGGTTGGTAGCACCATTTAAATGGTGTGTTGTGTGTCACATCTCCTTATTGACAAGGAAGTGTACGTGACACCTGAGAACAGACTCATAGAGGTGACACCATGCATTTTAATAGCCATTCCTCGTTTTGTGCATATTGAGGAGTGAATCATTTTACCCTTTGCATTTCTGCAGATTAACTATCAACATAAGGGTCTCATAAAAAGCCTGAGAAAGTCTGAAAATCTTTCCTTTAATGTCCATGGATTTTAATCATGTTATGTATTATTGCTCCAAAACAAAGATTTTTTAAAATATTTTTTCTCAAATCACATATACTTTTTTTGTATAGTTTGCAATAAAATTACAAGTTTGTTGGTTTCACTTAAAAACCACACAAAAATTTGGCAAGAAATTGGAGAAAATTGAGTACAAGGCCCTTTGGTTTTAATTCGGACAGCCTCTTAATGTCAATAAACTGCTAAAATCAATGTCATTATAGAGAAATGAACTTTTTAAATTTTATATATTACTTGGGTCAGTTATTTACAGAGTTTTAATGACAAAATTCACAAGTTTTGTACCCAAATTAATCACGAAACAAAAATGTATCTGTTTTCATAACTTGCAGGCTTTATACCTCTAAATTAAGGTATCTGTGCCAATACCAATTTTCCCAAGGATCCTCTCACTCACACCCAAACAGAAATGTTACAAGTGTAAGGTAGGGCTTTGTTTACATTCTTTCTGTAATACCATAAAACCTGAACCTGACTACAAAAACATGAAGCAATGCTGATACTATTTTGTTATTCTAAATAGTCATCAGGCATAAGTGTACTGATAAATTATATTGCAAATCAGTTCCCAAAAGAGTGACTAGGACTAAGAAGTTCTTTGATTATAAATTATTTCAAGCAGCACTTAGCTTAGAACCTAAACCTATGTAACAATGCAACCCCTTTTTTGGTTTCTTTTTCAGAAAAGAAAAAACTCCAAATCACTCCTGCATTAAAAAAATTCACCTCAAATGTAAGCATGGTCACATTCAAGTTAACCCTGCATAAGCCAGCTCAGTTCCAGATGGTGTGGGAAAATGGACTGTCAAGTCAAGGATGGAGAGCTGGATGTTGATCCTGGCAGTGAGGGCTGCAAGGGGTGACTCAAGCACCAAAAACCAGCGTGGAGCCACAGACACAACACTCCCCGGTGGGATTCAGTGACTGAACTGGTGCAACGGGTGCATCCACAAGCTCTGGCCTGCACAGAGGGTATACACACCTCAGCTCACTTGGGTCCAAACCGTAAATCTACATTATTTCCTTGACTAACCCTGACAATAATAACAGGGAAATGGTTCATTTCACCCAGAGCAATCCGTAAAAGGAATTGGGTTCAGCCCTAAGGGCACTGCATCCACCAGGCTGGTGCCACTGCCTCTGACCAGAAGACTCCAAGTGAGGAATGGGACTGCTGTTTCCTAGTCCCCACTAAGCACAGATTTCAGAGTGCCTTCATGTACCTTATAATCTGTACCCTGGGCTCCTTACTTCTGTTGAGCTTCAACACATACTCCTGGCTCTTCAACAGATAGACTTAAAGCACCCATTTTAGCTTATTTAACCAAGGGAAATTACTGGAACCACCAACTGCTGCACTCTAATATAACACCTTAGGCAGTCCTTCCATACCCCAGGTGATTGAGCTGATCACTGAGTAAAAGGAGGATAAAGGAATACAATCTTTCAGGTTTTGCTATCCAGAAGGGTCCCAGGCTTTCCATTTAAATTATTTATTGCAGATAGAATTTGAAGTAGTTCTGGTTGAACAAAATTATATTTCTAGAAAATAATTATTAATATAAATAAAAGTACTGTTCCAGAAACACATACCCTACTTCTGGCCAAGATAATTCAGACAGCAAGAATTTAAAAGCAGTAATTTCATTACATCATAGCATGTTTTCCTCTTTTTGGGGTCAGTCAAGCCCACACATGTTAACAAAAACATTTCTTCTTAAGCTTAAATCACAAAAGCACTATCTGTTGTCTCTCAGCCAAAAAAGTGCTAAAAATCTACCAGTAAAGTAACTTTTAGAAATACAAATAATGAACTTCTATATAATTTATGAAGACTCTCAAGAAATTTTATCCAAACTCATTTCTTCTGGGAGACTATTTAGGTATGCCTCTGACTTCCTAGGCTTACCAAATACCATTTCAAAAGCAGTGAGGATTAGTGCAAGACATCTCCTTCCTATACAGGGGGTATTTTTTCCCCATTTTTATTTCCACTTACAGAAAGCCAATAGAACATGTAACAGCCCTACAGTGACAAGAGATCCATAATACTCCTTCCAACGTTATGTGCTTCATTAATCAGACCCTCAAACAGGATCCGTTGAGTGCATCTCATAGTTAGATAAATGTATTACCTGTTTTACATGCAACTCTAGAAATACACAACCATCTTTCCTGGATTTTATCTCTTTTTTTTCATTTTGGTCATGTCTGCCATCAGTACTCTTCCCTTCTTGAAGCTCTCTTTTGCAGCACAGTAAGGTGCCTGCTTGCTTCTCAGCCCTCTAATTCACAGCATCTTGAAAAATTCTTCTGTTGGCTGAGCAAAGACTGGAGAAAGAGGAGGTGAGGCAACATATCCAGCAGTCCCCAGTGTGGATGCACAGACCAGAGTCCTGTTCCCAACACTTTCCCTGATGGCTACAGCTGTGCAGGGGCAGCAGAATTCATGTAAGCTTTTCCTTCTCCTATTGCTTGACAAGGAAGTGAATGGGAAAGATACTTGCAACACACTGGATCAGGGTATTGCTTGTCCATTCTGTGCATTCTCTATTTGGTTTTTCTCCTTAGTGGTTTCTTCCACATAAAAGGGCATACAAGTTCTTTTGTGTTTTACATTCCATGTTCTCAGCAAATTTTAAGACTGAAATACATGCTGATTATACTTTGAAACTTAAAGTTCAAGCCCAAAAAGAGTAACATGGGCAAAGATCATTTCAACAGTCAGTATTAACTTGGACATATACATCAGGTGTCACTTTCCCATCTTTTCTATTTCTCCTTCTCTCCTCCAATCCTGAATTGCTTACATGAGCAAAGAGAGCTAAAATATAATTTCTCTCAAAACCTCCAAAGCAGTACAGATTCTTTAAACTCTTAGAGTCTGAATAACAGCCATGATTTCATCATTTTTAGTGTTCTGCATTTGAATTCCACCCAAAACTGGAAGCAAAAACTATGATTTTTTTTTTCCAGATACATCTTTAAATGTATCTGGAAATGTAAAATAAATATCAGCAATATGTTCATGCTGCATGGGACACGATGATGGGTGTTATCTACATCAGTTACTTAAAGACTCAAATGTGAATATATTCTGGCAGCATTCTGTTTCACTAGCCTGCCTAATACCCATCACTGCTCTTTGGAACAAAAAATTCATCTGTATGCATTTTCATGTACATAAAACCTTCATCTCATTACAATGCTGAGGTAACTGTGTAAGTGAATAGACACATACACATCAGACGTGCCAGAGTTCTGCAAAATTCAGCCTCGTATTTCATTAAATATCAAGACTCAGGCTGGCTCCACTGCCTTTAAAATTTATGACAGAAAATTAGTAACTTGCATAAGTTTTGGTGATAGCCACAAAATCAATCCAAACAAAAATATGATAAAGTTTTTCACGTCTGCCTCACAACATGCATACAGCCAATGCAATGTCTGAGCAAAGCAACGCTATGATTGAAATTCAGCAGCAAATTTATCATGGAGAGGAATGATTTTAAAACTTTATCTTTTCAGTTTCTACTTTATATAAAACCAGCTGAATTCAATAGGATTCAGGAACCTGTAGATTATAGGGGGTTGGATTACAACTTTAGTTCCTCTGGATACCTGGATGCACTAATTCACAGAGAAATTTATTCTTTCTGTGAAATGAGTAGAGGAAGAAATAATTTTGCCTTTTAACTTGATCTGTACACGTAAGTGAATAAATAATTCTGCTGGTTTACATAACACGTAAAACCATCTCATGTCATAATTTCTATTGCTTCTGTGATAAAATCCTTTCTTTACCTAGAGATACTATGCTCCCATGGGAAACTATGTCATACATGGCATGCCTGAAATTTCAAATTTGACAGGAACATGGGAACATATAGAGGCAGAGGACTATTCTCTGTAACAAATATATTTGGCAGCTTGCAGACCTTCAGGCCGTGAAGGACACATCTAATCAGATGTTCTAAGGCTTTAAAGACTGAAGAAAGAAGGCAAACAACAATCAAAGGAGAAATACAAAAATCACTTTAACTTCCAGACAGATAGTGTCTTGCTTTATCTGACACTTGTCCTGCATTACAGGTGCAGAGAATACAAACGAAATACTTATTAAAAATACCATGATAGGAAAAGAAATTGTTAATGCTATTGGAAGTTTGAATTAGAAACTTTACTTACTGAACAAGGCTTCATCAATTATAACAGTGCTAATTCTAATCCAGTTCATATCTTCAATCTGCTTTTTAGCATCAAGATGCTAAATTATTGTTCTTGTCTTCCCACTGTCACTGTTACTGTCTCATCCTCTACCAATTTGTTTTCCTTACTCATTTTGGGAGCATGCTCTACTGTTCCTAATTTAGCCACTATTAACCCCACCTCCATGTGTCTGTGCCCCTTGCTTCCTTTCACCATTAGGCAGAGCTTTTTATACTTTCAAAATCTGTTTCTCTGCTTATTAGTTATCAGCTGAGTAATCTAAAATGTAGTACAGTCAAGTCACTCAACCAAAATTGGTTTTAATGTTTTTCAGTCTCCTTATCTGTGTTCAGTCCCCATCTATTTCACATCTTTTTGTGGTTACTGACTATGTTTCTCCCTGCTATTTTCCACAAACTGCAAGAGCAATGTCCCAGCAAGGCTCTTCATTTACTTTGCTGCCTGCTGTTTCTGTGGCTGTTTTCCCTGCTCCCCACTTGTCACATCCTAAGGGATCCAAACTAAAGTTCTGCTTTCTGCCTGCCAGCAGTGGTTTCTGTGAGACCATTAACTCTACAAAAAGTCATCTGCAGACAGAGAACATGATTTTCTTTCCCTGCTGCAATCCTTCTTCATCAAGATCTATCTTGTCCTCTGTGTAGCAGAGCTTGCCAGCCTGGCAAAAGCAGAGCACATTGGTAGATAACTCACCAAGAGGAGGAAATTCCTGAGATTTGGTGTCCCATAGAGGACCCCTCCCAGGCCCTCACAAGAGAGCACAACAGCCCCATAGAACCAGCATGGAGCACACACACTTCTCATTGAAATCAACACCATCAACATCCCTGGGCCAGGCCACAGCTCCCCACACCCCTCAAGGCAAAGAGATTCCTGAAAAACCTTAGGTCACATTTTAGATGGGCCATTCAAGTCCCCTGCAGTGCTTGCCCACCCACACTGCCATACCCATAACAGGAGAGGGACAGAGGGACAGCCCCTGCACTAGTCACACAAGGACTCAGTAGAGAAGATTGGTTCTCACTGCTGATGTAAATATCAGGAGCAAAAGAAGTTTGGCCTTGACAGTAAACATGTTTCTTTTGATAGAAAGAAAATAGTATTTAACGAATCCTTTTTTCCTGACTTGCTGCCCTGGTGGGGCAGCTCAGCTTCCACCTATCAAGACTACTGCCAAGCTAGGAGCAGACTGCCCAGCCCCCACCATGGCACTGATCATCTCTGCACACTTTGGACCAGATCTACAGGCTATATCTCATGTACAACACCTGGATTTAAGGAAAATCATGATGGCCACAGACATGCCAGGATTCGGTATGACCCTGGTATCTCAAGCAAAGTAAGGACCCTGTTGTTCTTTGCAGATTTTTAGGCTGGTCTAGCAGTAAGAACTAGTGCTTGGCACCGTCTCCTCCCTGGCTGAAGTCCTTTCAGATCTCAGTCCTCAGTCTTCTTTGCCCTCTGCCTGTTAGTGCTCTCTGTTTGTCCTGTATGTCTCCATCTCAGAAACAAGGTTAACCACTTAAACCACTTACTCTTCGTGATACCACTAGATTTGCAGGCTCTTTCACTAGAAATATTTCAAAATCTCTTGTTATAATTTGATTATTAAAATGTTAGAAAATAGATTTTTAATTTTTGTTTTGTTATTTTATTTCACCACTCAGATTAGAAATCAATTCTTATATTATTGCTACTTCTTGTAATACCACTTAGGAAATCCTCAAGGGTTGCTTCAGAAATCATTGCCACCCCAAACTATCAGGCATTTTTACTTTGGGGTGAAAGTGTTATGATTACACACACAAAATTCATTGTGTTAATTTTGCTTACCAGTGTACACATAAAATTATCTCATCTCTCTTAAATTAGTCACTTTACTCTATATACTTCATCATTTAATTAAACAATCCTATATCAGTGATGAAACAGGGAATGTTTCATTGTCAAAGAAGAAAATCTAGATAACAGTAAGCAAATTCACAGTTTCACTGTGAAAATTTTCATCAACATTTGTCTTCTGCACTTAGCTCCATCATCAACCACAGTTCAACATGCAGCTCTGAAAAATCTGCAAAAGCAGACTGAGAAAATCTTTATTCTTCAGGCAACAATCCTAACACAGTTTCACTTGTTGTCTTACAGCTTAATGATCATTCCAGACTGACATTTAGGGTCAACAGACAGAGACCAAATAAAACTAGGGAATTTAATTGTTGTTTCACACACCATCACTTCAAATCTACAGTCTAGTTTTTGCCTTGCACATGAACTCAGGACACTACAAGAACTTAAGGAATGTCCCAAGAGTTCACAGCAATGGTTTATCCAAGCCCGTTGTTGCCTCTGCAACAGAGCAGTGAGAGGTGATTTTTCTACAATCTATTCCCTCCTCCAGCCTCCAAACTCCATGAATTAGAAATGGTGGACAGGACTAACCTCCCCTGTGCTACTATCTGTCTATGGAGCTGCTGCTCATAAAGTCAAGTAACTTCCTTGATCCTGCTGATACTATCCATCTCTACTGTTTCTGCTACTAGAAAATGCCAAAAGTTTTCAACCTTCAGTGCAAAATACTTTCTTTTGAGTGCTTGGAATTAATCTACTGCTATTTTTGTCTAGTGCCCTTCAATTTTTACAATTTGAAGCTGATGAACAACCTTACAATAACTCACATGTGTTGCCTTTGTGAGGATGTATTGTTTGGTGACCTTACACCTCAACCTCTGTTCCAAACTGAAGAAACCTGGATCTTTCTAAGTCCCTCCTCAGTCTGCTGCACCTAGTTTATCATTTTAGCTGCCCTTCCCTCTGTTCCTTCTGAAGTGATACTTTATCTTCCTCTGGGTCAGAAGGCCAAAACTGCACACAGTACTCAAGATGCATGAAGTTCTTACACAACAGCAAAATAATGCAGCTAGAATAATCCATGCTCTCTTTAAAATCCTTCTTGACGATGGACAAGTTTTTATATTTTTAAAAAACCTGGTTTTGGCCTCTGCTTCAAAGTGAGCTAATGGATTTCAGAGAACTGTGAACGCAGTCATGACAACTCCAAGTGCTACTTCCTGAGCTGGAACTGCCAGTTATGAGTACATTAAATATTATGTTAAGAATGTCCCAACCTCATCAGTAAAGCTTTAGTAATAAGCCCCTGCTTTTCCAAATCTGCTCTGTCAATGAAATCTTGGGCTGTGCAGAGTTAAAGTATACTGTTTATTTGAGTGTAACTTCTATTTACAAAGAGCCTTTTGATCCATCCCTCTGGTCCTCACAGTCCAGGCAATCTTTCTGTAGGAAACTTGTCTCACTTCTTTCTAACCTGGCTTCTCAAAGAAGAAAATCTCATTCAATTACATGATGTCTGCATGTGACAATTTGCCATTCTATTCTCATTATCTCGCAACCTACTAGCCAATTTCAAACACATTAACCAGGAGGATAAAAATCTCCAATGCCATTATATCCTTCAATTTCATGGAACTGGAAAACTGGAAAGAAAAAGAGTCCTCCACTAAAGGACAAGCTAAAACATGCAGTGTTCCTTAGAAAAAAATCTGCACATAGAGATTTTCAGGACCTCAATTGCACAAGAAGTTTAATTTGATGTTTGTGCTCCAGTAGATATTAGAGGATGTAGTCATAAGACACAAATCCTTCAGAGACTAATCTTCATTAATTGTAACTCTCACAGAAATACATATCGATTCACCTCGGGTAATGACTCACAGGAAGCCACTTAAATTGTTTCGTGGCAGGAGAGAAGCCTGGACCAGATGCAGCCTCAGCTGGAGTTGCCAACAGTCCCTCTGCTCTAGTTTGAAGATGCTCTAGGACAAAATTTTCTAGTTAAAAGCAGGGCTAGCATCCCACAGACCAGTACAGCAGAAGAAAACAAAGAAAAGTGTAAGATAACAACTTCTATTTACTTCATCAAAATCCATGCTTGTCAAATTGCATCAATTTACAGAACAGCCATGTTCAGTCACCTTTGGAAGGCAGGATTAAGAGTAGGAAGAAAGATGGGCATTGTCCCATGTTTCCCACTGAGCAGCCTTGCATTGGGAGAGTTGACAGCACACTGGTCAGAGCTTGTCTCCACTAACAGCAGAACCCTACCAATGGCTGAGACAGCAGCCCTCAGCCCATGGTGAGCGATGTGGAAGCTGGAAGACCTTCAGGAGAGACAGCATCCTCCCCATTCTGTCCCAGCCTCAGCAGGGATTGAATGTCCAGGTGTTAGAAAGATAAACACGCCAGTAGAATTCCCTTGTTAAGGTTTAGGGCTTGACATGCTTCAGCAATCTCAGACCTAGGAGGAGGCTGGCAAAGCTTGGGGAGAAGGATGTACCACTGAAAGTGGACACACAGAATGCACAATTTACAGGCCACTAGGTCATTTGGCACAACTCCCAAGACAGTGAAGAAACTAACAAAGCTAACTCAGCAACTGTGCTGAAATCAGTTCTGTCTGGGTAAAAGGTAATTCTGGCAGGGGCAGATTGCAACCATCAACTCATGGACCACTGACCCAAGAAACCCAGTGACTCAAGAGAAGAGGAACACTGAGCATACAGATTAACTAGCATAAGAAGCAAGGTAATCATTTAGCCAACAGAAGATAGAATACTAATTAATAAGAGCATTATCTTCAGTGTTAAAGTCAAATACAGCTCTAAAAATAAGCCTTCTCATATGCATATTTTGATAGACTGAAACAACATGAACAAGTGTCAACTTTTCCTTGAGAAGAGGAATTCTTTGCTATCAGTTGCAAGTATAAAAGGTTTGTTGTAAGTATAATGAGTTTTCTGATTTTTGGTTTTTTGGAATTTTGTTTTTTAATTTTTTTGTTGCTGTTGATGTCTTTATTTTCTTTTTCTTGATATCTTTGCTCTCTTCCTGTCTGAACACCTTACACACCATAAAGTAGGGTAATCTACAAATTTCTACAAATCTTCTACAATCTCAACCAAAATCAGGTATTTTTTCAGTGAAGAAACTCATTTTCCTGTGCAGTTACTATCAAAACATTTAGTTGACTTAGACATATTTTCAAACTTTTATTACACCCTTGATAATTTCAATAAGACTATTAAAATAGATCTTTATGTATGTAGGCAGCACTGCCATGTGAGGAGAGGTGACTGGCACCATATGATGCAATGCAAGTGGGAAAAGAGAAGTTATCAAACTGTAACAGCTTTCCTCTACTTTTTTGCAAACCAGTGATGACCTGTATTAGTGATACTGTACTAACACTGCACCAACATGATCTGATATTTCAAGCTAAATGATAAATAGGCATTTAACTTCTGCCTTTAGGAGAATTAACTGGAATACCACAGAATCCATAATTATAATTTTCAGTACTACATAAATCCCTGATGGAGAACAGCATGAACTGTGAGTGCATGTGTGCCCTATGACAAGAGAGTTGTTGCACGTAACAGAACAAGTTACATTTCATTATCCAGATCTGCATCATGCCTTAGCAAGAATCTTTTACATTTAAAAACACAGAAAAGGAAGGAATTGCTATTATGGCTTCAGAAAAAGAAGCAGTGCAGAATGCATAGTCTGTCCCAAAGAAGGGAAAGTGATTGATTGGCTATTTTTAAAACAGACAATTTTTCTGGAACAGTTCAGACAGATGTCACAAAACAAACAAAAACCAAAAAAATCCACTAGATAATTAAGAGAACACCAGTATTCCATTGTGGTAGCAATAGTCTAATAGTTTAGGTAGCTGCAGGAATGAGAAGAGAAAGGCTAAGATTAAATTAGATTTGTACAACAGCAGACACCCTAAATCAACTCAGGGTGTCACTCACTTGTAGGGAGTCTGAAACAGCAGAGGCAAAAAAGATAAATATGGCTCCTGTCAGCTTTAATGGCCTGTTAACAATATGGGTTTTGTGAATTTGGCCTCTTTATTGCTGATGATTTTAGCAGTAGCATTCTACCACTGAGCTCACTACACACTCCAAAGTTAACTCCCTCTAACACTTCTCTGAGAGGAAAGGTCCAACAGAAACACAAACAGCTGCCAATGTCTTCAGCTAACCTTCACCTAATATTTTTTACGGTGCAGTCAAAAGTTTCAAGACATAGTGGAATCACACACACACAAAAAAAACCCCAACTGAATTCCCCAGCAGATATGCTGATTATGTTTTGCTAAAAACTATAATACAAAGCTGCTGTAGAAATCTCTCAGAGTTGAGGAGCCCAAGGATATTTGCTGTACAGCCCACACTCCTCAGCAGAGAGGAATTAACTAAAGCTGAGAATAATGCTGTGACCCACACAGTTGGTAAATCCCTAATCATAAAGGATGCACAGCAAGATATTGTGAATCAATGAGGCAGCACAGGAGAACATTTGCAGTTGGATTTTATAGAAATATTTAGTCTCTTTTTCCCTAAAACAACAAGACAATTATTCTGCACCCAGAATTTAAAATTAGACTTTATCTCTAACAATATTTTACTAGTAATTAGTGCTAGTGGAAATGTGTGACTTTTTTACTTATGTTCAAAACATCTTTCCTGTTAATAATCTCCAGATGTTACATTCTTCACTTTTTCAAATTGCTAATATTGTGTTAGGAAGCATCAGGCTAAAGTGGATCTTTATTGATAGAAATGGCACAAATCTTAAGTCCAGAAAATGCAATCCTTACTTGTGCATTTGGACATTCATTAAAAGCAACAACTCTATTAAAATTTATCATGATCCTTGGGTGAATTTACCAAAGACAGAAGAGCAGCTCAGGGACACAGCAGGTATGTCCCACAGTAAAGAGATTACAAAAAGCTATCAGTATACTTAGGAATAACCCTGGTACTGAAAAAACTTTCCCTGCAGTCATGTCAACTCAATTCTCCCTTGGAAAAACCTGAGGATAAGACACAAGGAATAACATAGGCATGGTATGGCAGGCTCCTGACCCCATACTACACTTGCTACAGCCCTACACAGGAAATAATAATGAAATGTAAGTTGTTTTGAAATAAAAACCATTAGAATCAGAGGAAGCCAGAAAATCTGGTCTTGTTGTCCTGATACCTGCCAAGATCTCACATCTGGATGTCAGCTCAAAAGGTTGTTATCCTGTGAATCTGTTCCAGAATTGTAAATGAACATGAATTCAAACCGTGGATCTAAACATAGATTAATATGTTTGCTCTCTAATGGTAAACTGAAAATACAATAGTTCTTCTCAGCTTAGACCAAGATAAAAAGCAATATAAATGTAAGAATTTTCTTACTTTGTTTTAGGCAAGATTCTCATGGGGAAGAGAGGGAAATAGCATTTCTGATGCTTGCGACTTTTGTGTCTTCTTTATATCGTTTCTCAAAGCTCTCTGCATTTTAGCCAGATCTACCTTTATTCTTCCATTTCCTAAAAGATCATCAGAAATTGGCCTTATTCTGTTACAGAACGTGTCTTTGAAAAGAGATAAGCTGTAAGTGACAAATCAGGGAAGAAAAAAAAAAGCAGAAAGTTTTTGCCAAAAGAAAATATTTCCTAAGACAACAGGGGTAACCTGATGAGCACACATCTGTGAGATCATGAAGAGATACCTTTTTGTCTAGTTCCATAAAATAGCATTACAGTAAGTTACAACAATTTTAAGAACAACAGCTGTATCAGAGGTAAAAATAAGAGCATGATTGATTCCCCAGCCACAGGAGACAGAAAAGAATAAAAGAATTTAAACTTCTAAGTTTACTACATGTTCTTACTGCTTTTGTGAAATTCCAGGAAATTCTTCAAAAAAAATGTAGGCTTTTGGCAAGTATGCCTCAAGCAATATCTTCCCCCAATGGCCTCTGTGGCAGTAGTTCTTAGGCTTGATTTTAAATTTTAATAAGTACAATCAAGGGCACCTTTATCAGTTTCTAGTTTAAATAGAAGTCTTTTAAAAAATCTTGTATAAAAAGAAAAGCTGATCGATGCTGACCCTTAATATTCTCATGCACTGCAGTACTAGTTGAATTTACTATTCTGCCTTAGTTGATAAAGTCAGAAGCACTATTTTCTTTGTCTTCCCTTGTTATACGGATTGTTATGAATACACTCAGCCTATAACTGTTTTTTAAAATGCTCACTGCATACCTATTTACGTATGGTTGTGCATTGGTTACACACACAGCAACACATCTTGCAAAATCTTCATGTTAGCAGCAAAGTCAAGAGGTATAATTTGTATATGCACTTTCCTGCCTTGAGAAACAAATAACCTTCACCTAACTACCTTTCTTTTACACGTGAGTATTTTGCTTCAGCTCCTGAAGTGTATCTTTTTATTTACCAGCCTGGCATCCAAGCTGACTAGAGAATGCCTTCATGCCAGTAACCAATAAAAACACAGCAAGCTCTCCTTAATATGCATGACTACCACAAATAGATGTAAATCTTCCCTTAATAAATCCTAATTTGTTCATTTTAATTTTTTTAGACCTTACCTGCCATGACATAAAAATTGCACTTCCCCAAAAGACAACTTGTGTTCTAATTCTGCAGATAAATGACCTAACCACAAGGCCAAACTGATGGAGTCAAATGGAAAAAAATAACCAAATTAAAACAAAAACAAATTGTCCCAACAGAAAACCACCACACAAAAACTCTGCCTGCATACGTACATACTTATTTTCCACACATTTTCAGACTTTTCTTTGGTAAGTCTCAACTAGTGATTCAACCATTTCCTCAAAGCCTGACAAGAACACAATAGCTTTACTCTCTCTGAACAGAGCAGCTGAGAAGGAAAGAGCATCTTTCAAAGCCTGCTTGATTTTGATGCACACCTCACAGAGCTACAACAGGACCGTAAAAGAAATGTAGTCTGCAAGGAACTTGTTTAAAACAATTCTGCATTTTTCAATATGAGGTTGGAAAGAAAATTATTGAGGAGATGGTTAAATATTTTTATGCTTATCCACCAAGCTGACCAGAAGTAAAAGGAAATTTAAATGGGAAAAAAAACCCCAGGTATCCACATCTAACTAAAAGTTACAGATCTATCTTATTCTATGAAAGAGACTGAGAGAATGAAGGGGATTTTTTTTTTTTTAATGAAGAAAATTTAATGCAATATCAGCATAAACAATACTGGATATTTCTGGAAAAGTAAAAGTAAAGTAGAAGTGATATGTTTCTAATAATGGACTTTCAGTTTTACTAACTGGTCAAATTATATTAAAGTACAATACAGATGGGCAGTATTACTTTAACTCTATCTAAACACAGCTGTAAAGACTTTTTTCCAGCCAAGGTACTTTGATATGTACAATAAATTTATTCATGCAGAGCTTTTTGGAATATGATGCAATGAGGAATGGTTTCCAGCCTTTTTTAAACCATGACACCTGTGCATCAAGCCATACTCTACATCTTATGAATTAATGTCTGTTCATACAAAGTTCCAGTTATGGCTCCCAACTTTTAGAAATGGGAAAGTCAGTATAGACATTTTGTGTTTAGCTTTTGTTGGCAGAAGCTTTTGAAGAAAAATAGAACTACTTTGCAAGATTATGAGGGTTGGTAATTTTTATCCATTTCCTGGAGCCTATTTGTCTCACTGTGAGGAGAATTAGACTATTTTAAATATTAGATTCACAGGCACGAGTGAGAAAGAAAATAATGGTGTTTGATTTATGAAACGGGAGGAACATACATCTTTGTCATTACAAGGAAGTATTGCTGAAAATAAGTCAATGTAAAATCTTTCTACAGAGAGAATACAAAAGTGATCTCAGAAAATATCAGTTGGATGTGGTTAAAGTGAGTCCTCATGAATAGGCTGGTCATTTAGTTGAGTTCATAACTTGAAATAAACTGCAAAGCACCTTGCTGCTCTAAATGCTTTCAGAGACTACCAAAATCACCACCTTCCCAGAGGAACTGTTTGAAACATGACTTAGAATCCAGTTCTCCTATCTTTGCATTACCTTTTTATCCTGCCTGTTGCACAGATTCCCATTCAGCTGAGCATCCATTTTCCCAAGGATGTTCTCCTGGCAGCACTTGGCAGCTTCAGTTTGGTGGTTTCAGAAGAACATGAAAGCAAATGGATGCTCAGGCTCCACTGGGGCCAGAGAGAAAGGGGCAGCTACTCTGCCACAGCAGAAATTCATGGATGCCTTTTCATCTGAGCCTAGGATTTGGCTTACATTTCTCATGAAAGGCCCAAGATACTGCTTTGTGCTAAACAGCATGGGGGAGGGCTACTCGTGGAGAAATATAAGCAGCTGGTCCAGCTGAACCCAGGCTGAGGGTGATGGGAAGTCCTGGCCACCAACACAGCATAATTCAAATTTGTCTCTCTCTGTCTCCACCTCTGGTGCAGGGCTGTAAAAGCAAGTTTCTTGATGCATTCTTTATAGAGCTACTGTAGTTAGGTTTATGTTTTTCTGCACTATAAAAAAAGTCATCTGGGAACCATCTAATTTTTCTGACTACACTTCTCAGTAGAAGTGAAAAGGACCTGCTGAAGAAGGTTCTGTGACACAAGAAAGTAAATGTGGGGTACACCTGTGTAAGTGGTAAAGTTTGGGGTAGCTCAGGAACCTTAAGAAGCATATGGAAAACAATTCTTGTAAAACAGAAGTGAAAACTGCATATGGTGTTAATTCTATCAACCTGACACTTAAAGGGGAAAAATAACTTGTAAGGCCCAAAGATAAACATTCATGCAAGTAACCAGAACATATAAATGAAACAGAAAAAATGATTACACAAGTGGCATTGACTCTTCAAACTGTTCTTAAGAGCATTTTCAGGTCATCAGGTCAAAGCATAAAATCACAGAATCAAAAAATCATAAAATAGCCTAGGTTGGAAGGAACCATAAAGATCATCCAGTTCCAAGCCCCTGCCATCTGATGGGACACCCTCCACTACCAGGTAATCAGAGCCCCATCCAACCTGGCCTTGAACACTTTCAGGGACAGGGCAGCCACAGTTTCTTTGGGCAACTTGTGCCAATACCTCACCACCCTCACAGTAAAGAATTTCTTCCCAATATCTGATCTAATTCAGTTTGAAGCCATTCTGTCTTGTTCTATCACTACATACCCTTGTAAAAAGTCTCTCTCCAACTTTCCTGTAGGTCCTCTTTAGGTACTGGAAGGTGCTATAAGGTGACTCTGGAACTTTTTCTTCTTCGGGCTGCACTCTTCTTTTTCATGATGTCATCTCTTATAAATATGTAATATCAAGCTCCATTTTATTAAAATTTTAATTATTTAATTGAACAGACACATGGAGGAGGTGGGTGATACTTTGTGGATTTTTTTTGTCTGTTGGTGGTTTTTTCATTGTTGGGGAGTGGGGTTTAAGAGTAGAGTAATTTAGACTCATGAGTTGGGGTTCTGACAGATGAACTTTGACAAACAAGCAGTTTTAATCTGCCCCCATTCCTAGCTCCTCATGTCATTCTTCTTTAGAGGTTAGCACACGGACAGAAATGCATGGCTCAATTATTCCAGTTCATGGTGCAGAATATCAGCTTAAAACACTAAGGAAGGTGTGGTTTGTGTTAAGACATCAGACCATGAACTGAACCCAAAAATGCTGTACACACGTTTCACCAAGCCTGAAGAGGTGATGGAATGGCAAACTAGATGCAACAGCATCTTTATCCACTCAGTAAATGAGAGCAGGATCCCTCACCCAAATGGGAACTCTTCTGAGATGACCTGGCAACACTTGCATTGTCCAGTTTCCTAACTGACCATATCTTCTGTTCATCCCTTTATTTCAGCTGGCTCACTGGACTTGTATCTTCTGCAAAAGGCTAAGCACAAGTCAGATCTCCCAAGGCTTTCAGTGGTTGATATAAGACTATTAAATATATAAATAGATTAGTCATTGTAAGTAGATCAGAATTAGGTTTTTAACCAGAAAGTTACTTACAGCTTAAATTTATATATCCTGTTTCCTACTGTCACATTTAGAGTCCCTCAATTTTTTCATAATTTCTAAGTGCATGTTATGACTGAAAGAAGAATATTTCAAGTCTAATGCAACATTTTATGATTAATTTCTCCCCAATTTCCTGTAAATGTCTCCAGAAAAAGTGTAACGAAAATTAGTAGTTAACAGGAATAAGTTCTGCTTGCTTTCAAATTCAGTCACTGAATAAGGAATTCTGTTTAAAAATATTTAAGAGGAAATTTAGAAAATAAATTTGATTTGTATTTTTCATATCTATACTTATGCATGGAATTAAAAGCAGAGATGCTGAAATGTGTTAACTTTGTCAGAAATGAAAACTTATTTTCACCTGAAAATATCCATTGAGCTAAAAATAAATTAGTTGGAAAACTCAAATTAAAATGTAAAAGGTGTTAGCAAGCTCCATGCCAGTTCATTCTTCCTCAATATAACTTGTCGGATGCAGATAAAAAGCAGTTTTAACCAATTTTCTGTAAAAGGAAGAAAAGTAAATTTAAAACCTCATATGATGACTAGAATTTGTTTAGTGTTCAAATAATGAATATCATTCTGCTGTCAGTCCTGCTCAGTCATAGCTAATCTTCTTAGTTTTTATTAATTCCTCTACCATGCTGAATTGTCAAAATCTCTAAATGGTATCCTAAATGACTGCTCCCAGTGCATCCAGTGAAAAAACAGTTCACTTACAATGCACAAAATCTTATAGTTAATGATCTTAATAGCATACAAAATCACTGATAAAATATACTATGTAGGTTTATAGAAGCTTTAGAATTAATTGAATTTACCAGGCAAAACATAGGTAAAGATTTTTCCCTATTCTCCCCAGAAACAGTAGATATGAAAACTACAAAAGACTTCACAGGAAACTTTTAGAAGGTGAATTACCCTGCTTTGTGCAGATATAAAGAAAAGTGAAAAAAGTAGTGATGAAATGGATAGACCATATATTTGAAGTAAAACATATTTTGTGCTTGGAATCAAAGTAGAATTCCACACGCCTTGTAATTCCCTTCTTTCTCTGCATCTCTCATGGCATGAACACTCAGTTAGAAAAGCAGTACTGGAAGGGGTGAAATCTTTAGAATTGGTTTAGTTTACCAGTATCTCCCAGCTGCAGAGTATCTTTCCAGTCCTACCCTCTTTGTTTCCCTTTTTCCTTCTTCTCTTGCACACACAATTTTGTGCTCAGTGCCACTGAAAGCTGAAATGTTTGCATCTGCTCCCAGATCAAAACCTGTTTGTCATCAAATTACAGCTTTAAGCAAAAAGGACAAAAAAGACACTAAGAAGGGGAGCGAGTGATAGCTAGGAATATCCACATTTTCCTCTGACTTCCTGTCCCTAACATCACCAGAAAATAATAGCTTCCCTGAAGTGTATTTACAAGTCTGAAAAGGAAGAGAATTGAAATTCAAGGAGACATCTGGAAAGAAGTCAAATAACAACCACTAAGAGGAGTAAAACATGTTGTTCCATGCACTGAACAAAAGCACAGCTAGTACTTAGGACAAAGTAATAAAAACTCAGTTTAGTAATAAAAACCCATGAAGGGAAGAAGCTGGCTTTGCACCCAGCTTACCCACTTGGATCAAAGAATCCTCCAGTTTCCAGCTCAGACCTTTCCTCGCCCCTTCGTTGGAAGCCTGCTAGCACAGACCGATACCTTCACATTGCTCAAGAAGAGGAATTGCAGATCTAGCTCAGTTTGTGATGTCCTTGTGTGCCCCATTCCCTTCTCAGTCTTCTTCAACTGAGATCAGGAATTTTAGGGAAACACACAGGTGATGGACTGTTTCCTGCAGCTCCCAATCCAATCCATTCTGTGATTTTTCATCAGTAAATCTGATCAGAAGTGTACTTCTCCTACCAGAGGAGCACAGCCAAAGAAAAGGGAAAGCACACAGACTGCACAGAGGAGCACCCAGCAGGAATGACCTGCCATCAGGTGAGGCATGTTTTGCATTTGCACCCTAAACTTGCAGATATTTGTCCCCTTTCCACATCTGCCCCCTACTCATCCTTATAGGTTACATGTTTAGCACCTCATTTTCACTGATCTCCTCATTATGCATTGCTCATAGTAGTTTTAATCTGTGGGTATTGTTCAGACTAGGTTTATTTTTCTCTTCCAGTATTTCACTATTTGTGTATGTGTCATCTAATGTAAGGGTTGCAGTGGTAATTGCTACCCTTCTGTGGAAATGCTCAGTTCTCACTGCACAAACCTTGCATAACATCCAGAAAACAGCTTAGACTTGGCTCCAAGAAGCCTTAATTTACATATCCAAGTGTATTTTTGTAAAGCTAAACTAAATGTGTGTTTATCAGAGAAGTCATACACTCAAAACTTGCACAGCCTCTTTTCCACATAAAGGTTGTCTGCAGAAAGGAGCTGGAATTTACTACCAATAGCATCAGCTATTGTCAAGCAGAAGCCCTTTCACCCAGAGAACACACAATAATCTCATTCCCAAACCAAATCTAAATCAGCCTTGAGCAAGATACTGTCCATGCTGCATAACTAGTTATATCCACCAGGACAAAAAGAAAACAATATGTACAAACAAAACCCAAATCCAACACAAAAACAAATCCAGAAGAAAGAAATATCCAGCAATTATTTCCCCTAGGGTGATTCGGACCTTGTGCCCATGTATCATCTCAGTAGGTGTTTTGGTGATTACAGCTATAATACACAGCAAAAAAGAGGCCAAACAGCAAGGCAGAAAAAAATTGCTGATGGCATACAATTGTAAATTATTAAATTTAATTAATCACTTAAAAAATTATGATGATCTAAGTCATCTGAACAGAGTAAGCACTATTTAGGATCAAAATCTGCATCACAATTAGACAGTACCTCATCATGCCAAATATATCTAGAAGAACTATTTACAAAGAAGATTTAATCAATAGCTGACAACAGTAATGCCCACCAGATAGAATAATGTAAATAGAAATATATGCAAACACATGCCTTTGTTTTTCTGGAGAAATAACCTTTTGAAAAAATAATTTAGTAAGAAAATGACTATAAATGAACAATAGTTCCCTCCAGGAAAAAAAAAAGGTCATAGGAGCAGCACAAAAGTGGAACCTTAATTAAAAGCTTCAAAGGCAAATATTAGCCAAATTATAAAAAAATAAATAAATAAATAAATAAAAGAGTAGAGAACGTGCCATATGGCATCATCACAAAGAAAGCCATGAAAGGCAGCAGTGAGAACAGGAGAATGGAAAGAAAAAGTGTACTATGCTCTATAAAATTGAGGTGAAAGAAGATAAAGATCCCATGTTTTTCACTATTGTCTTAAATTAACTCAGTCTGAAGACATACTTTCTGAAGTAACTGTGTAACATATCTTTAAAAAAAACTATGAAGTTATTCACAGTAGAAAAAAAATGAAGAACACATTTCAGAAAAGTGTTGGCACTGAAATGCTTAATAACAAACCTATTTACTGCAGACTCGTATTTCCAGAGGTAAATTTAAAAAAATGTAGGTACATAAAATGGGACTAAAGCAAAACTGAAAGCAACCAGCCTCCAGAACTGTGCCTTCTCTGGTTTCCAGTCATTGACACCTAACCTCCCAGACATCTAAACACTACGTGCACTTCAGTCTCTGATCTCCAATCCAGGAAGAATAAGTGCATGTCCAGAGGTGTCCCAGGTGTGCAGAGCAGCCTTTCTCATACCAGCTCTCTTGTTGGTACATCATTCATGCCACAGCTTGAAGGAGATTCAGGAAGTGTGGGTTCTGCACCACTCCAGTTCGCTAAGCAATAACATGATTACCATCTCCGAGTATGCCAAAACAACCACAACTCTGGGAGTGCAACTGCAGCTCTCTGCTGGGCTTGAGGATTTTTATATTGACTTTTGTGCTGAGCAGGCCTCAGGGAAAACACAGAAACTGACCTGGAAGCAAGGACAGAAAGACTGTGAACTCCCTGCTGAGCTCCAAGCAGGGAATTCATCTCCTAATGCAGGCGTCTGGGTTTCCTCTGTAGTCAAGAAGGGGATAAGCAGCACAGCCAGAGAGTTCCAGACAGCACCCCACTCATCCTACAGCAGACATGTGGGTCAAATGAGTCACTGCTGACTAGCTCACTCCATCACTGACTGTGGCAGAGTTTCAACACCAGCCTAGAATCAACACCCACCCATGTGCTGACACCTAAAGTCCTGCCTTTACTAGGTAATCCGTGGTAAATTATTTGCCCCTTGATTCACTCACTCACATCCAGAAACGGTCACCTTCCTGGTTGTGTACTGGTAGAGATGCAACTGGAGGGAAGAAGTTTCTTATCCAAGACCAATATCAGACAAGAAATAATCCCCTTCAATGAGTAGCGTACCAGCACCAAAATTTTTCTGTATTCTGAAAAAGCATCCACACTTCTTTATTAAGAAAAGATAAATCATCTGTTTAAGTTAATTCAGGGATGACGGCAAAACTACAATCCTTGGCATCCCACTCTTGAATTCACTGATAGAACAGTTGAGAAGTGCACTACACTTGTCCAGCATGAACAGATCTAGAGGTTATGTGGTTAAAAGTGGCAGCTGTACCTGAATCAGCTCTCACTTTGATCTGAAAAATAAAATCCTGAGACATGTCCAAATCTGGCTCTGCAGGAAGGTTAACTAAGAGTGCAGACAGTAGCACTGAGCAAAAACAGTTCTGAGTATCTGTTTCACAAATTTCTACATAGTGTTCCCACAAAAAAAGCATAAAGTGATTTCATGATTATTTCTAAGGTAAGGAAGATGACAACACAGAGGTTTAGTAGATACCATGTCTGTTCAGGACTCTCACAGTTCAGAGAGAAACGCTGACTTTTTAGAGGAGCTATACAAGTTATTTGAATTAAGATTATAGAGCTGGGTGATAGGGTTTTTATCCATTTATCTATTTTACATCTTTATAAAGTATGTATTATATCAATATTTACATTTTTCTGTATAAAACAAAAACAGTTCTTCTGTCCTGGACAGAGAACTTTCCACAATAAATGCTGTCAGAAGTTTCAGAATGAGCCAATTGTGTAGGTATTATTGGTTAATAGCAATACTTTGCTGGATGCATTATGGGAGAAACATATTGTCTGGAAAAATGGAAGAGTAATCCAGATTGGTAGACATGAATGATCTGTCATCAACCAGCTGCAGAAGGAGGTTGCAGGAAAGGTGAGGGGAAGGAGGTAATTGTTTGAAGGATGAGAAGCCAGAGTCCACTGCAACCACAAGCTGGCATTTAAAAACTGCTGACTGAGGAGACAATGCCTTATACAAAGAATTGCCAGACCATTAGCAAAAGTCCACAACCTTTTATAGAACAGTATGAAAAGATGCTGGGAGGAAAGGAACCAGACAGGAACTGACACTGAATTTATGGTGTAAGGCTGCAAGAGTTAAGAGATGCCAAGGAACAATCTATCCAAGGTGAGCTGGCAAGAGGGCGTGATACCCACCTAGTGAGCTTCAGCATACTCCAATAGCAGCATAAAAGAATTTAGTCCACAAATAGTTACCACTTCTGGAGATTCTCAGAAACTTTACCTGTGCCTGTTAACATGGGCAAAGGTAAAAGCACATTCTACCAGGCAATAACATTCCACAGAAGTGAGAGCCCAATGCCGAATCATCATGGCACAGAATGGTAATCTATTTTGCAACTCAGGTGGGAGGTTCCTGTTCCACCCTTTGCTATTAATGGACAAAGTCATTAACCTTCTTGCAGACAACATTGTTACCTTTTCAGTTGTATGCATCGCCCTTAAATCCTAGTGAAAGAGAAAAACAAGGCAGACAGCAAATG
The DNA here is from genome assembly GCA_013400215.1 of Cisticola juncidis. NCBI lineage: Eukaryota > Metazoa > Chordata > Aves > Passeriformes > Cisticolidae > Cisticola > Cisticola juncidis. The sequence goes on from VXBR01007193.1 coordinate 494,689, forward strand.
AAAAGGCTTTTTGGCCTTTGGCAACCCAACTCTGTTGTAGAAGTGCAGTGATCCATATCTCCAAACTAGAATATTTTAGATTTAAAAAAACCCTAGGTCTTTATCTTGATACTACCAACATAGAATACAGCATGTGTATGACATTTGCTGTGCCACAGAGGAGGGTGATTTGAGTCAGGGGCTACCAAGACTTAAAGGGATGTCATTAAGAGCCATCATCAACAGAAGAGTAGAGCGTATTGCCTAGTGTGATAAATCAGATTCCAGTCCTGTCACCTATAAAGAATGCATTTCATAACTTTCTAGTGCAAGTTTTTTGGTGATTTCTGCCATTCCATATGCAGAACATTAATGTACATATAGCAAGTTCCTTCCTCCTCTTTGCAGAGGTTCAGTCTCTATCCTGGACTAGAGGCAGCAAATTTCTTCAGAACTCTCAGAAAAAAACATACAGAAAGAAGACTCCTACAGGAGAAATAAGGTGTTATTTTCTAGAATACAAACAAACAAGCAAACACAATCCTAACAAGAGTCATCATTAGTCACAGAATGCACTACTTGACATTTCTAAAATCAGTTACTGGACTGCAGTTCTGAAACACAGACAAAGTTAAATACATTAATATTAACAAAATATAACACAGGTTTTATGTAATGTTATTCCTTTTCTAGTATGCACTTATTATCTAAGACTATGTCACATAGCTTTGCACAAGCATGTGATGAAGAACCCTCCCACACACCCATTTACTGGGTAGAATGAACTGGTGGAGGAATGTTAACTTTGTTTTTTATAGGAATAAAATCACAGTCTAAATATATCTTTTCCAAGTATTAATAAACTTTATCACTACACAGAACTGCAGTATAAAAATGATGAACCACTATCTTTTTAATTTGAAACACTTCATTGTGAACCATAATTACTGATCAGCTTCACGAACAATGCAATGTCACATTCAGTGGCCTCCACAGACTCAGCTGGATAATAAATGTTCATATTTTCATCTTGGGCGAAAATAAATAAAAAATGTCCCATGACAACACAATAGAAGCTGATCCTAGCTTACAGTTTTAAGCTATTAATTTCTTGGAAATGCCAAGGAAGCCTGCCTAGTACATCAAAACAGCTCGCAAAGCACTATAATGTGCTCCCAAAGTTAATAAATTCAAGTTTGGCCACTTATTTTCAAATTCGGTGTCGTACCAGAAGGAACTTATTTTCCTCATTCGGGCAAATCTCTTTTTAGAAAGAAACAGAGACAGCATTGGAGAAATGAATCCATAAATAAGTCAAGAAATTAACTGTAAAGATTTTTTTAAGGGATAGGAAGACATTTAACAAATGTTCTTGTAACTTAATGGATATCTTAAAAATGAAGATATTCCTATCTGATCAAGTAATAACAGTTTCACAGTCTTTGCTTGCTGTGTTTAAAGCCAGCTGTATCTGGGCTGGACAGCTTTATCCATATCACGCAATTTCTAAAGTTAACAGTTTTATTTCATGCCAGGAATGAGCACATTAAGAACAGAAGTCACAAAGGTTTATGAATGAAATCAACCATGAGTGAAGAAATGTAAAGACAATTATCTTTCTGCTGTGCAGCTTAACCTTTAAAGCAAATATCCCACCACTGAGAAAAGAACAGACCTCTTTTGGGAAACAAGAAATTACCTTCATATATACAATATTATCGAGCTGAGCAAGGAAGCCTGCATCAAAGTGAAAAATAAGGGCTTGTGGTGCAAAGCAACAATTTCCAGCAATTACAGAGGTGCAGATTCCATGTCCAGCTTCATGAATACTGTCAGCAGCCAAGTGACTCCCTTGCTAGAGCTCCAGGAAGACAGCCTTAGACACAGTTGCATGAATACAGTCCCCAGAAAGCTGCCCTAAAGGACTGAGCAGGACACCAAACTCCTGGAGCATGGGGCCCCTGAGCAGCTCCATTGCAGAGGGTGGCCCGGTCTAGGACCGTCACTAAGGGCTGTAAAGTCATTTCTGCTGAGCAGCAGATATCCTTTGGGTTGGGCTTTGGGAAGGCAGCAAAGGTTGGCTGCAGGCAACTCGAAAGTCCCCATGATCTCCCCCAAAATGAGCTGAAGAAGCAGGGATTCATTTGGGTGTAGAGGGTACTTAAGAGGACTGACAGGCTTCAGGCTGTACTCCAGCCACAGCCCCTGCAGGATCTGGGGTCACACAGGACTGATGGGAGGGTGTGGGCCTGATATATTTGGGCCTTAAAGATTTTAGCCTGCTGGTAGCTGCTACCGCCTTTCCCAAGGGAAAAGTTTCCTAGGAAAGCTTCTTCCCAAAACAATCTTGGCAAAACAACTATCCTTTCCCAAAACAATCTTTCTGGTTCTCAGAGAAAAACATTTTGGCTGTTTCTCTAGTTTGACCAATGGGATTGGGGAGGTGTCAGTCCTGTTCACCAGGACTGTGTTAAGTCTGTATCGGAACACCTTATAAATTAGACAGTTAAAGGGTTTTTTGTGCCTTTTGCCTTCTGAAATATTTGGAGTCTTTCATCTTTTGTTTGTGTCCTACAGCGACAGGAGGGCTGTGCAGCTGATCCATGAGGGACAAGCAGCCAGGAGGATCTTGGCACAGGCAGGGTCTGCCCTCACTGCCACAGACCCACAAGCAGAGCAAGGTGGATGAGAACTGCACGATTCACCAGCACACCAGCAGTCACTAGACAAGGGCAAGGCAGCACATCAGGTCTGGTGTCAAGCTGGGAAATCCCAGTGAGAAACCGGGAATAGCAGAAGACAGAATTCTGCACAGACACACGCAACACAGCTCAGGCACAGAGCAACACTGGCCAGAGCCAGGAAGGCCCATTAGTGCCCTCAGGGCCCTGGCACATGCCAGGTGTACAGGGAAGCAGAAAAATATAACCTGAAACTCTCAGCAGTCCACACAAAAACAATGTTCCTGGTCTGTGGCTCAATCCTTTTTTGCTTGGCTGTAAGAGAGTGACCACAATATTTGGAGACACTCTCCCCTCAGCTTAACTCTTCTGATCTGCAGGTTCTGCTATTTATCTTCTTGGACAACTACTGTTCCACCAGTGTATGTGGCACAGATTTAGAGTCTGGATTGAGCTCTTGGAGAACTGAGGAAAATCAAGGAATCTGAGTTGGTTCGCAAAATGAACCAGAGACATGTTTAGACTACAACCTATACAGTGCTAAGATACTATCTTAATTGATATACATGCTTTTGCTATGGAAAATACATAGTGTATTTACTGGAATAAAAAGAGAAATACAAAGCAGCATTACAATGACAGTCATAAACCAAAAATAAATGAAAAATAAACACAAAAATTACACTGTTAGGCAAAGCAGCCACTATGAACATTGAAAAGATTTGAAAAGGATTGGCATATCCTGCCATCATTAAGCTACTGATAAATAACCATTCAAAAAATTCAAGAGTCCTAGATTTTATTTACATGACAGAGTTTACAGATGACTTGCATAAAAAAAAATACTTTTATTCACTCTTCCCTCTGCCCTTCTTTCCTCTGACCTAGAAAGTTATAGAGATATTAATGTCTATTCAAAGGCTGAATGAGCCTCTGTGGTTTCTGAATACTCAAGCAGTAAATAATCACATCATAGTTAAGAGCACAGAATGGTGAGCAATTGTTATGATAATGGTGGACACCTCTGAAATAAGTGAAATTTGTACTGTAAGAACAGGTTTTAAGCTGATACATGTTTACTTAGCCAATCTTCCATCCAATCTGAACTTTACTTAAATGTTTAATGTGCGTGCCATCAAAAGTCCACTTAAAACTTCTGAATATGTATTATGGTAATATTTAAATATTATAAATCTTAATGCTCTCATGCACTGAAATATTCACTTTTTTTCAAAAGAAGTTTAACATTAAAAAAATATTCTGTGATACTTTATATGATTGATTGACAGTTAATTATGAGAGGAATTCGGCTGAATTTCTAAAAGATTAAAGTCTGTGAAAAAGTATTCCAAGAGATGATGAGGAGTCATACAAAATAACACAAAATGTTATCTTTTCCTGACAATTAAGTATTTTACAGGACAGATAGGCCTCCCATATGCCAGTTTTTTCCCTCTTTGTTTTAATTTTCTACATGGAGTTCTGCTATTTGAAACACACAAAAGCATAACAGATTTTTAAATGGTAATAAGATGCATAGGGCTAGTTCCTACTGCAACCATGTTGGTCACTAAAAGCACAGAAGATATTTAAGAATGAATCTCAAATCATTCAAGACTGATCAAACCTGATTAATGTCATGACCTGAACTTCAGGAAAGTTAATGCAGGCATGTTGATCCACAGTTGTGGATCAGCTGAACCTGAAATTAAGATACCAAGTTCCAAAGGTGGAATGGGGAAAAATACTCTTACTGTGTTTTCAAGTGAGCGGCATGCTCTACTGGCCAGCTCAGCACAGCAAAGCCACAGCCCTGACTGCTCTTTTCCCTGTGTCCTAACTATTGGAAAGGCTGTCATCAAGTCTGAGCTCTGAAAGAGTGAAATGAAGTAGAAGTCCCCTCCATCCTCCTTTCCCTGTGGGTATCCACAAGGAAGAGCTCTCTTTTAATCTCACCTACCATGACAAAAATATGGGTTAAAAAAAAAAAAAAGAAAAAAGAAAAAAGAAAAAAGAAAAAAGCTGTTCTTCTCTACAGCCACATCAACAGGAACATGGCAGAACTATGGAGTTGGTTTGTACCTCCATACACAATCAAGCAGTAGAATGAAGGTGATACCAAAATCAAATACTTCATGCAGCAATAACTGTGGAAGTCTTTGCCAAGATCAAAAGCATTGCAGATAACGTGAAGATTTACATTAAAATGTCTGGAAAATATAATTTTATTATTAACATATAGCACAAGGAAGGCTGAATGGAGACTAACATGACTTATTCATTTCCTCCTACTCAAGAGGTCTGAAAAGAAGATCTCATGTACGAGGTTTGTGGCAACCAAAGCAAATCTGTCAAGGTCACAGGTACAAACATTTTACAAGTCTCTGCACTCTTCTTATGGGATTCACTCTCTTGTCCTTTCTTATACCTCAACTCCTTGCAGATTCAGACTATCTGTTCCAGGATATATGGGTCACCTTAGCAGAAGTCTCTGTGCTATGTAACCTGACATTGCTTCCAGCAGCCAGAGGGGTGTCATACTAGAGGCAGATGGACAAACTGGCTGATTTTTGCACACTGTTGCCTGAAGAATACAAAGAAGCAAAATACCACCTACAGTTCCTGGTTTGTATTCATAATGTCTACGGTCTGATTTTTCACCAGAAAAATTAGATTAGCTTTCATGGAACCACAGGAAAAGAACTTCAGTAAATAGTCCACTCCTTTGCCATTAGAACAAAAATTAAAAAAAAAACAAACCCAAAAGAACAACAACAACAAAACAAAACAAAACAAAAAAACCCAAAAACAACAACAACAACAAAAAACACAAACAAACAAACAAACAAAAAAGAAAAAAACAGAAGATAATTTGACCAGCCTGTTTTCAAAGATACACATGAGAGGTAGCCCCAGAGCCCCACTAGACAATCTTTTCCATGTCTTCAGTGCCCTTATCATTAAAAAAATTTACTAACATGTAATCTGAATATTCCTTACTGAAATTTAGGCCCATTTTTACCCTTTCCAGACATACTAAACAGTTTATTCCCTTCTTCATTATTAATAATAATAAAAGTTACACCGCAAGTTCATTACTCAAGACCAAATAACTGGCATATGGTTCCAGAAAGGAGAAATTTTTAATAAAACAAATAAAAAAGTTATTATCCATGATAATCACTCAGTTTTAGAAGAGGCTATAATAGTAGCATAGAAATTCAACATTAAAGAGACATGAAAGAGCTTAGCTAAATTAAATATTCTCCGGCTGTTCAGTCTGGACAATTTTCATATACAAATACTTAAAAACCTGGCTAAAGTACAACAATTAAATTACTATCTCTAGGAGCTCATGGAAAAACAAAATATCTAGAAAAAAAACCCATAGAACATATTTTTACAAAGGGTGTAAGGAAAGATTTAGGGAACTTTTGATTAAGAAAAATTCCTAGAGAATTGTTAGAATAAAAAAAATATCATAAGTGCAAAGATAGCACAAAAAATAAATCATTGCTAGGACAGGTTCCTTCTATGAATAAGTCACATGAAATCAAAGTAATGTGCATCTCTAGGAGAATTTTATGCCCTGTGAATAGTGGAAAGGCAATGGAATTCATAAGTTATAAACATTTTGGCAGGATCTCATGTTGAATTTTCACAAGGATATGAGACAGCCAAGATCAAAATCTGCAAATGGTGTGAAACTCATAGTCACAGTACTGCTACATGGTTAAAAAGACTTCCCATTAGTCTGCTCAGTAATGTTGGAGATTTTCATTAATCATCTAAATAATGCAAGAAAAAGTCTATTGTTACTAAATTCAAAGATGTCAGTAAACTGGGTTGCCGGAATGAATGGATTCGGAAGGATCTTAAGATATGTCTGTTCAGTAGTGATTAATATCCAGTGGTACAGTGCAATTCCGGGGATGGCAAACCTCAGTATAAGCATCCTTACTATGCTAATCTTAGAAATATTTAGAGTGTTACAAAAGTGTAAAGTAGAAGAGGAAATATTTGAAGTCATGTTCATTTCTGTTTCATACAAAGTGCACTGGCAGGAGGAAAGTACAACAATAAAAAAACACACAAGATTTATTTGCTTTCATGCTGTTTCCAAAGTTACTGGGTAAAGCTCTCATGCCCTGATGTAATATACTGGTCTAATCAACAAAAATGAGGATAAAACAGAAATACAAGGTCACAGCAAGCACTTAGAAATGGATTTAGGTCAGGCTTAAGGGTACAACTCATTCTCATTCACCTTTGGAAGTCTACTGAACATAAAATTACATCTGAGATAGCTGCCATGGGCACCTTTACAGCCAATAAGCAGACACAGGCACATCCAAGTGGAGTTTGTCTCGTCCCTGATACACACCTGACCATTGGTCAGACCCTAGCACTGGACCCTTCTCCCCATGAATCACAAGGGAGACTGCACAACTGGCTCTACCCAGGCACCTGAAGTGAAAGAAGTATTGCCTTGTCCTCAGTACTTAGGCAGAGGCTCTGAATCATCCGTGTTGTCAGAAAACATCAGAGTGGTGACACAGTTCTGGTAGGTTTGGTTTTTTTTTGTTGTTTTTTTTTTTTTTTTTTTTATTTTAGTTTTTCTTTCTTTTTTTNTACTGCAAAACAAATGAAGAACTCAGGCTGCTGTTTTCAGTCTGAATTTCTGTTGCCAGTTAGGTGGAAGCTGGTACAAGGTCATGCAGAGTCCTAAATGTACCTTTATAATTCTGAGCTCATTTTTTTCCAAAGTACACAGCTTACATCCTGGCCTTCTAAGCTTCCTCTAGTTTCTGCAATTGCAGACATTGATTTCTGTGCTACTTTTGGATGAAATTCCCTGTTTGATCCCCTTCTGCCAGAGTTCACTTGTCTACCAGATGGTTTAGGAGAGGGCAGCATTCTCATGGCTCTTTGCAACATGGTTAGGACTGCTCAAACTCTCCCACCAAGATCAGTCTTGCCTTGATTTCATAGCACTGAAAGTTCACTCACACAGGTTTTGGGCAGGGATGAACATGGTGTGTGATGTTCAGCATTTTACAGACAGAGAACTCAAAAAAGGGAGTCTTCTTCCCAAGTTCCTCTCTAACATACATTTCTCAGTAGCGACAAACTGCTGTATGATTATTGTCACAAACTTATAACAACCTATATTTAACCCTTAAAAAGAGTCATAAAATAATTCAACAGCACCTTAGGGTGATCAGAATCAAACAATTTCCACCACTTCTTGAGAAAGGTAATCTTCTCATGTTATGCCCATTTGCTACTGATACCCACTTTTGAGTACAGCTTTCAAGTACTGCTCAACACTGTGTACCCAGAGGTAAGTGGAGCTAGCTCTTCCAAGAGGAAGATTTGGGGAATATCTGTGATTGCTTTTCACCAATACTCCTGGTTTGCAGGTGACAAGGCAGCATTCTGTATTTAAGGGGTAGTTTTATACACATCCCTTTAATTCCATACAACAGCTACTTCCGATTCCCACTGACTTCATGACCTCACAAATCCACAACTGTGTTTTTAGAGATAAGATTCAGCATACCACATCATCTTTTCTCTTGTTTCATTCATGTGCTGAAGAACTGAGGACAACTGTCACTGCAAATGTAACACATAAAATATTACCCTTTGATATAAAGGATTATTGAAACCTGTGTGAAATACAGGGTTACTAAAGAAGCTTTTTTTTTTTTTTGCCTGATTTTTAAGGCAAGCTGAGTGACTTTGTAAAGGATTATGAACTTAACCTTACAGACCATACATACAACAGCATAGTAAGTTATAGGACAGCAAGTAGAGTACAGAACAGTAGCCCACCTAATATCCAGGAGTGGATTTCTGAGAATGAGAAGATGGGGCTGTGCAATACTGGGGCCATAGCTCCAGCTCTGACTACTGTATATATCTTCTTTGGCAGTAGAGTTTTCGACCTTTATGGGAGGCTCTACTTTTAGATGACTTCTCTTTGATTTAATTTTTTCCCTTATTTTACTAACAATATATACTATTTATGAACATTTCAACCTTAGATTTATTTTTTTCCCTCAAAGTGGCCCATTCTTCTCAGAGGCAATAATTTCTGAAAATCAGATAAAACCCCAATGTAATGCTTTCTGCACTTAGGGAAAGAAAAATCTAGTCATGTCACCAGATACTGCTAATGTGCTATGTCAGCAGAATACATGAAAAGGGTATGATTTTGAGTGCCTGGAGAAAACAGTCCCAAAGGACAAATTAATGGTTTCTTCCCCTCTCTTCTGAAGATAAGTAGAGACACATGATTACAACCTATGATCCCTGGAAAGCATAGGTACTAGTCTGCTAATTTCCCTAGGCAATATCACTCAAGTCCTTGGCACAGTGGCAGAAATAAAGAGCTCTGCTATGGGTTAAATATTTGGGGTTTAGTGTCATGCTGTTAATACCTTCCAAAAAAAAAAAAAAAAACCTGAAGCACAACAAATATCCACATGTAAAATTGGTTTACTTTCAATTCTCACCAATATTGTATTGCTTTCTTGCCTTGGAGTAATTATCACATCTAGTTTTCGAAGAATACACTAGAGGAACTTGATGTAATCCTTAAATTGCTCCACACACAAAATTCAGTCTTCTCAAAGAGTGTCTAAGGAAGATTCTAAGACTCTCACGAAAATGGAGGTCACATAACAGTTCTACAGATACTAGTCAGACAGAAAAGAGAAGAAAAACATTGCCCATGTATGCAGTCAAAAGACTGTTTACCATCAATTGTCCCCTCTTTCAAAGCACAAAATGGAAATTGAAAAATAGGTGTCTGTACCTAATAACCAATATCTAAAAGAATATGTCATTCCACACTTGCCCAATCCTTTTTCATTTAGCATTCCACACCAGCTGTAATACAAAATAGCCACCTGAAGTAACTAGACCTTTTGATATGTGCCATGGAGGTTATTGTTTTCCTAAAGGTGCTCTGCTTTACAATGAGCAGGTAACACAAAAGTAGAAGAAAGTGAACGTGGATAAACATTGGAAGGATTATACCATACCAGTACCACCTAATCAACATATACACATTCAATTATAATTATACAGCATTAATTTGGATCCACTTTTGCACATATCCAGGCATAAATATTTTTTCTCTTTTCAGTACATCTCACAGTGTTAGCAGAACTCAATTTAAGTAACTAAACTTATCCATAAAGTTATCCATAATGGTAATAAGCCATTAGTGATCAAGTAATAGGATAAAATAATATTATTTGCCTCTGAAGTTGAGATCCTTTACAGCAACCCCTTCCAATTTTCACATTTAGTAATTTCCTTCATCATGAAATGAAGAGTTTTGAGAATACCAGAAGGGAAAAAATCTCAGGAATTTTCACACAGAGGTTCCATCTCTATACTGTTCCAATTTCCCTTTGTAATACAGATATTTGCACTTTCACAGTAAAGTAACTTCATGGTGGGAAGGGGAGAGAAGCATTCTTCCATAACTTTAAAGGTCCAGATGGATCTTTAAAAGCTATAGTACTTCATGGAATTCCTAAACTGGCAAATATTTTCTACTTTCCTCACTGCTTAGCAAAACAGTGCAATACAAAGTAAACATAAATTAATGAAATCTTTCTGTAAAAATGCCCGAGGGCAATTTTTAAGAAAGAAAAACAAGTTCAACAGAAATGAGATGCCACAACTTAAATGCAAAAACAATATCCCTGACAGATACCTAACATCAAATTTGTTTACATCTTAAATGCTCAAAAACTTTTACGAATATTTAATCCTTTTTCTCAAAAACAAAATGAGGGTAACTGATTCGTTTATTTAAACCTCAAGTACTTTTCAAATTAGGTACTGGAATAAAAAACTTCATCTAGAAATATTACAGGAATACAGATCTGGATGCAGCCACAACTCTGGTAGATCAGCTTAAACATGACAATGTCATAGAGCCAGATTCAGTAACCTGATTCAAGAACTGGGCTGTGATTAGATACAGGTAGACTTTAGTCTAAAGCCTGCAAGAAGGAGCCTTTGACTCAGTAGTCAAAATTAAATAGAATCTGTATTCCTAACTCACTGGTCATCTTCATCTTCTGGGGAAAAAGAAATAAAAACAAAAGAAAACAAATAGACAAAAATTCTCTTATATACTTTAGAGGGGGAAAAGCAAAGAAGGGAACAAGCAAATAAAAAAAATATTATTAGGATAAAATTGACAAAATGAAGTTTGAATCTTTTATTATCTACGTTGAAGAATTGCTAACAGATGCATATAATACAATGACTGCTGTTGTTCTGGTCAGTTAAAAAATGCCAATCTCTTCCAATAGCAATTGGACACATTGTGTGGAACACTCAGTTTCAGGCACATTTCTCTGAATATATTTTGCAGGAGAAAGGGAAAGTAGAAATTTCCAGGCATTGCCAACAAAATTACTGACATTTCTTTTCCTTCTTTTAAGCTTTCTCTGCCTTGAGTTTTAGCTTCACATCTCTACTGGTGATGCTTTGACACACTGCTGGTGAAATAATTCAAACCTAAGCTTGAAGAAAACTTAAAGACTATTTCAGAAGTACATGAATAAATATGCTGATTAAAGAAAGATAAATTCTAGCATTTCCTTCGTTATTATGGATTTCTGCAACAAAAAGGAAAAGAAAGAAAAAAAAGAAAGGAGCAATCAGGGACTGATTTTAGAATACAGCACCCTCTGACATATGACTAAGCATCTCTTTGCTGCTGCTCAAATCTTGGGTACAGGAAGAAACTCATGGAAAAATTGCCTGTGATCTTTCAAGCTCATTGTTGCCAGCAGCACTCTTTCCTGCTCTTATCAAAACTTACTGTTAAATTAGTGTCCCAGTTCTGGCCAGGACACATCTAATTCTTGCAGTAGGCCGGAGGGGCCATGTCCAGGACCCTCAGATTATTTTATACTACATCATGCCATTGCTGAGGGCAAGGAGAAGACAGGGAGAAGGAGTTCCTTCTGGTGGAGCAAGCATGATGAAGGGAGAAGTGGGGTAAACCCAATCCTGAACATTTTGAATGTGAATCACCCACCTCTCTCTTGTATACTTTTGCTATTCTTATTTTTGGTGTTAGTGCTTGTTTTCTTATCTCATTGCTGTTTCCAGTAAATAGTTTCCATCTCAAGCCATGATCTTTGTTTCCAATTCTCCCCTCCATCCCACCACAGGGAGAGAGTGATGGTGATTTAGAGAGTCCTAGTGGGAGCACTAAATTGGGGGATGCCATTCCTAAACCACAACAGTTAGTCGCATAAGCAATGGAATTAACATGACCTGTGTGAAGTGACATTTGTTGCAAGACAAAGCCTGCCTGCCCTGCACATCCTTCAGCATCAGGGGCAGAACGCTTGTGCTGCAAAGTGTTAATGTTCCCTTTTCCCTTCTAAAAGCCAGCATGGTGAGAAACACAGTCAACCTCTGGGAGGAGAAATGAGTCATGCAGTGCCTGCTGCTTTCTGCCTTTGTTACAGTGAGGTAAAGTTCAGCAATATTAAGGTTTAACTTACACCATAAACAGGCTCAAACATATTGTCACCCATTTATTTTTTCTTTTCTTGTTTATAATCTCATCCTTCTTGTTAGAGCAGAAATTCTTACGTCAGTCCTGATATGAAGACAAAGAGGAAACCAACTCCCAGAAAAGTCTGGAAGAGTGAAAAAGCTCACAGATAATTTTTTAATGTCATCTTACCTCAAACTTACATCTTACCTCAAACAGAGTTGACTCTGGATCTCAGGAAAATATTAGGGCAAAATGACCAAACCCAGCATAAAATATTGTCAAAAAATACTGTCCAAAAAGTTGATTATCAAATATATTGAACTATTAATTAGGTGAAACGCCAATCTTTTCAATGCATTTCCTGCTTTTATGTGACATATTTGTCACTTTTAATAGTGTCAGTACACCCTACCTCTACAAAAGTGACCAGTGAAATGACATTTAATGCACAATTGTGTACAGTTAACAGCTTAAATGAGAAAACGCTTGTTCATGTCTACCTCAGAAAACTGAATGAAGGAACTTCCTCTGGGCATGATTAGTGATTCCTCGTTGATGGGCAAAGGGTTCCAAGTCACCAGGAAATGCTATGTCTGAGTATTTGCTTCCACAACATGAGACTGAGGCACCCTCTTTAGTGCTCTAAAAACTCTCAGAAAATCCATCTTTAATGGAAATACATCTTTTGTTGTTCATCCAACAAAAGAATATCAACTAGAAATTCCTGTGCATGCTTGGAGAGAAGTCCAAAGGTCAAGGAACTTGACTGGAGTCTTGGGGGCAGGACCAGGATAGAGTGTCTGCATAAAGGGTTACGGCAGTACTGCAACTGACTTGCACCATGCAGGTTGTGCTAATTTCCTGTTTTCAGTGGAGGATTTCTTCTTCAAAGAAGGCAAAACAAAAAAGAATAAGAAAAAGAA
>VXBR01007193.1:507823-585211 GCA_013400215.1 Cisticola juncidis
AAAAAAAAAAAAAAAAAAAAAAAGGAGGGAGAAAGGGGGGAGATTGATTCATCGCATTAGTGAAACTCCGGGATGGTCTAGAGCTGGGTGAAGGCTGAAAACACATTTCAGTAAACAGCAGCACACTAGTCACAGGCAGTGATGTAAATACTGCCAAGGAGGATCTATATCAAATGACTAGGGGAAAAAGAGTGAAATAAAACAGGAGAACCAGCTGCTCAGATGACAGTCTACTGCAGAGGTGGGGTCTTCCCAGATGGTCTGAGATGCCGTACTGTGGAAAAGGACAATGTCATCTCAGCAAGGACCAGTGAAAGACAGACCAGGAGCAGGTTCAGCCAGTGTTGGTGGAGCGGCTTTGGTCAGGGTCTCTCTTGGCAACACCAGAAACACAGAGAGGAACAGGATTTCCCCTGGGTAGGGTAATCTTTGCTTCAGCCTGGCAGCCTGAAGCCACAGAAGGTGGGGCAGCACAAGTCAGAGTCCAAATCATAGAATTTCCTACAGATCCCAGAGAGGCTGAAAGGTCTCTGGGTCATGTACAGTTTTAGAAGTCTATTTTAGTAACACAGAACTACTTACTAAATATCCTTTAATCACATTGATCCTAGAATTGAGATCCTGGATATGAAATGCAGATGCAGCAAGTGGGACAGTACCCTTTGCTGGCTGCATAAATTTATGCCTCTGTTCTTACCGCTTACAATCTTCCAGACTGACATCATCTGCAAGGAGGCCAAATATTTTTGACATTGATACAACACTGTTTGGGTCCTATATAAGAGAAGTTCTCATGCCTGCAGTTTACCCTTTGTCTCCAGGACCTATTCAGCTTTTCATAATAATCACACATGCTATGTTAACAAAGTTTGGAAGTTTCATACTCCACATTCTTTTCTAAATGACTTTCCCACTTCCCACATCCCTGCTTGCTTCAGTCAGTTTGGGAAATTCATGCAATCACAGCCACTGAATGAAGAATACTATTGGAGTGTAATGTATGAGTGGGGAGAGAACCCCCCCCCCAACTTTCCATTCTTGCTCAGTAACCTACAAGTACTTTCTTATTATCTTCTGACCTGACAAACTGGGGAAAAAAAACAAGTTAGTGTAGATCCCAACTACACATAAAATTACAATGGTTTTAAGATCATTCTGTGAAGCCAAAGCAGAGCACAGCATGGATGCTCATTCAGTTTCCAAGTAGCACGTTTTCACAGAAACACAGAATAATATAGGCTTGAGTTACCTACTCCAAACACTTGCTCAAAGCAGGTCTCATTAGATGAGATTGCTCAGGCTGTGACCCATCAAGCCCTGAAAACAGTGGAGATCCTAGAGTCTTCCAGGCAACCTGTTCCTGTGTATAATAACACTCATGGTAAAAAACTATACCTGATGAGAGTTTCCCATTTTTCAGCTTTTGCCCTGTGCATATCATCCTACTATTGCACACCACTAAGAGGACTCTGGCTCCATCTTCTCTCTATTTTCCCATTAGTCAGTTGAAGGAACAGGAAGATCTCTCCCAAACCTTCCCTTACCAGGTCATCTCCTCATATTTCATGTGTTCCACTTCCCCAGCAATCTTGATGGCCCTTCAAGGGACTCATTCCCATATGTCAATCCCTTATGTTGGGAAACCCAAAAATTGACTCCATACTCCAGATATGGCCTCACAAGTGTCACAGAGGTGAAAGATAACTTCCCTGCAGCTGATATATATATATATGATATATTCACATTGATACAACCCAGGAAGTGGCTGGTCTTTGGTGCTTTGCTTGATTCACTTTTTTATTTAATTAGGTTTATTTCTATTCTGAGTAGATTTCAATTCTGCTTGTAAATCTTTAGTTCACTGGAACCTAAAATATGACATTCACAGCTAAAATAACACCCTGCACAAGGGTTGTCAGTGTTTTAAATACAACCAGGAGGAGCTGGTTCATTTTCTGCGCATACTTACACCTGAGTCTTTGTTTATAACCAAGAGCTGTGCTAATTTTACCAGCATGATTTTACCTCTTACAAACCAAGCTTAAGAGCATTTCAGTAATTAAACTGAAGATATTTTCAAACCACTGCCAGTGGAATGACTCCTCATGTACCTTAGGGCAAATGAGAGTTAAGTTCCAAGAGGTGCCAGGTAGAAATTACGTTGACAGCAATCAATGCAGTGCACTCTGGTAGTAATCCCCCACCACGCTGGACCCATACCATAAACCCTGTCATGGAAGTGCAAAGGCTTTCTGAACTAGTGATACTTTTCAAGTTAGTAGGTATTGCCAGACGATGGCTTAAACAATGACTTACTTTTTCACAGAAAAAGGCGTTGTACTAATTTATTTCTTTAAGAATAGTAGACATAAAGATCTCTCGAATAGAAGGAAATTATGTTGTTGTTGTTTTTTTTTTCTGAAACCACTTTAATAAAAACAAAGACATTAAAGTTTTATACTGAACATTTTAAAATGCTAAAGTATTAATTCAGGGTAATAACTCCTATAAGCATTACTGAATTATGCATTTTAAATTACAATTTTCAAAAAATGGCAGTGGGTATATTACAAAACCAAAAATAAATTTCACAAAACCTATTCCAAGTATTTTCTATGCAATGATTTGTGTGAATTATTTAACATTTTCATTAACATTGTCTGGAAATGTGCAGTTTTATCTGACTTGTATCTTGAGATCCTTGAAACGTTTAAAGATAGTTCTGCAAGTTTTCCTGCACAGACAGGCTACTAAACGCACACATACACATTTCCAGAACTCAGGATATTCACTACTGAAAACACAAACTAGTGCTGAATGTTAACACCATTTGAATTGTATCATATTTACATTGTTCCTTCGAAGCACTATACATTTATTCTTCCATACTGATTAAAGGAAAACACAAGCTCAAACTTTTGCCTGGCTTTCATGCTTTTGCAGAAGTGTACAAAATTTAGACTTAGAAAAGGAAACAGAATTCTATCAAAGGAAAGTCTTACTTTAAAAGTTCAAGTATATCATGTGCCTAGTTAAACAACAGAAAAGAATAGCATTGCTTAGCGCAGCATCTGTTTTGAAAGAGATATGGCAGACCAAAACATTAAATCAAAAGTATTTAGCCACCAATTAACATTTGACTTGAACTTCAAGTAAAGATTTAAGCCATATCTTATGTTATCAGGACCATCCAGACCATCTCTAATACGTAAGAGAGTGAGACACAGAGAGATGGTAACAGCTATTGAAAATTAAAACAGCTTAATTGTTTGCATCGAGGACAAGGCAACTGATGGGTAAAATTTCCACAGACCTAGACATGCAGAGGGGAAGTAGGTGCCTCAGTGAACAATAAATGCTGAAAATATTTTAGATAGATCCTTTTTTATTGGTGAGCTTTGCTGACATCTAAACCTCTACACACATATGCCTCTATCAGTTAAAATTCAGATCAGCTAGCAGCCAGTAATGAGTGCTGCTGATTATGCTCACAAATGGCTTCAGTTTTCTATTGCTTAAACCCATACACTGACTGGGGAAATTAAAAAAAAACCCTCAGGTTTTCCTGTCCCAAATGAATATACCCATAAATCCAGTGCATCCATTTTTCTTTTCCCAACGTCAAACTTGTCAATTGCTGCCACCTCTCCTTTTCAGCAGCTCCCAAATAAATGGACTCCAATTGAGCCTTCTAAACACATTTGAATAAACTGCAGATATGGGATGTTATTGCATAGCTTAAGATACACATATCATTTTATTTTCATAGGGCTACAAAAATTCCCAACTGCCAAAAAACAGTTAAAAGGAGGGAGAGTAAGAACTGTGTAGCTCTGCTACAACTCAGCAGACATAAACAATGCAAAGTATTTTGTATGCATTTCCCAAAGGATGTATCAAGAACTATCTTCAGCATGTTGAAGATTATGGGTAAGGCTTAATTTGGGGTATTAATAGCTATCCTGACAATTTCATCTCTGCAAATGTTATTACTATTACAGGAAAAAAAATTCTATATCCATTTTGCTGAGCATTAGCCTAGATCTTCACATGGTCAGAGGTGTTTCTTAGAATTTAAATTCATTTGCACAGAATGTATTTTGGAGAAGAAGAAGAAAGAGAGTATGTTGGTTTCTAGCTTTTTTTATGAGACAAAAGGAATACTTTCTTTCTTTAAGTTTTGCCTTTACTTTTGCACCCATACATTACAGGTACCTGCAATTATGTGGAGGCACATTCAGTATTAACACTTAAATATTTAAATTCATGATCTGCCTATCTACACAGGATGTCTGAATGAAGAATCTTGTACTCACAGTACATCATTACGCAAAATCCCACCTGAAATCATTTTGCCCCCAAAGCTGTAGCTGTAGAAATGGAGAATACTGATATTTCTAAATGAAACTCCATGTCAATGTCAACATTTTTATACTCATTAGTGATTGCTTATTGTATGATTTGATATGGTAGTCCAGGTCAAAGTCTTAATCTAGTGCCATAAATGCTTGATTTTACAAAGCTATGGGAGACAGATATAAATCTGTAGAAAAACATGTGAAAGCACAATATAAAATTACATGTCTTCCCTAGAAAGTAGCTGTGACCCTCTGGTGTTACAAACAAAAGAAATCCGGTGCAAAGGACCTACCAACAAAATCTTCAAAGATGTTACAATGCATTCACTCAGGCATTAGAACAGTTTTATACCACACAAAATCCCCACACCCTAATAGGTAAGATACTCACACTCACCAAGATCAGGTGCACTACCATCCTTGATTAGCATAACATGAAGACAGAAAACGTCAAAAATCATACTGAAGCCATTTTTTTAATTATTAGATCAATAAAATTAATGCCTATCATCTCTTTCATGGTTGATTACTGTGAGGAAAACAACCCTTTATTATTTATATGTAAATATATTTTTAAAATAATGCCTAAATAAGAGAAATTATGTTGTTATTCTCACATGGTAATTCTATGTAAAAACTCAAGTTAAAATATGAATAGAATCCTGTCATTTACCTTTATATTCAAAAGGCACAGCAATATTTATTCTTAGCTAGAAATCACTAGAAGTGCAATCATTCCAAGACTTAACACTATGAGAATCATTCAACTAGCAGAACAGAACAGCAGCAGGAGACGTGTTACTACCTGGAGTACAACAGAAAGCAGGGCTGAGAGAAACAGTCAATGTAAATATGTGTCTCAGCTATTAATCACTCATATATAATTCCAACAATGCGCCTTTGTCTGTGTAAGACACTGTAGAATTAGTACAAAAGTAATTTTCTCGCTAATAATGTGGAGCACAGGCAGATCCACAAATATGTTTTGTTCACTAGCTATGCAAATTTGCCTTTTGTAACATCACAGAAAGCCAGAAAATGATGGGAAAAGGAAGGAAAATAACTGATGCCAACCATGCAGCACATAACAGAGCAAATGGAAGAAATTAATTTTGTCTAACTGCAGGATGGCAGCATTGTGATTGACACAATTTGGCTGGTTGCTTAGCACTCAGGTCAGCAGACTAGAATTGCTGTGAGCAGACAAGACTAAGCATTCTGTCATATGACCACAGTGCTTCTACTCCTGTTGCATTTCTTCATCGATACAAGATGTAACTTCAGGGTTGGACCTTTATATTAATATGTTAGTATGAATAAATTTGTATCTTTGACTCAAATCAATAAAACCTTCCAACCACTTCCATGGTTCTGGAACAACCAAAGCTTGTAAAACTTTGCCCATTATTCCGTGAAATATAAGGATGGGATTCAAGTCTACATTTTTGGAGGGTTTTTGTCGGTTTGTTTTGTTTTTTTTTCCTAATGGTTAACAAAACCACAAAGAGACAAGATACTAAATCAGTGGTAGACACTAACAAGTTCTGAATAGAGAATATGAACTGAGGGAATGAAAATCCAGGTGTATTCAAGACAGAGAAAGACCACTTGTCAATGTGTCAGCTGCAAAGGGTCAGATGTCACAAGAACCCAAGTTCTTTGTCTTAGATAAAACTCCGAAACACATCCTGAGAAGAGGCTATGTCAGAAATAAAAACAATGATAAGAGAAAACACTTGAGATTAAGGTAACTCCATCATCTTCAAACTGACAAAAAAGCCCCAAGTCAGAGGTGATGAAAGAAGAAATTGGTTTGATGCTTAGATGCTTAAGGCAGATGCAAACCATTTCCACGACCAAAGCAACTTTCTTCCTATCATGCACAAGAAACATGAAAGAAAAGTTCTTTTCAGTTCAACAGAACATGCTGCGAAATTACATTCTGAACTCCAAGAACAGGAATGGTTCTTGGCAGAACTTTCAGTGTCTACAAAGGAATGTCTTCATTGTTCTCTCCATCTCAGGCCCATCATGAACTCCACCCCTACCTCAGAGAGAAGACCAGAGACAGGAGGCATCCAAAAGAGTATCTTTGGCACAGTCACAGCCCACTGGCTGATGCAGTTCTCTGTGTCATGGTCCCATGGTGCTACGTGGTGCTACAAAAGGTTCTGTTGCTTGTATTTTGCAGACTTCTCTGAAGTCAGTCTTGGCTAGAAAATTTGTCTTTCTGAAACATAGGGTGAAGTCATGCTTCTTAAAAGGGCATTTTGTCAGCTGAGAAGATGGGCATAAAGGCAAGGACTATCTGCCTCAGACTTTTTTATTTTTAATAGATTTTCACACAGACATCCCAAAAGCAAAAGTGAATATTGTATATATAACAGCAGAAAATAGAGGGGTAGACAAAGCTAGGTGACACCATTGGTGCTGCAGAAATGAGTTCCATCACAAAGCTGTAACACTATTTCAAATTCAGTTGGAGTTTCACGTAAATAGCACTTCCTTCAGATTCTCTCTCAAGTTCCAGTCTCAAGAAGCTCTAGGTCATCTACACTTACCCCAGTCAGGTAAGTGTCTTAAGATGGCTCTTGACAGCAATCAGTCTATGGTAGGTTAAAATCAGACAAGCCTACAACTGCTAAACTTTCTTAGAGCAGGAAAGGTTCATATTAAAGTCAGTATTTTTATTCAAATCTTTACTTTCTCATCATTTCCTGGTTTTGAGGAACCTGTTACAACTTCTGAGGAAACTGAAGGAATAGTAACATCACCTCTGACAGCTTCCCAAGGACACATACTAACCACACATTCTTAGTCCAAAATGTACCAAGGGTTTCATCCATCTCTGACTCAAGTGGACTCAAAGGTCAACATACAGATTGAATTCAAAACAAATCCTTATCCCAGCTTTAATTCTGTAGTCTGATCAGCAGTGGAAAAACTAAAGTAAAGCTGCAATATACAATAAAACAATCCTAACTCTGTCAGAAATTATAGTCACTAGACATTTTTCTTAATGTCTCTATGTAATCATAAAAATTTTATGACATTTTGATGATGCAAGACACTGATTAGGAATAAAAAACCTATCACAGAGACCTAAAAAGCAGAAATCTTTGCAAATTACAGAAAAAAATACTTACATTCATTTAAGCTTTATAATGCAATTTTATGATATCCTAATTAAATTATTTACTAACCTTAAAACAACTTTGATTTTTTCAACCTTTCTTTTAAACTCTGTTTAAACTTTCCAGTCACTAGTAATAGGACTATCAAAGAAATGGAGAAAGCATCCCAGACACTCTTCCAGGAGGAGAGTACTAGTGGAGAAACTACCAGTCTGGAATGGGGACTGAAAGGAGGACATACTTCTCTCACTCTTTCAGAAGTACAAAAGCAACACCTGAGACAAAAAAAAAATTAATCAGTGCTCTATCAGAAAGCATCAGAGGCCCATATTTGCCTTCTCCCCACTCCTGCAACTGCAAATGAATGCATTTAAGCAAAGACAAAATTGCAAAATATTTTTCCTGGGCACTATCCAGAAGTTTGAGTCCTAGGATTTTTTCTAGGTTCTGTCAAAGTATATACATGGTATGTTGTTCAAATTCCTTGACCCAGTCCATATTTCATAAAATAAGTTATTTATCAGCAATTGGAGTTCTTCAAATCATTTACATACACATGTTCCATTTATGAGCAAGCTGCTGTTACTAGGGTGTAATTTCCATCCTTCTTCCATTGACTGCCCACATCCATGCCCACACAAAGGACACTTTGAAAGAACTCCAGGTTCAGCTATCAGGGTCTTGATGTCCTTCACTGAGAGGGTAACTCAAGGATCATCCTACCAAAACACGCCCCTAGCGAATGTCTCTGCAGAAACACAAATCTTAAAAGACTGGGATTCAGCTCCAGAGCTGTACTAAGTAAATGCTGTGATGGAATACATTTTTCAGTGAGGTCCCAGACACAGCTTGAGCTCTAATGCAGCATTTTGTCAACGTACAAAGTGTTTTGACTGTGTCAAAATGGATTTTCTTTTCGAACTGTAGATATTAATACAAACAGAACTTCTCAAGTCTAGGAGTGAGCACCATAAACATAATATGAAAAAATTCTCTTAAAACCAAAGTTGTAGGTGTGACTTCATTTACATGGGAAGTAAATTTAGCCTTGAATATTGTCTTTAGGTGGCAGCAGGCAAAGGAGAAACAACGACACAGGCTTGGTGTCAGAAATACATGTGAGATTACTCTTGACACCATCTGATCCAAGAATCTGAAAGTCTAACCATTTCTTTTTGTATTTATCAGATGGGTTCCCTGTCCCAGGTTACTCATTTCAGATTCCCATTTTGCCAAAGGATGTTCTCCTGCACCTAAAGAAAAGCAGGAATCGTGCAGCAGTTTCTTAGCATTGAACATAACAGTATTGTCACCATAAAACATGACAGCCCCAGAAGCAGATCTAAAGTGTTCTTCAGGCTCTGAAATTGCATATTCATGTTGGGTTTTCATTCCCCTCAGAACCAGTGTCATCCTTCTCGCTGCTGAAACAGATCACAAAAACAGAAGGTCTGTGGGGGTCTGGCACATCAAATCAGGACTGTGGGAGATACTGAAAAGGGCACTGATGCCTGCTGATGCTGGCTTGAGCTATTCAAAAATCTGGAGTGCAGCATTGTGAGAACTGATGTCTTTGATAGAGATGATCCCTGTCTAAAGAATGGGTGGTTCTTAGCCAAATTCATCAAAGAATCTGAATGCATAGTAAACCTGAGACATCATAAAAGTACACCCTATCTTTAAACATAGTTGGGATAGAGTGACTAAATTATAAACCACATCGTAGAATTAGTTTAAGGAAACTTAAATATTCACAAACATGTGGATGTGGCTCTTGGGGATAAGGTTAAGTGTTGAACATGACAGTGCTGGGTTAGCCACTGGACTCAATGAATTTAGAGGCCTTTTCCAATGTTAACAATTCTATGACTCTATGATTCCATAATTTCCACTGAGACAGACATACAGAACTGGAACACAAATCCTTTAAGGCTGTAATTCAAAATCAAAACTGGAGCCACAGTAACACTCAGAGGCAGAATAGTGGTTGTTGTCATTTAGGTTGTACAAACAGAATGCTGTACAATTGGAAAGAGGTTCTTCCTATGTCCTCCAAAGCTACCTTTCCTGCATTCTTCACATGATAAAAAATTGCTTACTGTCTTGGGTTGAAAAATGTAACTAAAAATGTGTATTCTGTTTTCATCTGTTGAAACACATTGGGAGATATTGTTCTTCTCTCCTGCTCCATCCATCCTGCTCCATCCATCCCGCTCCAGCACCCATCCTCCTCTGAGGGACATCACCTGTGAATGGGCCATTTAAGGCCTCTCACATGACTGATAACAGTACCTCATTCCATTGTGAGATGCTCCACACAGTGGGAGGAGCCAAAGCCTTTCCACTGGGCTAAAAACAGCAATTCCAAACACTAATGCAGCCGGTTTTCCACTGAGTTCTCAGAGGAAGACCTGACCCATCTCGCCAGCACTGGAGCCTTTTTTCTACAGAATCATCTCTACTCCACAGAACAACATCTGTTACTCCAGGAGGACTTATTTGGACTGCTTCCAACACCCTGACAACAGTGTCAGGTCATACCTCTGACTGTCAGGGTTTTCTAGGACTTCTGTTTGTTTCCTTGTTTGTTTTTTGTATTACTACATTTGTGGGGTTTTTTTTATATTCCTAGTAAAGAACTGTTATTCCTATTTCCTATTTGCCTGAAAGCTCCTAATTTCAAAATTGTAATAATTTGGAGGGAGGGAGTTTTTACATTCTGCAGTCAAAGGGAAACTCCAGTTTCCCGACAGATACCTGTCTTTCCAGACCAAGACACTTACAAATAATATGTTGAAGACCAGATATATCTAGCGCAGTACAAGAACCTAGGAAGACAGTTTTCTTTTTTTATGGCTCAATTTAACACAGTCTAGCATACTTTGTATTAATACTTTTCACCCAGACCTGATGTTCTGTTAGGAGAAGACAATTACAATCCCCAGCATAATTGTTGTATTGCATCAAGGATTAAACCACTCTACAAATGCTTACTTAGCTAATACATTCAAATCTGTCAATACTTGTTGAACCTCAAAGATTAACTTTCTACCAGAGGAGGTATAATATTTGCATGAGGCTTACACTTCAATTTAGTTGTCATGGGCATTCTGTGGGAATCATGAAGTTCTTGTCCTGCCACATGAAGGTATTAAGAAAAATGAAATGCTGGGAATTGACCCACAGATTTAGTTATCATCTGCCTGCAGGGATGATGGTAGTCTGCAGTGTTGAGAACTTACAGATTTTAAAGAAATATTTTCTCTCATAACAGAGGTAGTACTAAAAAAAAAGTTCATCTAAGTGCATGTAGAGAGGAAGAAAATATTGCTTTAGATTTTAGCAATGGCAGAGCTATAAAATACGTTATATCTGTATGCACTACAGAATGAAAATAATTCACTAGCAATCCCCTTCAAAATGATAACCAATCACCAAAATGTCAAACAAAAGGTTGTAAAACTTTATTGAATCCAATGTTTGTCAGTCTTCTGACAAAAGTGTCAGCTATGGGCATTTTAGTCAGCAATTTCAGTAACAACCAAATGGCCTTTTGTACACTGCACATGAAGACAGCCTTCAATTGGCACAGAAAACAATAAATCCCAGGCTTTTGAACCTTTAATTCTCACTATTTTTTGGATGTGTTGGAAGAGATAAATGGGAGCTTTACTGATCTCCTTGCTCACATCGATCCAGAATGTAATTTTATTCAAAAATTTTATAAATTGCATGCCTCATTTAAAAATCTGGAATCAAACGTTGCCTTCCAATGTAGGTCATCAGCACAATTCTCAGAACAACTTCAAGACAGCAGGCTGTATGCACAGCATAACAATGCTCACAAATAACTATCCCATGGCAAAGACATGCACAGTGTCAAAACCCAGTTTGAGAGATGGGCTGGAAGTGTTCAGACCCAGGATGCTTTGAAGCTGGGTGCTCCATAAATGCATTGCTTTGGGCAAGGCATATGTATCAGCTGTATTTCTGTGGGTAAAACCCTGTCAGTCACAGTCTGCTTAAACAAACAAAAAACCGCACCACAACAACCCCCCACAAGTCACCTTTTCTCTCCAAAGAATCACTAAGGATGGAGTCAGAGGAGGGAAAAATTCAAGCCAAATGAATAGCCTGTTTATCAGCAGTAATTTTGCCAATTTATTGAAATTATGCCAAGTTTACTCCAAATTCACATTGCAGATTTGGTGAAAATCTGGATGTACAGAATTCAGTCAAGGAAAAAATGCCCGAAATCTTATTTTCTTAAGTAAATTTTTGCACTTTTGATAACCCTGATTCCTAACATTCCTGTGTCCAGAGGGAAAAAAGAAAGGTGGAGAAAAATGGACCATTTCAAACATGTATGTCAATTATGAATATCCAGGAGAAGTACTCTTCTACTGATAGGCCAGCTTGCTGCTGTTTCATAAGTCAACACCTAAACTACCTCTTCATATGATCAGTATTTTAAAGGGAGAGCAAATAAATCTCTTGGGTGCACTAGCACAATGCTGGCAGTTCTTAGCAAGACTTATTGAAAAACAAAAGCTTAAGAAAAAATCTGGGCTCACAGAGATGACATATTGCTCAGGTTTATTTCCAGATGGCCTAGAAAGGATCAACTTGCAAGTCCAAAAGAGACTTGGTTCAGGAACTCCTGCTGTCACTTCTGTCAAACAGTGCCCTTGTGATGAATTGTCTTAAGAGTTTGACAGAGACTGCTATTTCTTACATTGCAGAGAGGAACTCTGCGTTACATTATCTTTTCCCTGAATCTTTTAGAAGTACTGAACGTACATTTAAGATAATTGAGGAAAGAAAGAGAACTTTTGAGTTTTTAAAAGTATATATCTGCTAAAAAATAAAAAAAAAAACCCCTGTAATTACTGTAAAAGCTGCCTATTGAGAAATTTGAGTCCTGTAATTCAATTTGTTCACATAACACAGCAAAATAGAGTATTAGTATTAAATCAGTAACCTAACTGCACCATTTTTTACTGAATTTGGTGTCTCAAATTGCTTTTCTTCTTGTTTTAGAAAATAAATTTTGCAGCTTACTGCTGCAAACTGGTAGCTGTTATAAAATTGCAGTATGGCAGCAACATATTGATCTGCTTTCAGTACACTGAAGCTGAGACAAGAATGCATAGATGTCTGTGTTAAGTCCTGCTATCAAAACTACTTTCCTTCAGAATTTCCACCTAATATAATTAGAATAAATAGCCTATAAATAGAATTCAATGCCATTGGAAAAGACTTAAAATAAAGTTGCTTTCCTCTTAGCACAGATGAAAAATTCAAAAAATAAACAGCACAACATGAGTATTAACACAAAAAAGCCTTGAAAAATAAACCAAACTATCCTAAAAAAAATAGTATTTCAAATTATTCTCATATACCTTTTCCCCTCCACAAAATCATACCTCCAAGAAAGGAAGATTTTTCACACACCGAACTTAGGCCAATATTAAATTTGTAAGTAAAAGAAGATTCCCAAGATTAAGAAGCCCCCAATTAAAGCTTAGAATTATCATTCTAATTATCAATTAGAATTATCATTATCACTCTAAATATTATGAAAGTGGTAAGCTGAACATCAGAAAAAAAATTTTAAAACTGTGAGAAGAGGGGGGAATTTATTCAGGCTGCTCATCAATCTACAAACACTAATTGAAGAAAGCAGTGTGTTCTGACAGCCATGCTTTTCAGTGCATGCCTCTAAACAGCCATTTACTCTTATAGTCACTTATGAACTTCATCAGAGCCTGACTTCAAATGCCATGCTAAATGCTGTATTTCAAATGCAAAACTAGAAACGTAAACAGTGGTCCAATAAAGATGCTGATTTATATGAACTCATCACAGCCATGATTACTTCCAGAAAATCTGTAAATTCAGATGCATGAGGAATAATTTAACTTGTAGAATAAATAACTAAAAAGTACCTTAAAAAAATATATTATCTGAGGATTGGATTTTTTGCCTACCTTTTTTGAAGGGAGACTGTGGAACTGACCTCAAACAAACACTGAGTCTAAATAATCAGGGACCCTGGAAGAAGAGTGGAGAAAGACTCAGAGTAAAGAGGCAATATGACATTTTTTGACCAAGCAGACATCACAGGAAACACAAGAAACACATTAGTCAACACAGGAAAAATGTGGAAGAGATGAAAGGATGAGAGTCCACTGAAGGTCTGGAAATACCATTCTAATCATGGGAAGTGACACCTGGTTTATAGACGGGTCTGACAAATGTACTTCTCACATAAAGTCATCCAAATGTTTCGGTCCATGAGTGAGTACAAATATGGAATACATCTGAGCTGACCTTTTTTCTGCACTGCAACCTGTCACATCTGCCACTTGAATATGAATATAATGTACATGGTAATATTAATTATTTCTTTGCATAGTTTACTATAATTTTCATTTGGATGACTATGATGCTGATGATATTTCATAAATTTCAATGATTCTTTCTCCAAACCTAGGGGTTTGATGACAATTTGTACTCTTTGTGTTGCAAAACAGAAAATGCAGAAACACTGTCTACGACTGTTCTGCAGAGAGAAGCAATGGAATGTCATGCTGTGGTTTGTGCCACAACTCAGCAGGTTGGGAGTTTACTGTTTTGAAATAGTTATCCATATACCCCTGTCACCTAGAGCTGCTACCTGACCTTTTTCTTCCTTTTTCCTTCAAAGCAGCAAGAAAGTCCTAGAATATTTCTGAACTCCAAGATGCCGTTAGTGAATGCCATAAAATATACACAAACATCCTCTTTTTCCCTTCATGCATCTTCAGTTCCTCTGATACACACATACAGCAGGATAAAGGACATGCTCCTCATGTTAACACATTCAGAAGTACTCCCAAGAACAAATGGTGTTATCACAGATGTGCAATGCATCATCTGACAGGTTACTGCAGGATGACCTGGTTTGTGATGAAGAATTAGGTGATATCACCCATTCATCTGGAAGTTTTCAGTGTAGTTTCCATTTGTAGTTTCTTTTAGACATCATTTTGATTACTTCAACCTGGGAAAAGGCTAACACAGAGAAACTACCCAAGATATTTCAAGAAATGGTGAATAGAAGCTTGAACAAAATAAATCACTTTTAACAAGCAGAAAGCTTCAAGAAGTAATTTGACATTTGGAGAAAAGTTAGCATCAAACCAAGAAAAGACCTGTCTTGTCACCCTACACAATCCTACTCTTAAAACAAGAAGAATAAGCCCAAAGGTGCTATGTGCACCACAGCTGAAGCAGACAAGCTGAGGAGTGGGGCATGCTGGAGGTTCAGGAATCAGCAGTGACCATACAGATCTGAAATACAGTGATTCTGTACTCCCTCATGCCAACCATAAACAGCCCCTGTCGCAGGAATCCGGTATTACCATCAACTACTTGATGGCTATTCTTTACAATTAAAAATAATTAATCATACCATGCCTCCCCCATCTGATAGGAAAGATAAAAATGGAATAAAATTAAACCTTTGCCTCAGACAGTGAAGGCCTTATGATGGGAGATAAACAGAAACAAGTCAGAAACCACAGTGAAACAGACCTTTGCAGTTTTGGTGATCTCTGAAGTCAAACAGCAGAAGCCATCCCAAAATTTTAGACTTCCATGCTATACCAGCAAATAAAAATATTCATGAGGAAGCCTTATGGTTTAGCTGAGGTGTGCCTGAGAATGTGAAGAGCAATTTCCAGACCATGCCATTGATTGCAGTTAAAAAGAGAAACTCACTGTATCTTGGATACTTACAGACTTTATTCAGGAATATGTTTAGTAAACAGTAAACTTCAAGCAGGGATTTGACTGAAATTTCTGTAGATAGAGGGAGTCCTTGAAGCCACTATACAATACTCTGAGATAGATAAATAAGATTATGATTATATACTGTTTGTTCTGCAGTCTAAAAACAATATGAACTCTTTAAAGAAGGCAAAGGACACTTTAAAATGCAAAAAAAAATTGATTAAACACATACAAAAAAAAATCAAGAACACAAATTAAATTTAAAAATCAATAAAAACAGAGGAGATGGAGCTCTGAAGACCTGTTCTGATTAAATACTGTCTTAAACATGCATTTGGAGTGGAAAGTCTTTTGCTTAGGCAGGAAAATAGTATTTCAACATAGGCTGCCTAGATGCCTCCTCTGTTTATCCTTCATGGAAAGACTACCCCTTACCCTCCCATTTGGATTTCCCTCCTATTCTTTGGACACTACTCCTTAAGACTGCTTGTCTTAATGGTTATGCAGGTCAGGGATTTTCTGCCAATATTCTGATAGGAAGTTCACTTGCACCAGTCATGCACACATATTTATCCTTAGACTGCAACCAGCATTGGTTTCTGACGAGTAGAATGAACTTGCAGAATGAAGATCTTTTTGTTCCCACCTAATTTAAAAGAGAGCATGTAAACAAATAGACAGATTTGAGCTTCCTGTTTTCCTGCTTTCAGATATGAAATGAAAGGTCAAGAGCACATGTAAGAAAAGATGTATTTTTGGGCAAATATGATACCAGTAATGTCCAAGGTGATGATTACCCATGTTTAATAGACTTCCTGGAGGGCATGAGAACATTCACTGCAATTAAATTAAATAGGTGACAAACCTATGTATTTGAAAAGGCTTTTATAACACATAGAAGAAATAATAAACAAGTTGCAATAAGACCAAAAAAACAGTCTTATTTCCACTTTAAAAAACCCCAGAAAACTCAAAAAAGCCTTCCAGACCCTGAGAAAGCAAATAGAATGAATCAGAAGGAGAGCCTCATTTTTCCTATTTCAAGTTTAACTTAATGTGCTTCTCATAAGACAAAGGAAGAAGCTACATTACTTATCATGGTGAAGAATATTCTTCTAAAAATAGACTCATCTTGCTCCCCAAACACTTACAGCCAAGCTAAAGGGCAGCACAGAACCCACCTGATAGAGTTTGAGGACTGAATGGACAAATATATATTTGTGCTTGCACACATATATACACATCACTTTAATGTCCAGCTGTTCAGAATGAGGTTAAAGGCATAAAGTTATGACTACTCAGAGTCTATTCTCTTACAGGTTTTAGCATTACAGCTTGCAAGCAGTAGAGGACTAGATATTGATGAGACAGAAGATGAGAAAATATCTGTCAAGCACTGTCAGGCTGCAGGTTCATGCCATGGGAGCCACCAGAGAACTGTTTTCTTGTAGTGATGTCTCCATGGGAGTTCTAAGAGAGGCCCTATGAACTGATGAAAGATTATTTTTAAATAGTGAAACTGACTGAAATTCACAAGTTTTGTCTCTTTATGTTATTAGTGGGAAAGTGAACAGTTTGTGGGGAGGAGAAGTGTTTTTTGAAAGTTTCATTTTGATTCTTATTCTTTTCTGTTAGTGTTTGTTAATAAATCTATCTTTAGATCTTTTAAGCTTTGGGCCTGCTTTGCTTTTTCCCCTGATCCTATCTCACAGAGGAACAAAAAGGTAAATGGTTATGCTAGACACCTAAACCACTACATATGCAAAAGTGGTATTTTATCACAATTTCCACATACACTCTAGTCTGCAAGTGTAAGTTGTAAGTGTACTGCTGTCATTGGTATTCTTTCTTCAGATACAGTGGGCATCTGCTAAAACAAGGTCTATGCTTCACATATAAAATCCAGTTTATATTTAGTTTTCTGTTGATTCATAATGTTAGGCCTTCAGCCACAATTTAGATGCAGTTATCCTTGTAAATACTCACTGTCAAATGGAGGTGCCTACATTGAGCTTAGTGCTCAGATCTATGAAAAGAGTAACCAGAGAGGTGCTGGGGGCCAGTGACCCCAGCAATGCAATAGACACAAATCAAATAAAATCTCACAGGGCAAACAAACATCTCCATAGTGAAATTCAGAGAAGTGCTTGCACTCTGGGCTAAGCACCCAAGTCAAGGCTACAAGGAAATACATGCTTCTGCTTTGAACTGATATGTGAAAAATTTTATCCTGGCTGTACTCTTTAAAAATAACGTGGAAAAAAGTCAAAAAAACACCTGTCAGCTTGTACAGAAAGATTTTTTTTTTAATATATTTAAATCACATTCAAAGCACCTATATCTAAGTGGATCTATATCTATTTTGTCCCTCTTAAAGGTGACCCATGGATTATGCATTCGGAGAGAGAGATCTCTCCCACAGGTATTCCCAGGAAAAAGATTTTCAGCAATGCTTACATATAGATACAGTTCCAGTGTGGACATAATTACAAGGAAAAATGAAATTTTTCATTCTCTCACGAACTGGGAAGAAGAGAGCAGTATGTCTAGTATTGATCACCTTTTTTTAACTAAAAAGAGACTTCCTGGGGAAAAAAAAATACAAACAACGAACTAAGACTGATTAGACAAAAGACTAAATTTTGTGTTTTCATTTACACATGTGTGTGTATATGTGCATGTGCATGCATGTTCATGTTTCCTTATATGCTAGGAGAAAATAAATGCAGCAAAAATAATCTTAGTACTAACATTACTCAGAACAAACTTCTCTTTACGCCCCTGGCAGACAGTAGGCACAGCAAGGAAGAGTCAGTCTGGGTATTGGGAAAACAATAAGAACATTCAGGCATGAAAATCTGTGGTAGAATCACTGGTATTGGAGACAACCTAGAACAGATCAGTTTAAAATCTGTTAGCTTAAAACATCTGAAATGCACTTAAAGGGGGGGAAAATCTATTATGGAAGGAGGGTGAATTATCTGGCCTCCCGAGATGTGCTCTGGTCCTATCTTTCTATTGATGATGAAGGAAACAGTGCTGATGAAGAGCCTTGCTACAAGAAATACTAGGAACACTCTGTTTCTGTGACTGATTCCTAGCTTAGTAGGGTATGTTTTCACGCAGTGGTAGACTTCAGAGGTGAGGCTGTATGGATGAAAAGTGTTGGTTTAACTAACCTGAAGGCCTCATCTTGTGACAATTTGTCAAACACACAAAACTTGCAGCAGGACCTAGAAAAACCTACTCATGTGATCAGGTAGCATTAAATAACTCATGTGTCCACAAACAGTGGCCAAGACCTCTTATGTCTGCTTGGAATTCTGGCATAGCATGTAATGTAAGTCTCTAGTCTCCATGACTCAGGCAGTTAAAAAAACCAAAAGATGCATTGGCTGAGCCACAGAATCCTCCCTAATGACACCATACATGTAATGTCCATACAATGTGCCAAATAAGTGCCCATTCTCATGAGCCAAGTGTCTCCATTTTGAAATGTACCCCAGGGAAATTCTCCTGGATGATGGAAGCATTGACAGATCTAGTCTATTCACTTTCATTATGGTCAGGTTTTCATTTCCACTAAAGGAAATTTATTTGCCCCTGAAATCACCATTTGGTTCCTGGGTACATTTTAAGTGCCTTCAACTAGGCACAAGGGATGAAGTCTTCTAAGATTATTAGATTTCTGTTTAAAAACCAATGGTGATGTTCTTCACATTGTAGAGCAAAAAAGTGCAATTCATTTTTTCAGAAATATAGCCCTTTCATTAGCTGGAGATTTGACTGCCTAAACAAACCAGATCTAAAACTATTGTCTTTTCTGTTGAAGCCTGCCAGAGATCACGCTATAGTAATGAATAATTTCAAACACCTACTCAAAGGAAGTTATTTTATACAAAGTTCCTGCTTTAGCTGGAAGAAGAGACCCATCTTAGTCTAAAGCAGATTGTGTCACTTTTCTCTGTGCTCCTCTGTGCACTGATGATGAAGTTTTGCTAAATTCCAACCTTAGGACAGATCTTTCCTCCAGGAGCAAAATTACACGCTTAACTCAGGGCCATGAAAATGAGAGCAATGTCTAATCTGTTTGAGCTTCCTCCTGTATGGATAAGGGATTGATTATGCTGATTAACACAAAGTGTCCTTATACTCAGATTTTATAGTAAACCTTATTTGAAAACAATTCACTTTATTCCCACTGGGCAATTTTAAAGATCATATTTTAATGTGGAAATTCATTGAAGAATCTGTTTGCACTCTCTCTTTTTCTTAATTTCTCATGTCATATCTCAATTGTAAAAACCTCTTCTCAGCTCCATTTATCTTCTGATAAGTGGCTATCCATTTTTCCAAAGCTAACTTGTTTTCACAACCTAACTTTCCTTCAGCTGTATTTGTGGGAACTAGTAAAACCTATTTCTCAATAGTCATTTAAGCTGACTGCTTTTCTAACTAATATAGGAAACTAGAAATTGATTTCCTTATGTCTAATATAGTTTGGTTTTTGTATGGGGAGAGTTTTCAAGTTCTTAACTCTTTAGATTTTTAAAAAAATATTTACAAGTAAAATGAAGGATCTGTAAGATTAAATAATGAATCAACAACATCTTTAAGGTGTCTGAAGCTTTCTCTTAGCTCCAGTCTTATGCACAGAATAGGAAAACTTTAAATTAATTCAGCTCCTTGACTCCATGTTGCATCCAAGGTAAGAATAAATATCTATAAAAATAAGTACTACCACACCCAGCTCAAGTTCATTTTATGTTTTTACCCAGTCACAGCCTATACTTTATAATGAAATGCAGTACAACAGTAATGATACATGTTCAAACAGGACTTGGAGAAGTGGTAAGCAAAATTGCCTGTGACCTGTTGCAGGGTTAGAACAAAATCTAATTAATTGCTTATTAAAACTGTTCATGGTGATTATGGATAAATAACCAGGATTTGCATACACATTGGCTCTTCAGGTTTAATTTAAGCCCAACAATGACACTCACTGGAATATACAAAAAAATAAAAAACTATATCAGATTAGATAACAAATAGGATAGGTATAGTACATTTATTGATTCCCTTACTGGTAAAACAACCAGTAGAAACAAAAAACTGTCATAGAGTATTTGCAACTTGCTAATTTAGACAAAAGTTTTATTGGACATTGCTCCAGTAGTAGAAGCCATCCTTAATTTTAATGCCTAAAACATACTGAGAAAATAAAATTAATTATGAGTATTTCCCTAACAGCTATACATTGTTTTATCCAATAAGTCAAAAAAAGTGTGAATAACACCTTAAAAAGTGAGATAGAGTAGATCAGCGTTTGATCTGCAAAAGTAAAATAACTAGAGAATTGAGTGAAAAAAGCAGGTAAAAATATAGAAAGAAAAACCATTAAGCAGCTTAAACTTAACAAGAAAATGTGAAGTTAGTCTACCTAATAAAAACAAGATCATGCAGCATTTTAAAATGGAGATTTTACAAGTTTAAATATTAACAAAGTGGAATCATACAACTTTCATAGCAATCACCAACTCCTTCTTCATTTGGTGGGAAAGAATATAAATAATACAAAAATAAACCATTGAACCTTTCTAGTTCCAAACATTATTGTATCTTATAGGCAGTCAAAATATGAAAGGCAGTTACATGAGCACTTATTTAAATATATATATAATTTACACTGGTTAAGGCATTGTAATTTTATCCATATAGTTAAGTAAGGATCCATATCATTAGGTAAGGAGCAGTAAAATATAGTCCCATGTTCTGTGGCAGTGTAATTAGGATTAAGTTTTGCATGTTTAAGTGTTAATTATTTCTAATGACTAATCAATTAATGCATTTCTATTTTTTTTCAAAAGAAAGGCCATAAAAACTCTGTAATTTTCTTATTAAATCAATTTTAATGCTTATATATAAAAATGGTTTTGCCCATTTTTCTTATTAATATCTTTTTCCATAAAGGACCCTAGTGCACCTAAGAATACCATTCAGGAGAAAAATGTAAGATTATAAAAGAGACATCATGCCCTACTACTCAGGCAGTAGCATCACATATTTTCACAATAATGGTTGCCTAGAACCTTAGTAACACTTTGCAAACCACAGCTTCTAACAGCTGCCAGCAACTGGCAGGCACTGACAAAAAAAAAAAAAAANGTACAAATTGACAGCTATCAGAGCAGCAGATGTGCAGTTCAAAATCTCTGATTTCCTCCAGCTATATTTTGGGTGGAGAAGGCTGCTGGGAATCAAGTAACACAAAATCCTTCCAACTCTCTCCAAGCACTAAGCAGTTCCTTTGAATACTCTGCAGCACAGTATATCCAACATCAGCCAAAGCTGGAGCACTGCTCTCATCTGCGATGCCAGTGTCTCTGTTTAGGCATGCCAGAGCAGTGACTCTCTGAAATTCTCTTGCACATGATAACCACAGTCCACACAAACTGCTCCTGTGTGCCTGAAAGAGTACCTGTACCATTTTCTGTTAGTTTTGTCCCTCAGTGTATCTTAACATCAATTAATAAATAGAAAATTTAGCAATGTACTAAAAGAATCTGGAGTATGATGGAAAAACAAGGTTCAAGAACCTACAAGAGCCTCCAGAACCACTGTCTTTTATAATAGTTTGCAATCTCCAACATCTTAACATTCACTGAGGAAGTTATTTATTTATTTGTCTCACAATAATCATACAGTTAATAAGTATTGTCTTGCCCTATACTAGCAAAATGAAAACTTTATTGCCTTTCCCATGTTTTAATGTCAAAGCTTGGCAGAGCAGAATTTACTAGTGGTGGAGTCATTCTTGATCACAACCCCACTGCCACAGATATAACTCACAAGCAATTTCCATTCCTCTTCCTGTTTTGCCCACTTCAACTCCGCAGCATGGCAAGCACCTTAACATTTTCTGATGAGTGTAGCTTTCTTTTTAAAAAAAAATTTTAAAGTGCAATTTGCTATATGTAAGGGCTATGAAATTCTTCTACTGACCTCATTTATCCTTCCCTACAATATTTTAAGACATTTTAGAACAGCAGCCCCATCATGAAACACACGCTTTAAACTGGCATGGCTGAGACACAAAAAGTTTCAAAACTCATTTACATGCACTAAACTGGTGCATGCCTACACACAACATTTGACAGGCTTGGCAGGGCTGATTAAACTTTGCCTGTGCTCTGGCTCTCCCCAGTCTCCCTGCGTTTCTGTTATCCCTGTGAGTGATGCAGGCTATTGTGTAAAATCAAAGGGCTACAAAGATGGCATACAAAATATCTCAAAGCAAGCAACTTACTTGCTTTGAAAGTAGGCAGGCTGTGCTATTTTGTTGAAAGAGAAAACCCTTACAAACCAATCTTTTTCCCTCTGCTTGTGAAATAGATGTTACCATTTTTTACCTTAACCGTGTCAGACAGAGAAGCTACAGACATTAGAGCATCATTAATTTCTTATTTAGGTTTCATTGATAGGCCCAAGAAGAAAAAAACAGAAAAAATGTTTTATGTAGATAGGGATTCAATTGTCAGTATTTCCTGGTTGGAATTTTCTCTACAATGGAGCATGTAGCTTCTGCATCTTCCCTAAGACCATGATTTGGATAAACAGCAGAGTTTCAGTGATGATGCTATCAAATGAAAAGGCTACTCATGGCTTCTTGGGATAAAACAAAAGGTAGAGAGCACCTAGCCTTTCTGGTTTTTGCATATATGGACACACTCCTGATTCCAGCACATCCATTTAATAATGTGAATTACATTGTGTGAGTAACACAATTCAGTGATACAATCATTCCAGGCTTATTGGAGGGAAAAATAATTTTAAAAAAGAGAGATTATGCATCAGACACCAGTTGAAATAGCCATCTAAACCAGGTTAGGGCATACCAGTGGAAAAGGCTAGCACAGTTTGCTTTCATCTGCTGCATTACATAGGTCATAGGGCCTGGCTGTGACATATTATGTCTTTTGAACAGTAAGTCTCAACTAAAATACTCTTTATGTGACTTTGACACAGGAGAAGTGGAGTGGTGGAGAGAAAAAAATTAAACCTGTGACAATATTAAAAAGGGATTTGGCAAAGGACCAGGGGAGCAGAAGGTAAAACAGGCAAAAGGTGAGAAGGTTATACACCAGAAAAAGTGTAGGTGGATGAGGAAGGAGCATAAGCCAAAACAAAGCACTGAGAGCTGGTGAAGGGTAGATACAGATGGCATTTTGTCCTTGATACAAAGCAAGAACATCTCCAGCATGTTTGAAGGAGTTCTCAGTGGTTTGAGAACGTCATGCACTATGTTAGGTTCCTCGTGGTGAGTTGCCATATTTTTTGGTCAGACCATTATGGCTGTTGCAAAAGCCCTCCAGTGTCTGAGGAGTTATTCTGGATCAATTTCCTCTGGAAGATACCCAGTTCACGTGCGCCATGACCACGCTGAAAACTAAGCTCACTGGAGATGACAGAGACAGTCATGAAGGCTGCTTCAGAAATGTATTTTCCTCCTTGATACCTGACTGCCAATGTACACACAGCCTCAGAGAGCAAGATCAATGTTCATCCATTGATCCATCTGCTTAAAACGCTGACACCTGAACACAGAGGAAAACAAACATAAATGTTTGGAGGAGCACGTGTTGATGCACTCCCTAAACAATGAACCTGAATTTGATACCTTCATGGCAATAAGTTTCCTAATTGTAAAAGAAAGTGCTATAGTCTTCTAATAATGGTTGGATACAGGAAGACCTCTCTTCATACATCAGGCAAGTGGACTCAACCACAACAACCCTAAATTATGTAAATATAGGTATTATCTCAGGAAACATTTGGAGCTTATTTGGAAGGTCTAAATTACTTCAGTGGTGAGGCTGAAAATCACTCTAGCATGTGGAATACAAAACTGCACTCACTGAGCTAAGATCATGCCACTGTTAAAGCAGAACCATAAATATGAGTTGGATGTTGCCTCCAAGTCACACAATCTGAAAAATCCTTAAATGCAAATATGAGAAATGCAGGAAATTCTTCCTTCAAGCATTTAAGGCTGTATGATAAAATATAGGCACTGTTTCATTTTCCAGCAATTCCCAAACCTGAATATCTTATCCTCAAAAAATCCTCAGATACTTGCAAAGCCCAAACCAGTAAACTCCAGCTGCAAAATTTAAACATGGTCATAGCCAGGGCCTGAAGTGAAGATCTGCCATAAATTCCACACTCCTGATCTATTTCAAAACATCAGTTTGCCACTCTAATGAGTTGGTTTATCTAGATTTTTATCTGGATTCAAAACACCAGTGAAGATAATTAGATAATACCATATAAAGAACTGTTACACCTCAGCTTTTATATTGTGTTTGCAAGAAAAGGATGAAGATTCATGGTCAAGATATTTGTGTTAGAGAGCAACAATTTCATTGAGCTCTCAAGATCTCACACAGCAATAAACAATACACCTAAATGAGGAAATCCCAGAGGTAAAGAGATACTGCCATAGCAACTGACTGCCAGAAAAACTGACCTGACTTTTACAGCACCAGCTGCCCAGAACTGAAGAGAAACTCCAAGATACACCAGGCATATGTCTCCCGTGCCCCTGAACAGTCAGAGAGGTGCAAAGATGAATAAATACAGTAGCATTTTTCACAATAGCCAAATGCAGTTAAACATTTCTGCTGTATAAAGTACAATGAGCTGCATAAAAGACAAACCATTTTAAATTTTGATTCTAGCCAACGAGCTTCAGAGCACACACTGTGCACAAACTCCAGCTCCTAATGATTTACAGCTGGCAGTGAAATGATCATTTGCAACAGCCACAATTACAGGACAGCTCATTCATTAGGCACAGTCATTGTCAGACAGTTATAAGGAAGCCCTTCTCTTAGCAGCAGCACGGATTATTACAAGTCCGGAGAGCTGACAACCCTCCTCTTTCCATAGCTTGTTCAGGAGCTCCACAAAATTTGGAGCTCATGAGTCCCAGAACAAGCCTCTGAGGAAGCCACCTGGAGATCCTTCAATTTATTTCCATTCCCAGAGAAACACTCCTGCATACAGAATTCCCATGGAGCTGTATCTTGTTGCTCAGCCACAACACCACAGTCATGGAGGTGAATCCAGGACAATAAAGACATAACACAAAAAAAAATTGCCCTGTCTCTCTGGAGATTATTAATTTTTTTTTCCCCTGGAAGGCAAAACATGAGTTTTAAAGCCTCATTAGACAAAGAAAGACTTGAGTCTGAGATTTTCATGTTTTGGAATAGAGATTTGCACTCTTGATTAAAATAATATTACTGTTATCACTTCCCATTCCTAGTAACGCACATCAGTCCTGATTTCTTCCTGAAACCTCTGCACAAAGCCAGCTATGAAATGTATGCATGCAACATTCACTTTCACATATGACATTGACATATGCAACAATACAAAAACACATTAAAACTGCTTCTATAAAAACTGATTTTCCTTCCCATCATAATACCAAAACCATTGCTTTTCTCTTCAGTTATGATCAGTTTTTTCACTTTGTTGAACTCTGCCACATGTGGAAAGATAAATTATGTATTGATTTTTCCCTCTGTTTAATAGCCTCATGAAGAAAGAGGCAGTGGTGTTGAAAATGGTGCTTCTGGGAGAGAAGGGACATCGCCTGCAGAGCATTTTGAATCACAGCTCTCTTTGGGGTGTTTTTTCTGAAGTTAACAGACTTATCACCACAGAAGCACACTTCCAGAAAGTGCATTCTGCTGATTGCTCCTCAAATTGGAGCAAAGGAGAGCCATATGCATCTATCAGTATTGTTCTCCTGCCAACAGTACAGCAAAACTAATGGTCCTTTGCTGCCTCTGTCCCACTCCCTTTGCTCCTTCATACATTTTATGACAGCACACCACTCTCAGTGTTGTTGCTTTGTGGCTACTCCCATACCTGGTATCTTTTATGGACCTATAAAAACTATCCTCCTAGTAGAGCTGCCCCAAGAAATGCATCACTGGCAATTTCAGCCTTAGGTGAGCAATCACTTCACCATAATTCATTGTGCCATGCACAATTATAACTACAATAGGTTACTTCTTTATTGAGCACTACAAATCCTTCAGCTACCAATGGCAGAGTTTTCAGCATGCGGCAGTCAAGCTATATTTCATTTTTCTTCTCTTTGAGCACATTTTGTGATGGTGAGTTAATTCAGCTGAGTTAACTAACACCGTGAGAAGAGCTCCCTCGAGGTATTTTGTTATTTCTTATTTGAAGTCTCCAGCCAGAACAGAGATCAATGATGCTGGAGGGTGCACAAAAAAAACCAAAAATAGTTTATTAAGACATGCTACCACAAAAGAGCTGCCACAGAGTTTTAGGCTCTACTTCAAAAACATACTAACAATGTCAATCATCATTTGGTCCACAAACTAAATAATAACACCTACTCCAGAAGGAGCACTCCATTTCTTATCAACATTTAAACACCAAATTTTGTTTTCTTGTTGAAACATAAAAAACTCCAAATGCTTCACAAAGCATTATTTCAGCTATCTGGATTTCTAATCAGAAGCCAGCAGCAAAAAAAAGACCTTAGTAAAAAAAAAAAGGTTAAAGAAACTTTTTTAAAACAAATATAGATACTCAGTTTTTGAGAAAACAGCAGAGTACATCAGAATTTTATCTCACTGGAAACATTCTACATATCATGTTTGAACATTTTTTCAAGCAAAATCTGTGGGTACATAAAAAAAGAATTTCTGTCCAAAAAAAATCTTCCAATCCAAACACAAAAATTAACTGCCACCTCCTCAAAAAACAAAACAAAACAAAACAAAAAACAAAAACAAAAACAAAAAAAAAATTCAAAAAAAAACCAACAAAAAAAAACCCCACCAAAAAAGCTTCCCAGAGGCAGAAGCAAAATTAGGGTACCTCAATGGGTTTTTCCATTTCTTTCTTTTTTTTTTTTTAATTTTTTTTAATGTTTTGAATGTCTGACTTTTTCAAAACATTTTATTTGGGAAAATTCTAATAAAAGTCATATAAGAAAAATCCACAGCTAGATTCAAAGTTATAGATGAGGAGAACAAGCATTCCCATTATCGCCATCATTAATAGGAGGTATGTAGATTCTTTGTCTATCCTTTGTAGATGCCTGCTACATCTCTCATTCTTCCAGAAGAGCCCTAAGCAATGGGCTTAGTCTTTGCTACTCATATGTGATGGCTGTTTAAGGGGCCAGTGAAAAAGTGACCTCCAGCAGCACCTGGGCCACAGCATTGCTGGTGTAATGCATTGCTGGTGTAATGCAGAGAGCATTACAGCCAGAACGTCCCAGCCCTGGAGGCGTGGATACCAATCTAACTGGTCAGAGGGCCAAACTGACACTCAGTGCTTCAGACATCTGTTAATGCCCCTCTATGCAGGCCACTGGCCTCTCCTTGACCTCCTGTTTCTGGCCTGGAGTGCTACATTACCCTTGTTTTTATTACAAGTAAACAAAATAAACAGTCTGTTTAAGGTTGCAAAAAATCCTTTCAATCACCAAAGCATTTTCATGATTTCTCATTCAGCTTTTGTTTATTTTTTCATACGCTTGTTTTTTTCCATCTCGCTTCACTGCACTGGGTCCTAAACCCTGCTTCAGCAGCTGACTTGGACAAAATATTGATGCACAGCTTTCTACCTACAGCCTTCTAAGGAAGACTTTGCAGTCCATTTCTCACAGCTTCTCAAACACATTCCTTTCTTCCTTAAAGCTCAGTCTCTGTCCCATAGGAGAGTTTATGACTCTACTGGAGAGTTTCCAAACTGGGCAGCCCCATCCCTTGAGCTCACCAAAGCTCCCACTGCAAAGCTTTATAAGTGTCACTGCCACCTCACTCGCTCATTTCTCCAAGGAGTTCATTTGAAGATTTCCTTATCACTTACAAGAAACTTGTTTATAATTTGTGGGAGATTATGCAATAGGCACTGGAAGACTTTGAACACTTAAAATATTCTGGCTGTCCTAAAAAAAAATAGGATAATTATGTTCTGAGTTAAACTAAAGTCCCTGCTCTGTCCTCTACACAGAACAGAGCCAGCTATCATTATGGATAAAGCAACCTGAAAAGAAAGGCCAGATAATTTTTTTGGCTACTGGTAGCAAATAAATAGTTAAAATATAAAGCCAAGACACAACATGGAAGAAAATGCTGTGTCTAGGGATGTGTTTGTGTAGAACAAAAGAGGGCAAATGTCACTCTAGTTTTGAAGACGTTTCTAAGCCTTCTGTAACTTAGAAGCTTAGAAACGTCTTCAAAACTAGGGTGACAGGCAAACACAGCTTCCTTCCAGCTCCTGCCCCAAAACTGGCTTCTGTGCTCATTACCCACTAATGCTCATTGGTTCTCATTGGAAGGTGAAGTAACTAGCACATGCCTTCAAATGTAAAGGTTTAAGACATCTAAATTCTATGCAGTCATGAGCTGTGCCCTTCTTCCTGCTTTAATTGTGTGATTTTTTTTTCAAAATGAGATTGTAAGTCCAGTGACCCATGCTCTTGTCCTCGTGGAAAAAGCTGGCTCTGGGTCACCTATGGCATATTAGGCTATTCCCCATGAGGAAAGAATGTCTGCCACAGGAGAGGATTCTCTGTTACAGAAAGCAAAGATGAATCAGAGACCACAAATGCTGATTTTGCTCTAAACTCTAGGGTAACATGTGGGAAAGGATTTGTGGTCTGCATCTGAATGTTTGAAAATTCAAGAGTCATTATTCTAATCTGTCATTTTCTACCCTACATGTCCACTAAACCTGCACATTTCTAAGAGTCTAAATTACTGTGACAAAGTGCAGGGCTGGCTTCTTTCATTCAATCAATATTATTTATATTAAATTACTGAGGTACTGAACTCTTTATTTTAGCAGTCATCAACATGACAGTTGATAGCTGTGTCGTGATGGCCTCTTCTATTTGTGCAAAAATGGCTGTCTTATAAGTACAGCAAAAATGGATAGAAGATAGAGAAACACACAGGCTGTCAAATCCCTGAATGCTGAGATTTTTCTTTCAAAACCAAACCAAAACAAAAACCAACCCCATAAAGCATTTCTGTTTTGCTCTTGTACCTGAAGGTACAAAGGTGGATGTTACCTTACTTGCACTGGCAAATGTAAAGCTGTAAAGAACAATGTCCACTGAGGAGTTTAGGGAAATCTTCTGAATTATTTTTCAGGTCAAAAAATACTTTTATTCCACAAATATTTGAGTGAATGATAAGGTATATCCAGTATGTAAAAGCAGCATATCTAAGGGTCATGGAATTAACCATTAGGAAACTATGACACCTAAGAGCACAGTAGTACAATCACAGTTTTGGGTAGGTTATACAAGTGTAGACCCCACCAAAATTTGTGTGAACCACAGCTAGAAGGCTGAAAGCAAATCTATTAACACTTTGTCCTTATCCTCTTTTAGACGTGCCATATCCAGTTCAGTAATTTAATTAAGAATCACTGAAAAATGACGGACATTTGTTGTTACACAGTTTAAAATTATGAGATTCCAAGAGATTCACTACGCCCATCACCATATTAAAAAAATATTTTCACAGAGTTTCTTGTTGACCTGTGTGTTTC
Source organism: Cisticola juncidis (assembly GCA_013400215.1). Taxonomy (NCBI): domain Eukaryota; kingdom Metazoa; phylum Chordata; class Aves; order Passeriformes; family Cisticolidae; genus Cisticola; species Cisticola juncidis. The sequence continues at coordinate 537,708 of VXBR01007193.1, forward strand.
ATGTGCAACATCGTTTTACCTATCAGGGAACTACTGAGTGAGAAGTCAACACAAACACAAAACCCACAATCCTACAGCATTAAAGCCTAGTTTACTTTCATTTCTGTTAAGATTTATAATTGTGTCACCTGCTGAGCTGGCTTTGTCTGTTCCCTACCCCCACCTCAGTACTTTTTCATTTTATTTTTAAAATCAAAAAAAAAAATTATAACAGATTTACTGCAACAGTAAAGGCAAACATTTCAGTATGCAGAGGTCAAGATAATACAAGGTTATTGTTCCCAGAGCAATATTAACTTTACCACACTGAACACACTTCACAAAAATTTGTATGCATGTATTACTATACAACAGTGTTGCATGAATCACTCAGCATAGCCAAGCAATTACTACTATGGGAACATTTATATTTTTTATTTACCTGACATTTTGTATCTGTATGGTTTCATTATTGTATCAAAATAATTTAAATTTTCCCTGCTTTATGTTAGAGTTGTACAGTATACTGTGGCTTACTCCAATACACTCCACTATTGGCACTACCAAACATGGAGAGGGTGGGATGTTTTTACTAGAGAAGGTAAACTTTATGAGATTTCCCAAGTTCTCACTGACAAGTGACTTGAAACTAAGAGAAAATTACCAATGAAAATTTGGGACATTTATGTCAAAATATCTAGAAACACTTTCAGAAACTCATCTAAAGCTTTTAAAAAGCTCAGTATCTGTGTTACATTTGATAGCAATAAAAGCACTTCAAAGCTGAAAGCTTGCACATATAAGGAAGGAACTCAAATTTCCATTTAATCATCAAGAGTTAGTGCAAAAGGAAAATGCAAAATGCTACTAGTTGTAAATTAAGCAACTAATCTTTTAAGGAAGAATTACCATACAGAATTAGCATCCCAAAATCCCACACTCAAGTATTTGCAAAAAGTTCTGAAAACAACAACAAAAATTAGCACCATCAAACCAAATAACGCCCCAGTTATTTATCTTTGAACCTAAAATCATGTTAATGACATACTCCTGATAACAAAGCACAAATTTGTAAAATGTTCATTGTCTCCACAGAAAGGAAAGAAAAAGGAATTCTCATCTGTGGAACTCCAGTGAATGAGTCCATAATACTTACAAACACCCACTCCACTAATGAAGCTGTCCTGCTTATAGTTCTTCAATTCTGGTGCTATGGAGGACTGCTAACTTCTTAAGCAGCTACTTAGTGTTTGCTGAGCAGCAAACACCTTCGGTGTTTGTAAGACAACTTAGATACCTTCACAGCTGACCACTTTTACTTCTATCCACAACATCTGTTTCTTTGCTCAGCTGCTGATGCAGTAGCTCATACCCACAATGAAACACCTGATGAAATCAAGCAGAGGAGAATACAATAGCGCTTTCTCTCCCTGACACCACTTGTGGCTTTCTGGATAGGTCTGAAAGATGGGCAGCTCTCTCTCTCCCCACTTCAGAGACACAATAGTGATATATCCTGACCTACAAATTGGAAATGGAATTGTGATTTTACAACACATTCCAGATATCAAAAAAGCAACCGTGCCCCAGCCTGTTGGTGACCTGTCCATACTAGAGCCCTTTTTTTTTTTTCTGTAGTTGCGAGCTACAAAGTCATCTAGAAAGCAAAATACCTGAAAGTCTTCTGCTTACAGTGAGCACTGCTAGGCATTCCATTAGAGTTAACAATAATCCTGCTTCAGGGTATGGATCTTTCTAATCCTAAAATCTAAAAGCCATGGAAGTAAACCATGTATTCCTAAATAAGGAAAACACAAGAGAGCCAGAACGATGCATGAATTGAATGCAGGAGGAATTAAATGCAGGGCAAATTAATATTTTAATTCAAAACATGGTATTTTACTTTCTTCAAAGCTCTGGTTTTACTCTCTCCCCTGATAAATCCTGTTGATCTGTCTTCTCTTCCTCTACTTCACCTGCAGAGGACTTCTGAATTAAGGAAATACTAAATGAGGGTCTTTCCAGAACTAGACAGCACTACTTCAGTTTGGCAGAGTCCACTATTGAAAGACACTTTTGCAATTTTAAGGCCTGAAAATCTATTGCTGACTCGACCTGTGATGATTGCACATGAATTTTGATCCACATATATTTACCAGCACGTTTGAATTAGTGAACTCAGTCAATGAAGAAGAAAACACTAAAATTTATATGCTTTTTCCCAGGAGTTCTAAAAAATTAACTCAATAAAAATACCATTTCTCATCAATTTAGTGCAAAATAAAATATACATGCTATCCAAAAAAAAAAAAAAAAAGCTGAGTTTCAATTGAAATTACTCATGATTATAGATCAGACCAAAAATACCTTAATTAAATCCATCTGCACATACTATTTGACTCCAAAGTTTAATAAGCTGTACTGGGCTTCGCTGGGATGGATTTAATTGTCTTCAGAGCAGGCCGTATGGTGGTGTGTTTTGAGTTTGGGAATTTGTGATTAGAATCTAAAACAGTGTTGATAACTCACCAGTGCTTTGGCTATCATTGAGCACTGCTTGTACAGCAAAACAGGAGTTTTGTGGGTTTTTTCCTTTTCTTCTTCTCAGTCTGCTCCCACAGACAAGTAGGCTGGGGGTGTGAAAGGAACTGGGAGTGAGCACAGCCAAGACAACTGTGTGCTCCCCAGCAAAAGCTCAGCAAATGGAGGAGGAAGGAAGAACCTTTGGGGCTACAGCATTTATCTTCCCCTGAATTACTGAATTGTTAGGCATGATGTAGCCTTGCTTTCTGCGAAGTGCCTAAACCTCTGCCTGTTGATGAAAAGTAGAGAGTGAACACTCTATTTTGGTTTGCTTCTGCTTGCAGCTTTGTCTCGCCTATTAAACTGTCTTTGAGTTATCTCAATTTTGCCCCACTGAGTCTCTCCCCACCACAGCTTAATGAGTGAGTGACTGGTGCAGGCTTTTCCTCCAGATGAGGTCAACCTACCACATGAGGAAAAATAAACCAAATAAATAGACTTCATTTATATATGAGGCAGACATACATGATTACAGACTCCAGTTTTAGACTGGAAACTGGAACTAGATCAAGTTATCTGAGATGGAAAATAGCAGAGAACCTTTTCAGCCAAGGAGGAAGAACAAACAGTCTCTTAGTGTCATTCTTTAAATTCATCAGGTCTGATAAAGGCTTAAGAAGACAATATCTGCTCCCAGGCAGCCCTAATCATTAAGAAAATTAATTAATAATAGGCAGAAATTTAGAATTAAGTGCAGAGCATGATGGACACATTCAAAGAAAGGTAAAAGTCTTCCCTGAATTAACATACTGATGAGGAAGAATAGAAACCTCATTGGAAACAGTGTAAGAACATAATGTAAAATTCTCTATTAAAATCTCTCCTCTTCTGGCTGGCAGAAATCTTTTTTTTTTAGAAAAAAAACCAATGGCCACAGCTAGGGGGCCTTAGGAAGAAAACTGTTGCATGAGCATCTCATTGATTAATACTAGATACTTAGAGTATATTTATTACTTCTGCTGCCAAAGTTTTGCTCTCTATTGAAAGACACTTAACACTCTGGTGCCAGCAGAAATCAGACTGGCACCTCAAAAACTATTTACTCACAGTTTATTGTTATTAAAAAGAACCTAAAACAAATGAATTAACAAATCCTGAGCACTCAATAATTTGTATTTATACACAGGCCAAGCCTTTGTGCATAGCCAATGCATGTCCATCATGCATATGTTAAGACATATCTTTATTCAAATCTAAGCTACAAAATGGATATTGCAGTGAGAGCATGGACCCTACCTCACTGTACTTTGCAGAGAGAAATATTTACAATAACTTCTGCCTCAATAATGAGGAAGTAATCGTGATTCTGAACTTCCTTATTTCAATATCTAAATCTATAAGGGGTGGGGAAGGAGCCCAGAAGGCATGTGAGGCACAGGGGAAGAGGAAGAAGGAAGAGTCTCAAAAAACATTGTATTGTTTGCTAATACTAACAGATAATAACAAATAAAAATGGAAAAAACCACCAGAGATACTTTTGCAATCCTCATATTGAAGTCTGGCTCTGATCCACTGCACTACATACAGTTAATAAAGATATGCATAATTTTGAGTATTTACTGAAAAATTAGTATTGGCTCCCTAGAATCCACCCACTTTCAGTGTCACTCTCCATGAGTTGTGGTACATCTAATTGTTCTAAAACAAATGAATCAAGACATGCTCTTGGGTGTTCTGCAGCTTCTCCACTAATTAATTCAGACCTTTCTTCACTTGCATTTGAAAGAGAATATGCAAGCAAAAAGGTTTAGGGTTTTTTTTCTCTACAGCTTGTCTCATTATGCAGCTGAGTGTGATTTAGCCCATGCATGTACAGTCAACAAGCAGAACAAAACTGCTGAGCACCCACAAATACTGCTGAAATCAGTACAAACTGCAGGGACATTGTGACTTCCAGACACATCTTATCCTTCTTCAGAAGGCTGGTCATAGGTAGAAGCTATTCTGAAGCTGTGTAAAAAGGTTTCTGTACTGGGTTTCATCTGTTTTATTTCCAGAGGGCAGAATCAGGCCCACTGTACCAAACGGCCAAGTCCCAGGGTGAGAGGGAAAGAAGAAAACCTCTGTCTCAAGATGAGTAGAGTTCAGAAGGATCACTAACCCATTTGCACACACAGGCAGCAAATCCACGGCTGCCAAAGTTATTCTATGAGCAACACATCGCTTAACGCTGCAAATTAACAAGACCAGCAGAGGTTCCCAATGAAAAAATCTTTCTTTTATCTAGCTTGGATGGAGTGTTTGTCATTCAAGGACAGTGCAATGGACAAATCCTACAAATCCTTATTCCATCTCCAGTGTTAAGCACTGCCATCAGAAGGGCAGCAGAGATGCATGGTAGTCATAGCACAGGGGTCACGAGCATTTTCAAAACTGAAAAGGCCAGGCTGAACGGGCCATCTGCCTTCATCATTACTGCCAGAGGCTGAGATGTCTCTGTATTATTGAGATGAGTACTAAAAAGGCAATATAATAGCTGCCCTGTTTAAGGAAAGGTCCTTGCTTACAGTACAAGGACTGTAGTCAACACTGCAAAACCTGCGACATCAGCAAAGAAAGTGAAGGAGTCAAGAGGGAGATCTAAGATCTGAAGGCATTAAATGCTGCTTTTCAGCAAGTTCCCCTGGGTTTGGATTCCATCTCTTTCCCAGCACAGGGCTAAACTGAGAAGCAGGAATACAAAATGCAGTAGATTCCCTACATGACACAAAGAGCTAGCATATGCCTCAGGTGGTAGAAAGTACCTGTCAAACAAAACTGAAAGATATTTTCAGCAGTGTCCTCAAAATACTCTGTTGAGACAGAAGATGCAGAACCTGGTAACAGGGTTTTTTCAGAAAAGTTTGAATTCATTTGCTTTTAGAGGAAAAATAGGAGTGGATCCCCAAAAGACCCCAATAGAAACACAACTTGGGGCAGAGAGCAGCAAAAGAACAGTGGCTGCCCAGGGGTCTGTGTGTGCCCATCCCACCACCCCAGCCACAAGCAGGGCAGCTGCAGGGCACCAGGGAACCCCCAGCTCTAGGCACACCCCTGGGGGTGGGACAACGATGAGCTGGGATGTGGGCCCAGCCTGGTGGGCCCCATGACTGGGCACAGCAGGGCAGGGCTGTACTGAGCTGGAGACCAGACTCTGTTTAGTCAGGGCTGGGCAGGGACAGCCAAGGCTGCTGGCATCCCTAGGGCCACCACAACTATGCACAACACCATCAGCAAGAACTGTAAACAAGGAGCTAATTGCAGGTTTTGGTTTAAATTTTCCAAGTTTCACAACTACCTAATAAAATTTGACTTGCTACTTGTAAACCCTGTAATATCTCGTTACAGGTCCTCACATTTATTTGCTTTTCTAGTGTAAGAAGTGCACTGATTTACAGTGGCTTCAGTGAAGGCAAGGTCTCACTGGAGCCTAGAAGCAGAATAGCTGCAAGGCTGAACAAGGAATATGTGGGCTGCTGAACGAGACAGGTGATTTAGCAACAGCAGGCACAAATAATGTCAAGGTATTTAATGTCATCTGTCTCAGTCTCCACTAAGGTCTACCATACCTCTGTGATTAGTGAAAAGGATAAAGAGATCTACCAGCAGTCCACTAGGACTGAAGAATTAATTGAGAGAATTCAACCCACACAAGCTCATGGGATCCAACAGGCTGTACCCTTGAAAGGCTGTCCTCTATTATCTTTGAAAGCTTCTAGAGATCAAGTGGTCCCCCATGACTGGAGGAGGGCAAATGCTGTATCAGTCTCCGAAAAAGTCAAAAGGCAAGCCCAGGGAACTTGAAGTCTCACTTTGATTTCCATAAAAAAATCACAAAGCAAGTCTTTTTCAAGAGTGTTTCTGGGCACATGAAGTAGATAAGGTGACAGTCTATTTAGCGTAGGTTGTCACCTAGGATAAGATTACTAGATTTGGCGATGAAGGGAAGCAGTGGATGCCATTTACTTTCACCTTCAGAGATATGGTTGACTCTCACAATATTCTTGCATGCAATTTATGATGTTATGATCTGAATTGGTAAGCAATTAGATGTGAGAAAACCTGCTTGAATGATCAGTTTCAGACGACAAAAGATAGCCCATCCTACTGAATCTGGAGGCTGGCAACAACGGAACACCACAGAGGTCTATCCTGGGATTTGTCCTTTCTAGTATACTTATCACTGACTTGGAGGTGAGTGGTTGTACACACTTCCATCACGTCTGCACATGCATCAAGGAGAAAGAGCTGATATGCTTAAGAGCAGGACTTTGTTAAAAGGGATCTAGACAGAGTAGCGGAACAGGCCAGCAGGAACTTTATTAATTTCAAAAATGACAAATCTGAAGTCCTGCACCTGGGAAGAAATGAACCCTTGCACGAAGGCAGGCAGGGAAACAGCTGTACTGGAAAGGACCCTGGGCAGACAGCCAGCAGCACGCCCTGGCAACAAAACAAAAGTCATGGCATCCGAGGTTGTATTATCATAGCTAGTAGACAAAAACACTTCATAGATCACATCTCAAGTACTGCATCCACTCATCCCCCCTCAATACACACATCGAGGAACTGGAGCAAGTTCAGCAGATTTCAGTGGAGAGCTATTAAGACACTCAGGAGCCTGGAGAATTCACCCTGTTATTAGAAACTGAGCTAATTTGGCTTGTTCAGACTGGAGACAAGGCTTCAGAGGAACCTAGCTGAGCCTTTTAATATTTACAGGGAGGTCACAGAGACGATGGAGACAGATTCTTCAAAACGATGCATGATGGGAAGAAGAGAGACTGAGACTGACTGAAGGGAATTGTTTTGTTCACCACAAGGGCAGACAGTCACAGGAAAAGATTACTCAGAAAAGTTGTGCAGTCTCCTTCCTTGGAGATTTTTAAGTATACAAAGTATGTAAAATTCCAAGTAATGTGGGTTTGAGCTCATAGCTGATTCTACTTTGAACATGAGGTTGGACTCGAGACCTGTTTAGGTTCCCTCCAAAATCAAGTATCCTGTGAGGCTGTGTTAATATTTTCTGTCCAGTATAGAAGGTCTCAAAATCTCTTTGCATTAAAGCTTTGGAGTCCATGCAAGCACATCTTTTCCAGAATATGCTAGATCATACAATCCCTATGACAAATCACAGTTGGAAATCACAGTTGAATCACAAAATTGCAAAAGTGTTAAAGTTAGAAGGGACCTATCAAGATCAAATCCTTCTGCTCAAGTTGGGTCAGGTAGAATAGGCTCCCCAGGAAAAGCAACATATGAAGAGAAATTCTTCACTCACTCTGATATTAAAGTAAATTTCTCTCCTCTTCAGAAACCCTTTTTTAAAACAAAACAAATCAAAAAGCCAGGATATCCAGTGACTTCTTTACCTACAAACACCAACACAGAAATCAATCAATCGTCCCATCTGAAGAGCAGCAAAAATACACTAAGAATCCCTAACAAACTTGAGGAAATCCCAGGACTTTGAAAATCTGACAGAAGATGACTAAAGCAAAGACACATATGTTCTGTGAAAACAAAATGTAGCTGATCTCAGGCAAACTTTCAGTGGCTTACTTTTATTTAACTCCTTGAAACATATCTGCAGCATATGTAACTGTGTTGAGTAGAGTAACTGGAAATAGTGCTATGGATCCCCAGGCTGGAATTGTCAAATGCTCTAATAGCAGAGTAGATCGAGACTTTTTTGAATTTGAAATGTTACCTGGGACTTGATACCTATTTGTGCTTTTGTCTTCATACATTCTTAATGATCGATTTTGCTCACCTTAATGCAGGCATAGGAGAAAGTAAAAAAAAAAATAATTAAACAATATGGAGGAAGGACTTAGGAGTTTCCCTAAAGTTACTTGGGAAAGAGAATTTTAAATATACTACAGCATAAAATTACAACTTTCTATATATTGAGACAGTATATTTCTCAATATATTTCTCAGTATATAACTCAAATAGAGTTACACTTTCTCACCTGAAGTGCCAAATGATTTACTTAGCAACTGATTAACTTTTAATTTCATGATCTCTAGCCAGTATTTCACCTAAAATACAGAAAGTTATCATTGTTCTTATTAAAGATCTGGAGATTTACTCTTTTGCTTTCACAACTCAAGGACTATAATTATAATTGAGATGTCAATGAATTCTTCTGTCTCTACCTTGTAGTTCTAAGTGAATTATAAATACAGACTTTATATTGCTCCTAAGACTCTCTTCAAAGGTAGCTAAGTTTCCTAAGGTGTCACTTTAATTCCTTTAATTAATTAATTAATTAAATGTTACCTTAGCCAAACAACAACTAACCTCTAGCATGTATGCAGTTATCTCTGTTCCTCATTAAAACAGAAGGTCTCGGTACCAATAAAGCAGCTTATCCCTGCTTCTCTCCTCTGCACATGAAATACCTCTGCTGCTGCCAGTAGAATGTTGCATTCATGTGCTTTTGTCTCAAAGACATTATATACTTTTTCCACTAACTCATATTGAGATGAAAGGAAATAGATTTTTAAGTATGTGAAGGACAAAAAGTCAATCAGGAATAATCAGCAGAGATTTTACCAAGTACAAATCATCCATGACCAATCCGACTGCCTTCTATGATGAAATGATGAGCTGCATGGACCAAGGGAAAGCACTGGATATGATCCACTTGGGCTTTCATAAGGCTTTTGACACAATCTTCCACAGAAGCTCAGAAAGCTGATAAATTATGGGCTGACTGAACTGTTAGATGTATTCAAATTTGCCTGGACACTGGGTTCACAGTTATCAATGGCTCAAAGGCCAGCTGGCAGTCAATAACACAATGAGAATTGGGGAGTTTGTTCTGGGTTTGACATTATTCCTCATTGTCATCAGCAATCTGGGTCATAAGGAAAAATGCACTTACTAGAAAATGCAAGAACAGTACCAAATGGAGGAAAAATTGATACATTGATCAGTAGAGTCTTAATTCACAGCAGTTTGAGAAACCTGTGAACTAGAGCAACAGGAATTCCCCAAAGTTTAATAAGTAGATCTGCAATGTTCTGCACTTGGGGAAGAATAACTTCACACACAAGCACAGCTGGAAAGTGGCTGCCTGACTGACACTGCTGAAAGCACCAGGGACCACGGTGGGTGCCAATGTGAATATGAGCCATGGTGCAATCTCCCTGTGAAGCTGGAAAGCCACATTGAGGAGGGTACAGCCAGCAGGTCAAGGGAGCTCCTGCAGTGAAGGAAAGCTGTGCTCAGTTTGGAGTTCTGCTGTTCATGAAGGACCATGAGGAGCCAAGTCCAGAAGAAGGGTATAAGGATGGCCATCACTTGGCCCCCTAGAAGCAATTGAGAGAGCTGGGCTTGTTTAGTCTGGCAAAGAAGGAGATCTAACAAGCCTACAGCTGCTTGAGAGGTAGCTCCCATGACCAGAGAGACAGCCTCTCATCAGAGATGGACAATGGCAAAATAAGGGCCAATGGGGAGTGGTTGAAGTTAGGAAGATCAAAGGACATTAAGAAAAAATTCCTCACTAGAAAGGTAGCTGAGCACTATAATATATTATTCACATAGGTGGAATCTCCAGCCTCAGAGGTTTTCAATGTTGTCAGACAAAACAGATCTAGGTTTGCTAACAGTCCTGCTTCAAGCAGAAGGATGGGCTTGATGGCCTCCAGGGGCCACTTCCAAACAAAATTTTAATGATTTTGTGAAAATTTGTGGAAAAGTTACACTGACAAGTGCAATCTGCTTTTTAGAGTAATGTTTAGAAGTGTTATGGAATATGCCCTCTGTTCATGAAGTTTCTTGGATAAATGCAACCAATAGGAGTAAGGAGTATTACAAAAGGGTAAGATCTCCCTTCATATTACCTACAATGGAAGTTGTTTAGAACAAATCTTCACCTGTTCAGGAACAGCAAGCATTTACTGATTTACAAATCAACATGGAAAGGCAGTTTTCTATAGGCAGAATGTGGCCTGGACTTTAATCGGAGAACAGCATGGAATGCCATTACGGAATCTTCTATAATGTGTTAAACATATTATTTGTTTTTACAGTTCATGGTACCTTCAACACAGGAGTGCCAAAGTGTCAAATATTTGTTCACATAAAAGAATCATGAACATTATTCTGTCAACTTTTTGGCAGCTCTCTCATGCAAGAATTTTTTTACTTATTTAAAATGAGACTGAAAAGAGTCTGTTATCAAATAAAAATAAACAAAAATAAACTGCAAATCAAAACTGTTCATTTAAATCTGTAATAAAGTAACAAGATACTGAATTTTGCTCAAGTTTTTCAATAAAAGGGTGGCACAGAGTTGTATTTCAAATGTCAAGCAGTAAACACATATCATTGTATTTGGTTTCTTTCTTCTGACTAAAAAGGAAACCCCTGGATATGATATCTGTCCTGTCAAACTCTCAGCTAAAAAGCCTGCCTCCTACCATGTGCATTACTTAATATCTGCATGTGCCACTTAAGCATTATGCCAATTGCTTAAGTGGTTTTTCCTGCAGTTGGTCAGTGTTTTCATATAATAAAAAAATTACAAATTGGTATGTAAACTGCATAATTTGTGGGACCCACCTTATCTCCTTCAGCAAAACAGTTTTCCTTTCAATCATTCCACTTAAATCAAGCCACTCATCTTTAACAAAGCTAAGGAGCTACTTAGTACTGCTGCTGCATCCATTCAGTCATGCTGTCTTCAATAGTATATAAAGCAACATACTGAGAGAAAACAGGAATAAAAAAGCCCACTTGTGGTGGAATTATAAAATGGTTTATAGAAAATCCTGGGAACTCATAGAGAATACTCAGAACTCATAAAAAGGTACTGAATTAGCTGCATGTGCTTATATCAATAAATTAAAGGCAAGGCAAGGGCTCAAATACCAGCCTCCACTCATCTATAACATTTAATTCCTAACTTGTATACTCCATCAGCAGTTGGCAATTAATATTCTCCCAGACAGTGGGAGATTAAGTACAGTCTGCAGGATAAGAGAGGTCAAGGATAGTGTGTTTTGAATGCATAAATGCACTATGGTCCATTCTACCATGGGCACAACCCTTGAGTCTTCAAGAAAGCTATTCAAAACAATAATCAGCATTACACTGTCCTGTGCCCCAGAATCAGAATGGGTATCAAAACCACGGATGGTATCAGGTAGCACCAATCCAAGTAGTTTGTCCTTACTCCACAATTAGTTCTCCAGTGATCTTTACGACACTATACAGCTCCTTCAAAGAGCACTATGCCTGGCATTCACTGCTGTAACCACAGCTCACAAAACATTCCTGTTAAGTCAGAAATGCAGAGCCTGGGTATTGCACTGCTGACAATGCAGCCATGGCAAGAAAGAGCCAACCACACTGGGTAGAGTTTCTAACCAGTTTCCATTGTGTGGCTTTCCTGCTGCAGCAGAAATATTGACGGTACCTGAGCTCAGCAGCTTTGAGCTAACTCAACTCATTCCCCCCAACTGCAGCTGCTATAACAAAGACATACCACAAAGTCCAGCTTTCAAAAAACCAGGGATCTTCAAAGGCTTCCCTCAGCTGCTGGCCAGCCCTGCAGTCCAGGCTGGTTGGAGCTCATGGGACACACAACAGCTCACAACCTGCCTTTGCCAAACAGAAGCTGGGGTGATGTGAAGCCCCCACAGCACTGATGAGATCCTCTGTGGCATCTCCTCAGGCCCAAACTGTACCCAAATACTGAGCACATCTGGGGGGTCAGCCCCACAAGTGAACAGGCAAGTACAAGATTCCCCCCTCTATCACACCAGAGGGTTTTTCTCCAGTGGTGTTGGGCAGAGGGGAAGTAGTTTTAACCACGTAGATATGCAATCATGCAACTTCAGCAGGAAAAGCACGACATGTCCTCCCAAAGCAGAACATCCAGATCAACACAGTGTACCTTCAAAAGTAGTGCAGCACCCCTACCTGAAACCAGTATGCCTGAACACATCTGAGTAGCAATAAAGACAAATTTTGTCCATGATACTGATATGAACAATCCACTTCCTGATAATATGTGATAAAAATATTTCATGCTGCATAATCCCATCAAACCAGTGTAATTCAGTAAGCAGTACACAACTGGGTTTAACTGCCTTGAAAAAAAAACCCAACACTGCTAAGCATTTTAACTTCTGGTCCTTAAAACCCTGAAGAGCTTTCAGTGTGATGCCTTCAATAAGTCATCTCCTGAAGTTCTGACAGTAAAGTTTTTATTCCTTTCCTGTAAGTAGATTAAAACAAGTCATGCCTCTGAGTTAGGAACAAGCACCATAAGTGCTTGATTTTTTTTTCATTTTCCTTGTAATAAAATAAAACCAGTTATTCTATGCAAAAATGTGGGAAAAATGTATCATACCTCGGATTCCAATTGGCATCACCACACTTGAGTAGCAAAGGCTACTCAAGTGTTTCGTTTATAACACTAAGAAAAAGAAAAGAAGAAAACCTATATTTCACTCAGTGGAGATAGGTAGTCCCTTCACAAAAAAAGCCCTCTCTTTTAAGGTCACATGGAACAATTTTGCTAAGTCTTAAAGACCTGCCTTAGTGAAACATTAGTTTCTCAATTGGATCAAACTAATTTGACTTAAAGTAAGTGGGAGGAATAGTTTAATTAGCACTATTGGATATACTTGCACCAGACTAGATTTTCTTCTCAGCATCAGGCAGAACTCATTAAAAAAAGAGAACTCAACCTTTTGCTCATAATTACCTTTGGTAGCCCAGCACTTTAGACAATTTTCTAATTGCAGAAGAGGAACTGCACAAAGCTACCATTCAAATGCATATATTAATTTAGTTTTATTTTCTGCTCAGCCTTCCAAAACTAATTATTTAACACTCAGGTTAGGAAATTGGGCAATGAACCTCAAGAGGCATGAGGCAGAGGGTCTCTTAAATAAATTGCATATGAACCTTGAAGTGGAAGGACAATTCTGAAAAACGACTTGCAAGATTGCATAAGAAAAAATGCCCCCCAAACAAGCCCTATAAAGGGCATGCAGTTCAGCACTGTTTATGTCTTCACACAGCTGCCTTACAAGATTGGAGAGTTACATGGCAAACAACATTCACTTCTAAAAATAGAAGTAAAGATAAAAGTAAAGTTTTGTATTTGGAAAAAGTAAAGAGTTATGACATAGAGTGACAGGTTTTGAGCTGACTATAACCACCTAGAAAATAAAATTCAGACTTGCTCTGTGGCAGCCAGTAGAGGACATGAAAGCAATCACTGAGATCATCTCTGATGAAGACAAGAACAAAATGCAGAGAGAGGCATAAAAGGAGGGTTTCCTGCTCTGAATTTATTACCCAGAGGGCACACTCCAACCCATAGTACACATACTGCAATGTGCACACAAGAAACTTTGAGCCAATGTTTTAAATTAAATCTTAAAACAGACTTTGTGAATGCGAGGAAACTGCTTTCACAAAACATCATTCATCATCAACAAAGTTCATATATCAGTGTTCCGGTTGGGTACATATAATCTGGATGGTATCTCAAGGAAAGGGCAATAGACTTATTAAAGTCATCATGTCAACCAAATATTTCCTATTGCACAAAGAAATGCTCACACCAAGTTTAAGACTTGCTTTGACTATGCTTAGAGCACGGCCAAAGATCAAACTGAGGAGTGTTAATAAGACAGAAAGGAGCTTGACAGCGCTTCTGAGAGAATTCTCAGCATCTTCCAAGACACATCTCTAAGTCTGCAGGTTTCCTGGGGAGTGATATCCATGCTGTCTTGCATACAGTAATGCTTTCCTTTGCATAATCTAGAAAATCTCTGTCCCACTGTCATTGTACTCTGTAGATCTCCATAGACCCCATTTACTGTTACTCCAGCTGCATCATAGATGGGAAGCTGCTATTAAGAAAAATTATAAACACGTTCTAAAAAGGCCACTTTCTCTCTGCTACATTACTTTTGATAGCATCTACTTTTGTAGATTTTTTGACCATAAATTCCTGTTCCACTGCATAATTTTAAGAATTGTTTCCTTGATAACAGAAAGAAACAAGTTAATACATAAACTTGTTCATTACCAGCTGCAGCAGAATCTGCTAACAGTAACACAGAGTACAAAGACTGATGAGAGTCAGCACTGTGGCTAGATGATACCATTGGAAATCCTGAGATATAGTCTCATTGGAGCACAGGAATCCTGTTTCTCAAAAAAGCACTGCTAAAAACCCACACAAATTCTATCTTACACCTTATCTGCACCAAAAAAGCACAAGACAACAGAAATCTCTAACAATTTACTACTTAAATTTTACTAAATAATTTTGTCAGCCTTAAACAATCAAACTATTTTTCAATTCACCTCATATATTCTAGTTTTTCTTTATCACATCTTTTGTACAACCCCCAACCAATCCATCCATGCATAAAATAATTACACTGTCCTATGACAAAAAACCTTGGATTTACCCAGTAAAAATAACTACTGGACAGGAAACGTATGGTTTGACAGTATTTTCATTTAGTTCACCATATCCTCCCTTTAGTTTCATCCCTGACTGGGTTAAAAGAGGTCCTCATTCAGACCAACATGACCAAAATCAGAAGTAGACTTCTTTCTCCCTAGAAACAGGCTTGGGATCAGTTAAGCAAGGCTAAAGCTTTTGATGCTCTTCTCAAAGAAGAGGCTGATTCAAGAATTCATAGTACAGAAAAACACAGGAAGAATAGTCTTTGCTATTGCAGAGAGTAAGATTTCTTCTTAAACAAAATATGGAGAAAATGCAATTTAGGAGAACCCTAACAACACTAAAAAGGTAATGTTTTATGACAAAAGCACAGGAATTATATTTAGCAAAAGTGCCCTTTTGTTAGCTGCAATTAAATTATTATTAAATATCTTGAGATTATACTTATATATAAATGGAAAAAAAGATATAAATCTAAATAATAAAATTTACTATATTTTATGGCGTTTCACCAGAATTACATCTAGAAAAACAGTGAATTACACGATATCATAAGCATAATTCACATGAAGATTTTCTCTACAAATTTAACCTTATGGTAGACACTAAATAATAGTCTCTAATTGAAGTTCAAGTTTATCTGTAGCACCTAAGTGATTAAAGTTAATATGTTTCAGAATTGTTAAAGGAAGACATCGATGCAGGACTAATACAAGACATGCATTCCAGAAGTCAAAATCCATCATCAACAAGTCAGGTCATTGCTGTGCTTCAGAGTAGCATACACATAAAAATATTGCACGTGAACAGAAATATTATTATATGGGTACCACTGTTAAGGGAAAAATATTGGGTTTTCTGTAAATGTGTCTCCCCTTTGCCCCTACAAATGAGTAAAGACAAAATGAAAAACATGTTTGCAAAAAAAGAAAAGCCCCAGAGGCGTCTAAAAAAAAATTATGATATGAATCTTTTCACATGTAAAGGCCCATAGGATTTCTTAGCTATGATGAAGCTCAGAAAAAAATCCTTCAGTCTATTAACATCTTGCAGGGTAAAGAAAGCAAATGCCTGGGAAGTAATCAACACAATTTATTTGGACACCATTTTCTGCAGTCCTGAACAACATTTCTACTCAAGACACAGAAATATCTATTAAGTAATGGAATCTCTAAAGCTTTTTATTCCTCCTTTTACTTATTTATTTTAATACCTCTTTAACTCTCCTAGGAGTTTTCCCCATGCTACCTGAAGTAGAGGGCATTTGTAAACTATGGACAACAACAGGGAGGCAGGCCAGGCCCAGGGTCCTCTGCATCTGGGCTGCAAGGATGTAACAGTGTGACATCCCAGTCCATCAGGAAAAGTGTCTGGGGTTGAAAAATTTAACCAGAAATGAGTATTCTATTTTCATCTGTTGAAATCAGTTGGGAGATATTGTTCTTTATCTCTTGTAACTCTGAGGGAGGAAAGAGGGCGGATGTCAGTACTGCCAATAGCAAAACGCTATCAGCTTCCTGCTAACCATTTTATTTTACTGCCAAACCTCCAAATGAGGCCCTTTTTTTCCATATACAATATATTATATTTGCTAATATAATTTTTTTTTATATAACCATGATGTAAGTCCCTTCTAAACTTTGATTTGCACACCTGCCTGGTTCTTATCCCAAATTTTTCTGATGGTTTTGAACCCTGACTTTAACCCATCAGTTCTGACTAAACCTCAGCCTCAGTTCTTCTCCAAGGACTCCTCACTGTGCTCTCCCAGTCATGGCAGGCCTTAGCAGAACGCTGCCTTCACTAAATGTTGAAGAAGAGAGAGAAATTGCCTTTTTTACTTACCAGCTATATGGCTCTCAAGACTGTTCTGCTCTCTCTGCTCTTTTTGCTTCTGTTCTAGAGAAGAGCACGGGACAGGGGAGGAATAAGATGGATGAGTTCAGCATGCCTCTATTGCAGACATCATTTGATGCTTCTGCCTCCAAAAATTAGCAAGCAAGGCAGCAGAAGGCACTTTAATTAAAAAAAAAAAATTACAGTAGACTGGCTCCAAAAATTGAGAGACAAACTGAAGGTACTTGTTCTGATTAAAATCTCATAGACTTAAAAAAATTTAAAAGCTACCTGCCTCAACCAGATATTCAGGAAGCAAGTGTCAAATTCAGGTCTTCTCAAGAGAAGCAAGCAGGCTTATGGTGGGACACAAAAACATAGCCAGGGGCAATACTTCATGAAGAACTTTCCACACAGATCTGCTTTCATCCACAGAGCTGTGCTGTTTAGTGCCCTCCTTGCCTCTGGCAGAAAAGAATGATAAAAGAAATAGCACAACATTCAAGAAAATGGGGGGAAAAAAACTCAAACCACTTAACAGAGCAAACTAAGACACCTGAGAAATGCTGTAGAAGCAGTGCCCTGAAAATTGATTAAGACAGTTTCTTTGCCTGTGGGCTGAAAGGCAGCTACCTGTCATCTTCAAGAAGGGGCATATAATGGCTGCTGCAGATACCATTTTTCAACAGTAAGGTATGGCTAGGTCAGGTGTGGCATTAAAAACAAAGCAAGGTAAGAGGGAACAGGGATGGAGCTCTAGCATATCAAATATTTCTGTCTCATTGAGTTTGTGAAGACAATATGTACACTAAATTTCAATATGGCACCTAAAAGCTGGGGAAGGAATCACTGAGGAAAAAGAAATTTTAAAAGGACAAAGAACTAGAGAGTTGAATTTTTGTACAAAAACTGAGTCTGCTAATGCCTGTGTAGGAAATAAAAAGTCTTTTGTTAATGATAGCAACAATGCAGTCCAATAAATCAATGAAAAGGGCAGCTGGTGGAGAGTTTACCGAATGTAAAATAAAAAGAAAACCCACACAGGGAATTACTCAACTTTCCCCACAAAATGTTCACAATTTAATACCATGTTATATACAGAATATGCCATTAAAACTTTTCTAAACTATCTTTGAGTCAATATCTGTATCATTTAGCTTTTGCATTTGTGGATATCCTTGAGAACTTTATTGTAGGATTTCTAAAATATTAGTTTTTGGGTTTTTAATTAAACTTCAGTCAAGTAACAGAACTAATATCACTTTTCTAAGACAGTGCACATTGATATGCTGTATACATCAGTCCTTTCAGTTAGTCAGTCAGAAAGTTGGGCATCTGAAATGTGAAGTAAACAGACATTTGAGATAAAACTAAATTGGTAGATTTACATTTAGTCACAATGCTGCACTTCTGTACTGTGATCTTTTGCTAAAATATACTAGTATTCTGCCCATTTTCAACAGTATGTGCTTCATTTCACTTTTAAATTTACTGGTGTTTACTCTTGTAATTCAGAATTTAAGAATATAGAACTGCACAGGAACACTCTGAATAAATTCAAGATAATTTCTTGGTAGAAACATGGATAGAAATACAATTGTTTGCTTCTAAGAATGATAAGCAGCTTCCTATTTTTGGTGGGCTGATCCTGACTGGACAACGATTACTCACCAGAAGCTGCTCTGTCATCCTCTCCTCAGCTAGGCAGGGGAGAGAAAATACAACAGAAGCTTATGGGTCTAACAAAAGGCAAGGAGAGATCATGCACCAGATACCACCACAGGCAAAACAGATGCAGCCTGGGAAAATTGATTTAATTTATCACCAATCTAATCAGAGTAAGATAATAGGAATAAACCCCCAATCTTAAAAGCATCTTTCTCCTGCCCTCTCCTTCCTTCTTCCCAGGCTCCACATCATTCTGGAATTCTCTACCAGCTCTCACCATAGGTGCAGGAGGACAGGGAACAGGAGCTGTAGTCACTTCATACATGTTGTCTCTGCCACTCTGTCCTCCTCAGCAGAAGGACTCTTCACGTGGTTTCCTTGCTCAAGAGTGGGGTCCCTCCCATGGAAGACAATTCTCCATGAGCTTTTCCAGTGTGGGTCCTTCCCACAGGCTGCAGTTTGTCAGCAACTGCTCCAGTGTGGGTCACTTTCCATGCAGTGCAGTCCTGCAGGAACAGGCAGCTCTGCTGTGGGTCCCCTTCAGGGTCACAAGTCCTGTCAGCAATCCTACCACAGCACCAGCTCCTCTCTCCACTGGCCCACAGGTCCTGCCACCAGCCTGCTCCAGCGTGTGCTTCCTACAGGGCCACAGCCTCCTTTGAACATCCACCTGCTCTGTTGTGGAGTCCTCCACGGGCTGCAGGTGGCTGCAGGATCTTCTCCCCTTTGGAACTCCACAATCTGCAGGGGCAAAGCTGCCCCAGCACAATCTGCACCAGGGTCTGTGGGACAATCTCTGCTCTGGTGCCTGGAGCAGCTCCTCTCCCTGACTCAGCCTGGCTGAGGTCTAATTCATGGGCAGCAGCACATTAAGGCCCTGAGATTCAGTTCTGATTGCAGTGTGTTAATTTAGGATGGAATTCTTGATCAGTTGTTCTAAAAATTAGTTCTCAACAACATTCTGAGTAAAGTATGACTTCTGTTTCTCCCTCAAAACACAATTGCTTCTGATACTTGTGTCCAGTGTGCTCTGTTGTTGCTCTGCTTTAGATTTAATCACTGTATGCACATACACAAATTGTTCTGAGACTAAAAGCCCTGCAGCTAAATGCTGAACCATTCCAATACTCCTTGACAAATAAAAGACAGACACACTACAACAGATGTATTATGTTTGGGTGGCCAGTAAAATTCATTCCTTTGCTGAAACCACAGTTGGAAAGATCACATTTTCTAACAGAATGGCCCCTGTGCCATATACAAGAAGTTCATGTAGTTCTGGAAAATAAGAGTTTGTTCAGGAAGGATTGAAACCACAATATATTAATGAGAAGAATGAAAATAGTAAAAGGATTTCACATTATGCTATGAACATTGTAATGTTTTAATCTGTCTTGCTAACAGACAAGTGTGCAAATGGGGAACAGAGGGATGAGTGTTTGGCTTTGATTAAAAGACCCCGCAGAACAAACTGAACTTTACAAATGTCTGTGAAACAGCATGAGTTTTAAAAATAGATATATGACTATTTCAGACACAAAATTCAATTTATTGTGCTACCTGAAGAATCAACAACATAGCAGCAGTTGCAGGCTAGTTATTTTAAAAAGCTGTAAATTAAAATGACAAGAAATAACCTCTGCCACAAATACAGAAGATTTGAAAGAAGCTATTTCAAGTAGGACAAAAAAAATTACATTTTGTTAACAGGAAAAAGTCTCATGTAACAGCTAATGAAAATGAAAACAAAACCATGACCAAGGGTGTTTAATTTGTCTCTTTATTAAAATATACAAAATGGATTAACAGCTATTCTATTTAGCTTTTGAAACTACAGTTTTAATACTACTGTGATCTCTTTCAAAACCTAAAAGAAATGCAAACTTAATAGTGCTCCTCTAATCAAGTTATGTTCAATTACACATACATGATAGACCCACTCATAGTTAACAGGAATGGAATAAATTCTGCCTAAATTACAAATTGCAAGCTACTGTTTCTGCACATTATGGATTTTCATTTCAAAATAGCCCTTCTTATGCAAAGAGTAGCCAACTAAACAACAGCAGATAAAAGAAATTCAGGAAGGAAATAAAGAAGGCGAGGGGAAAGGTAGATGGAGGCAATCTATTAAAATGCTACACTAAACCAATATGCAAGTAATTTTCCCGGTGAGAAGATCCAAGTGAGAACAACTGGGACTGGAATTAAAAGTGATAATATCCTGCTCTGTGATAAATGTTCTATTAGCTTTGTAGGCTTTAGAGCAATATTAAGGGCTGCAGAATTGTTGGAAGATAAGAATTCTCCCAACCAAAAACAAAAGCAGAAGACCTCACGGATAAAAATGCTGGTGAAAATATAATTTCAAAAGGTGGCAGACTTTTACACTTTCAGTAACACTCTTTTGCTAAAATGAGTTCTTGTCACACATTTGAATCTTGCACAGGAATGAAGGAATTTGCACTGTGGCATCATGAAAAGGTCTGGTGTTTCCAACCAGAGAGCTCAAGAAATTTATGGAGTTCCAATATTAACAAAAATATTTCTGTTCCTTTGGATTATTTATCAAAGAACAGAAAAAAAAATTAAAAAAAACACCCAAACCAAATTTATAACTATAAGTTTCATGTGCATAAATGCTTGCTCACCCTCTTGCATATGAATCTCCTTGTATGAAAAAGCAAACAAGCAGAGCCTGGAAATGGATGAAAGATCAAGCCTTTCCCCAGCTGATGAGGAAGCAGCCCTCAGGAGCAGGACAGGTGGCAGCTCAGCAGAAATAGCAGCTCCAGGATGGGTAGGGAAGCCAGGCTGCTGTCCAGCCGAGGGCACATCAGAGCAGACCTGGGGCAGACTTCTCCACAGTCACCCCAGATATTCAGGCTGCCAGATGCTGCTGCCCTCAGATGTCCAGAGAAGGAATCTGGTATCCTTGGCCTCTCTTCTCAAAGAAATCTGGGATGAAGACTGCAAGTAGCAGTATAATGTGCTATTTGAGACTATTCCCTGAGAATGAGGTCTAGCAAGAAGGCTTCTGGGAACACTTCCACTCCACACCTTTGTAGGACATTACATTAGACATTGTAATCCCTTGGTTCAAACCTGATGCCTGGCCAGCTGCAAAACTGTTGGTTGCATTAGTATTGACAGCAAGTAAATCCAGTGAATCTGGTGTAAAATATGTAAACAAAAATACTGCGAGCAGCCACGTACTCTCATTTCTCCTCATAGGATAGCTGGGAATCTCAGCTGGCTGGAGCTGCCCACAGAGCATCCCAGGTGAGCTAGTTTCAGCATTTGTGCTCTTCTGGTTATTGTTATGTCATTTGGATAACAAAGGTTCCAGGGAGGTCAAGATAATACTCTCAATGACTTTGTAAAGGAGAGTTCAGGCATTATTTTAAGGCTGTTCATATAGGTGCTACATATGGAATTGAGTACACTTAAAATGCAGAATTAAAGGGGAGTTGTTTTTTTCCAGACAGATATGTTGCAAACTCAAAGCATACCATGGCACTCAGAGAGACTTGGATGACAGGATATTTTCCCTAATGTGCACTTCAATAAATTCATGTACACGTCAGAAGAGATTGACAGTATTTTGTTTAGATGAATACTTTAGTAAACTGCACTTAAACAGATACACAATATACCATTTACTGGGGAAATTCTTGCCGAAACGTTTGAGCATTCATTTTGAAAAGCCTAGCCATAAGAAGAAACAATGAACTCAAAGCAATTTGTAGCATTTGAATTACACTGCAGAATTTCGTAGGTGTCAGAGCACTGCTGTATAACGGCATAAAGTCAGACACCACAACTACAGCAACTACAATACACTATTCTCTTTGTGTCACCTCATTTATTGCATTTCAGTGTTGAAAGTGAGTGCTAATCAATGAACTGACAGTGCTAATCTATCTCTTCATCTGAATTTTGAACAGTGTACTTTTTTAATAATTACAGGCTCTCAACTTTACTGTTACTCAAAAAGTATGTATGAGATAGTATATTAATTGTGATCTGGAACTGGAACTGTCCCTGTACACCAAGTGTCTGTTTTGTAAATCGCTTTGAGTTAGCTAACAGAGAAAGTGAAGTGCATTATGCAGTAAAATCTCTAATTTTTTAGAAGTTTACACTCATTTACTAGCATTATATCAAACTGATAATTAAGCCTGGAATAACAGCACAGCATTACTGGGCTGCCAGCCCAAATACTGTTTAGTAGATAGGCAACTAATCATCCATATGTGGCTTCCAACTGTGCTCCATCAGCCAGAAGTCTGGTGTAAAACTCAGGACACCTGGGCAGTGCACCTCCCGTTAATGTAGAATGAAACTAAAAATTGTCTGCTCTTGAGAAATGAGATTAGAAGATGACAGGCTAAACAGCAAGTAGGCTGCTACACTTTGTTAGCTGAAACACCCCTTTTCACTTCAAAATAAAATATCACCAAACTTCAGACTAATTCAATGCTGCATCTGATCAGTTCCATGCTTCAATCTCTAACAGCTTCTGCTCTTCCCACTCTTGGATTCAACTCTAAGACGGTATCATTCAGTTTTTCAGCACCTCTCCCTCATTCCGGACGAACCCTGACTTCTTCCACACACAAGATGGAAAGATTTGTCCCCTGGGAGTCAGCCACTGCAGTAGTTTTCTGTCTGTAGGATAACTACACCCTTGTTTACAGGACGTAGGAATGTTTGCACCAAACGAGTCCCAGGACTGCAGGAGACAGAAGGTTGGTTGTATGGCTAGGGCAGTCCAGTGCCTTCCTCAAAGACCTGACTGACTTGGTCTTTATCTCCTCAGTCCTGGAGCTCTCTTCAGCAAACTAAAATCACGACTGATTGTTGGACATTCTCTGCATCCATTTGCTGAGATCCAGATTTACAGAACTGATCATGCAAAAAAATATATCCCAAGACACTAGGAAGTACATTTACATAAGAAAAAAATTTAAATAATTCAAAGTACTCTGGGCTTTTAAAAGAATATACAGAATTAGAGACTGTGATAATTTTACATTTAAATCTCTTTGTACCTTGCTTCATGCTCTGCAAAATCAAGACAGTTGATTTCCTCTCTTGGCATATTCTTTTCATTGCATCTCTGTGATACATGTGAAACTCATTCTACAGTAGGAAACTTAGTTTTAAAAATCGTCTTTCCAGGAGAATATTTGAATTATTCATTAAATAAGGAACCAGATGAGATATGGAGGGTTTTCTGTATTTTTTTTATTATTCTGGCCTTTCAAATGTAACTATCAGTGCAGAAAATTTGCTTCTGTTTGCTGAAAGTTTTAAGGTTTGTACCTCAACATTATCCTAATGCTGAACTAATTTTCATTTCTATATTACCTATTTTTTTACTACTTACACTGTCCCTCTGCTGTCCTAGAGCTCAGCAAGCTTTATATCACTGGAAAAAAAGATATAAAAGGGCACAGAAATGAAAAATACTCTTGGAATATTAGAAACTACTGAGTTTAGTTTCAAGTTCAGATTGAGCTTTCACAGTAACTCACATTTTATGTGCTCCTACTCATCCCATCTCAATTAAAACTTGTACATTTGCCAATAAAGATTTTGAGATCAACAGTTCATTTATCACATTTGCTTGAGTTACTCATGTCTAAATCATATGCCCACTCCAGCTACTTACCACACAGCAGTTGGAAGGACTGACTAAAGACCATGGTTTCTGTTGCCAGTGACAGATATGATAAAAGCGCTTAAAAGAAGGGAGAGTTGGATCTAGTGCCATGAAAATAATGTGTCGAAATATAAAAAAGTTTTTAAATCTCAAGATGAAAGTATTTTTCAACATGACAGATGCACTTGGTCTGATAAAAATGAAATTGTAAAAATGAGAGCCTGGCTTACTAAACACAAATCCTGTGAGATCAGAAAAGACAAACAGCAATGTACCTGTTTAAAATGAAAAATGTTAAATATTCCCATAGCCAAGAAACAAAAAGAACATTCAGTTTGGTTTTGGTTTTCCAAAGAAATGTTGTCTTCATGTTCAAAATTCCCATGAAAAATAATTACAGGAACACATGACAGGGAGCAAGGAATTAATATGCAAATGGAATCAAAACAGTGTGCTGCAGGGGTAAGCATTCCTGTGATCATACTGACAGAGCAGTCCAAACCTGCATGCTCACTTGCTTCAGAAAACTCAGTTCTCACCAGTGAATTACTCTTCCTTCCTGCTTGCAAGACTAAAATGTTTGAAATCTAGCTCTTACTTTTTTTGGTTAAGCCAGTCATGCCTTAAGCAGCTGCACAGCACATCTTAAAGAATATAAACCTTTCACCCCCTTTGGCAGAAGCTCAAACTGCAATGACTGAACACTTAAGCAAAGTGGAGAAATCAAAGTGACTCTCAAAGACATATGACTCTCCAAAAGAGTTTCCGGGATAAAATGAAGTCCTACAAGATTAGCAGAATTCATGCCACCCGTTCAGGGAAAACTCTCAAGGTATTTGTAAATGAATGAATGAATGAAAAATGCTTTATTTTATTTTTTTATTCTTTCACTGCAGAGTTATCAGGAAGGAATAAAATGCACTCACCCAAGAAAGTGCATATCTCCAGCCTATTTTTATTATTCAAATAGACATTTTCTGACCTACGCCCTCAGTTTCCTATACTTAACAAAGTTGCTCATGGCTTCACTGAAGTTTCTGCCTGCATAAGTAAGCATGTGGAAACAGCACACTAGGAAAATTATGTGGCAATAATAGCTATGGAAGATAGCTGAAAACCATCCAGTTAAAAATTCCTGATTTTAAATGGAGCGCATGACATTTTAGTAATCAGGTCACGAGCACAGACAGCTTAAAGAAAGGTGTGCCTATATCCAAGTTTTTCTGCGTGGTTGGTTGGTTGGTTGCTTTACCTTTTCCCGCAACAACAAAAGCCCTCTAATCTTAGATCCCACAACTGGTTAAGAAAATGCCTATTTTAATAGTTACTCTTTTGTTACTGTCTCTATTACTGTGTGGGCAAAGGTACAGTTCTGACTCTCACCAGGATTTATTCCTGGTGAGAGAATTTATTGTTTGTCCAATAACATATGGCAGTGTTAGATCATTCAGTCATTGGTCCAAATATATTTTTCTAATATTGCTATTTTTTCATCTGCCAGTAAGGTATTAGTTATCCACCTCCATGCTCAGGACTCAAAATTATGTTTACTGCACTGGTGAAAGTTTTTGGCATAACATCAACATGAAAGTACTCAAATATTCATAGGCCAAAGTCCTGAAGGCAAATACAGGCTATGACTTATAGTGGAGGGATGCAATTACTGTGTCCTTAATTCCCGGTTAAGCTGTGACCCAAGTACAATTATGTGGCCCCTCTCTCCTCTCCCCTCCAAGTTACAAATAAAGAAAACCAAGCACTTGGACCCAAACAAGTTGGAAAGGAAGAGCAGCACCCTGAAGTCCCCCTGCTTTTCAGTCCAGACAGACAATGCTAAATAGGGTGTTTAGACAAGTAACTGAGCTATTTGAGCAATGTGGGAAAAGAATCTCTTGGCAAGGATGAACTGCACCTACAGCCAGTAGACTTTGCTAGTGAAGTCAGTATAGATTAGATCTACACCTCTCTTTCTTTACCAGTCCTCTCCTAACTTTATTCTGCAGTCTCCAGGAGATTCTTATATTTTATTCAGATGTGAAATCACCTCTTGAAAGCTGGACTGAGCAGCCTGATAGAAAAAATGTATGCTTTGCTTGGATCTCCTTTTTGCAAAGGAAGTGCCTGGGACTACCTCTGCAGCCTCAGAGGTGTTGGGTCAGCTTTTAAAAACTTATACAAAACCAGAAGAGACGAAAGATGAGGGAAAACGAGGTCTTTTCCCATGTGGTTTGACTTACACATCTCAACTCAAATTTCCATTTCAGCAGCAATTCACGAATTAACCAAACTGTTGCATTTTTTGAGCAAAGCAGAAACTTGGACTCATAGGAAAAGAAAAAACTTTTCTTTTAGCGGTTAGAAATTGTAACTTGAGCTCAGAATCCAAGAGAAACTGAGATGTCAAAAAAAATTCCTTCAGAGTGAATCGTTCTTCCCTAAACACCCAATTCAGCAAGCAAATAAAAATGCAACATTATACCCTAAATCTTTGCCCTGTTAGAAGTTTCTTCAAGATTTTGATGTTGATTTTGGAGAGAAAGAGGTTTCTCCTATCTCATTTTCCTTCTTCAGATTATATGAGATTTGTCTGTTTCCCAGTCAGCAAAAGGGTCTTTCTGATAACATGAAACCCACTGGTAGCATGCAACAAGCAAATGAATCATATTCATATGAGGGTGGTTTGATTCAGGATCTCGAACTCAGATAATAAGGAGATCTTAATCCTAAAGTAACAAAAATCTAAGGGTTTTACTATTTGGAAAGTGGAAGTTTCAGCCAAGGATCAGTGAATCAATGCCATTTCCAGGTCCCTTGTAGAAAAATGAATCAGCAGTTCTTTAAGTCAAGCCTTTAAAAGACCATATGGGATGTCCAAGAATAGCAAAAAAAAAAAACAAAAAAAAAAAAAAAAAAAAAAAAAAAAAAAACCCCCTTTTTTAGACCCTCTTATTAAGTCTGGAAGTTCTTGAACTACAAAGTTCTTGTAACAAATCCCTTGTAACTTATTCGCTGCCTGCTAACAGTGTCTCAGGATCTTTAAAAACATGTCCATACAGGTAAATATAAACCTGCAAAAGGTGAGTTTATATAAATAATAGTCTAGGTTATTTTTATTATGTCCTACATATTTTGAAGAAATTCGTTTCATCAAAGTAAATCTGATGTATTGTCCAGGAGAATTAATACTCCAAGAAAAGTCATAATTTGCTGTCATCTTGGAATAGATTTAAATACATTTTCCTGGGTCTTCAAGGAAAAAATAAAAGTAACAAAAAATATATTTATTGTTCTGATTAAAAATAATTAAATCTCAAATTTATTTGACATGTTATCCACATAGAAGACTGGACTTTTGCGAACAGGCGAAAATGAGATTTCCCACAATATGAGTGTGTAACATCTCAAAATAACTTTCCTTTTTATTTATCCTTAATAATTTGGATTTTAACATTTTCCAAATATCTTTCCTTATATCTCTATATTTCTACTGAAAAATCTGGATAAGGAAAAGCACAGTTAATGACATAATCAACAAGAGGAGCACCAGTAGAAATCAGACACTTAACAGGACTTGGGTCTCAGTGCCTCAGATGTCTAGCTCCTGCTGAAAAAATGTCAAGCATGGAAATTTGTTTAAGAACATGTGGCAGGGTTCATAATACAGATCTAGACCAATATAAGCCATATACACTATCACAGCATTTTAAAATACCTGTTTAAATTAACATTCTTAGCCATCTTCAGGATAGAAAGATAAAGAATTAAAGTTTACCTTACATCCATTTTCTATTCATACCTCAAGAAAAAGAATTAATTATGCAGTTGAAAACATACTTTGAAATAGAACTGTTGCCTTTTACTTACATGAAAGGAGAAGGGGAGATTTTGAAAGAAAAATGAATAAAGTATATTTCCCATTGTACAAGAAACCAATGATCAAAAACAAATAAACTGCTTGGTTCCAGCATGTCCAACCCTACCATTACCAGGAAGTGGCGAGCTGGGGAAATCATTCCTATTCCCTGCCCATGAACCATGTGCTTAGTCCTCTTTAGCTTTCTCAGGGACTCACAGGCTTTGTTTTACAGTGTACAGAGTCAGGAGAATTGGCTATATCTGCCTTAATGCATGGGTTTGTATTCTACCTTCAGCATGGAATTGTATTTATCCCTCCAAAGCTGGAAAATAAGACTAATACTGCAATAAAACACATCCACATACAAGCTGGGATCTTTTGTCTGTTTGTCTCTACCTGAAAAAAAATTGAAGCAATACTTTATCTTCATAAAGTAAAACTCGGGGGGGTTTGCATAGAACCTGATCTTCCCTTTTTACCATATTTTCCCCTTTTCATATCCCCATGTGTCCTGGATTGCTCAGCAGAGTAATGCTCTCTCCAGATAGCTCAGAAGAAGCTTGAGTTAACTCAAAAGAAAAAGAAGCATTTTATAATAAACTAACAATGTCCAAGATTTTTTCTTTATGGGAAACACTGGGCTATGCAAAGGTTCACATTTAACATTATGAGGTTTTCTGTTCCCTTAATGCGTAAAGTATGGTATCTTCCTAATATTTGTATTCAAATCAATAATTAGAGTGGAATAATATTTCAGTTGTGAGACTATTATCTGTGCACCAGATTTTTTTAAGTTCAACACAACTGAGTAGTGGTCAACAATAATAATACACTAATAATAATACAACAACAATAATTGGCCTCTAGAAAGTTATGCAACAGCTCTCAGAAGGTAAATCAGCAGACACACAGAACCACCATCAATGCCAATCAGTAGCAGCCAGGTCATGTGTTTGTCCCATTGTAAGTGTCACTCTAAAGGATGTTGAGCTTAAGGGTTGCACAGAGAACCTTGCAAATGTAGTACAGAACACTTAAAATAAAATGGTAACTTCTCCAGCTTGATGAGATACTGGGGCATGAGGGCAGTGCAAGGTTTACATAGCCATGATCTGCTCAGTACAGAATTTAATGTTTACTTTGTATTCCACTGCTAATTTTACAGCACCAGCACTGCCATTCAGTGCTGTTAAATTTATGGCTGATAATTCAGCACAAACAACTAACACATCCATTTGTTATGTTAGCCAATAGAAGAACAGGCAAGTGGGTGCACTTAAAACTTTACAGAATAAGAAATTGAGTTCAGAATGCCCTGATGTCATAAAACACCTTTATGTTCTTTTCTGAGAGAAAAGGAAAAGTATGTCAAAAGCATTAACTGACCTTGTGAATGCAAGATCCCACACTTGCATTACAGAAGCCTACATTTTTTCCCCCTACACTTACTAAAATGTAATTATCAGCTGTAAACACAAATATCCATGGCAAGTTGAAAGCTGAAATTTTTAGACAAATAAGCAAAAAGCCCATTATACAAAGCTATATAAATGCCATTAATATTGGTACTGCCTGCATTGCTTATGCCTAATTATTAACTGAAGATTTGAATTGTAATTTAGCTTTAATCGACCCAAGCTTTAGGTTGGAAAAATACTACTAAAATGAAGGTTGGGGATTGTTTTTTTGGTTTTTGTTTTTCTTTTTTTTTTAAAAAGCTCTGCTTATGTTGTCATATTTATTACAGAAAGCACTTTGCCCATTTCAGAGCTCTTGGTGAATTTCAATAGCTGGGACAACAGAGGTTTCTAAGGAGTTAGGTAAGGAGATTTCTAAGGAGTTAGATAGGTAAAATAATGAAAGTTATGATCCTATCCATCTAACTTTCCCCACAGGGACAATATCAAAAGTTCAGCATCTGCCCATGGGGTCCAATTTGGAAAATGTTCATGGGATTTGTTTTGAAACTGTATTTTCTTCAGTTTTCACCACTTTCAGATTTTCTTATACTACAACTTTTTTTTATGAAGTTAACTACAGCTGTGAACTGCAAGCCAATCAAATCTACTATTCCTGCTACAAGCTAAATTAATCAGCAAATGCCAGAAAGCACATTCATCACAGCAACTGGTTTGCATTCTGATACCTGCATGATGGTTTGACATTTATTTGTCTGATCCATCAGCTGGCACAACATGCTGCACAACACAAAGGCTGCCTTCTGCATCTGAACTGTTGAGGCAAACATAATTAAGTATATGCCTTGTTTGGCATGACCCTAAACACATTAAATGCCATCCAATATAGAGCCATACAACAGAAGGATGGTTCAAAGAAGCATCTTATTGAAACAGGCAGAGCAATTATTGAGCACACAATCAGCTTGATAAATTTATATGATCTATCAGAGCTGTCTCTCTAGAAATGGGAGAATTATGGGAAATCTGGAAGGTAGTGTAATGTATAAATAATATTATTTTTAAGGCAAAAATATGCTGGGATTCTATGCATTAATCTAATTGGAAATCTACGCATGTTTCCTTTGTTTCATGCTAAAAATATTTTATTGCATAAGAGCAATCAGCCATTACCAAAAGACATTGTTTTCACAAAATACAATATGATGATACAATGATCCAATCTTCTACTACTCAAATCACAAACCTTTTAATCTTTCCAAATAATTCAGGTTTTTAATTCCCTGAGCACAAAAAATTGAGGTATGTCTTCTCTACCTCTTTCCATTAATCTATATTCATGCAACTATTTAAAGAAAAGAAAGTTGAATCAATTTTAGGGGAATTTTAAAAGAAACATGACACCAGTCTGAAATCACATATGATGCATCTCAGACCAAACATAACCTTTTGTGGAATTTAGACATTTATAAAAGATACTCTCTTCCCCTAACATTATCAATGCTAACACATTGTACTCCTCAGAAATTAGTTTGTGGTGCCAGAAAAAGGCAACTCCTGGTTTGACTTACAAGTTTGGCTGTCATAGACATGGTTTTTGAAATGTAGAGGAACTTAGGAACCAAATTTCCGCTATGTCATTATCTTGAAGCAAACAAAGGTGATGAACAAATGAGCTCTACAAACACCTGAGGGAAGCATTTAGTGGTCTCCACAGACACATAGGTTTAAGTGAAAGCTGAAGACTGGAAAGTATTCAAGAGAGATTTTAGAAGAAAATGTAACTGTTTTGAGGAAACCAAGGTGGTTTGGAAGACCAAGTTTCAGATCCTAAGCATAGAGCACAGAAACAAGTAAGAATAGAAATTACAGGAACACAGAAATATACTATAAAAACCAGGAGTAAAAAGGGTTGTAGGAAAGGCAAAGTGCAAAGAAAGAGACAAGACTCTTTGCATTCCAGCTGAATGCTGGTTGCAAGCAAAACAAGAATAGGGGGAATAAGGAAGCTAAAACGAGAAAATGAGTTCACTTTCCAACTATAAATTTACCCTTTCTCAAGAGCTGAGGAATACTGAGGTTTCTGCAATCCCATTCCTGTCCCATGAACAGTGATAAAAAAAATGCATCAAGGAAGCTGCGGGTTGGGCTGCAGCTGCTCTCAACATTGAGCAGCAAGGCAAATGAAGCCTCAGGCACTGCACTGACAGAAAACTAAATGGAAAGTGTTGTATTAATTACCATGAAATAGATATGCTATGGGAGTCAATGATGAACAATGTCAGCAAGATCCTGTCATTCTCTGGTCCTATGCAGTTAACTGTGGTTTAAAAAGCTGAGTGCATCTGCTCTGTCTCATGCTAACCACTATTAGTAAATCTTTCTAGAGACCTTTAAAAGGAAAACTCAATCAGAATATTCTATGTTTAAGAGGAAAATCTCACTTAACATTTCAACAGCACAACTTTCACCTGTGAAGAATTTCAAGAAGATTTCCCCTTCCCATGACAATCTTCAGCAGAAAAAACAAGAACTGAGCTGGGCTAAAACTTCTGCTAAAATCGGAACCATTTCTCTTAAAGACGACTACACTCAACAGACTAATACATATACAAAAAGCAAACAAATATATATATATGTATATTTATAAATTCATTTGGCCATCTTTGGTATCGGCTCACTCTAGTTCATTGCTGGACATCTCACACATTCTCACCACTGTCTTCAAGGCCTGGCAAATGGCCAAGGCCATGGCCTGGTTGTAGCTGTCCCATTGAATCAAGATGCACAGGAATGCCACGAGACAGTTACTGACTGGAAAAGCTGGAGGCTCATATAAGAAGAGAAGGGCAGAAAGTTTGCAATTAAATTCCTATTACCTGGAATTTAATAAAACATCTGTGAAATGGTGTTAGAAAATCCATCTTAAGAAAAAAAAGTCCAAGTAATTAGACAAAAACTGTACATGCATGAACTATGTAAAGATGTCTATCACTAAATTTTGCTGGTAACAGATCAGGATTTATCTTCTGTACATTTAAGGAAATAATCTTGTATTGAGGCCATGGGTTTTGCTTTCCCAAATGACTTTTTTTCCAGATATCCATGTTTTAATAGAAAGTTTGCTTGGTAAGGCAGTGTTTCCCCTTGACTGTTCAAATTAATCCCAAACCTGGTTCCACTGAGCATGTGAAATTTGTAAAATATGTTATATTTAAGACTGAGTATTGGTTTTCACAGTTTCAGTTGATGTCAGTGGGAGCTGGGGCACTCTCATCCTGAGCTTCACACACAGCTCTCAATAGAAAGCGAGGATTACTTCCAGACTCTCTAAGTACTCCACAAAACACAAAGCTCCTGGTGGCATGTGAGATTAAGCCAAGTACAACATTTAGCATATAACATAATCAACATGGGAAGATGCTTGTCGAAATATAATTGCCAGACCATTTACTCCTACACATAAGCCCAGTGTCCCAAAGTTTTCCTGCCTTCACATCTGTGTGTCACAGGCTGTGTGCTCCCCACATATCCCATGGTAACACCACAGTCTCAAAGAGTAGAAACTTTGGAGCAGATTGTTAATTGACCAAAGAAAGAGGCTTTCACAGAGAAGACTGACAGAAATCACACCACAAACCAATGGATGCCAAAGAAATACCTGCAATTCATGCTGGATATGTGCTGTAAAAAATATCCAGATTTTTTACAGCAGTCAGAAGGTACCATGGAGAGTTTACAGCTACTGTAAAATGTCCTTTAATGCTTATGGCTCCTGAGGAGGATGCTTAACCTTTGATAACCTGTGTGTTCTCCCCTCTTTTCTGCAAGTACCACTACAATTTACAACATCCAAAGAACTGCCAGCTATCCTAATAGAGGTCCAAGTAAAATAAATTCATGAGTGCATAAGAAAAACATTGGACTTTTATAGAACTATTTCAAACATAAGTTTTTAAAAAATGAAATACAAAAACATATGCAAGTAGTTAAGTATTTGCTGTTCTGCTTTTTGGAGTTATTTGCCCACAGCTGAAATTTAGGCCTTTAAAAAATAACGAATCAAAGAACTTCAGTATAATTTCATCCATTCTTACATAATTAAATTCAAGACATATGAAGGGTAATTATATATTTTTTAATTAATTACTAATAACTATCCTCTCAGACTACAAATTGCCAGACATAGCACTATCTCAGTAATCATCTGAATACTATTAAGGGTTTATTTGAAGTGCATTCACCTGCCTGCAGTAACATAAGGTAATCTTCCCCTTTAGAAATAAACTAAACTAATAAAATAAACACAAACTCAATATTCATACCCCTTACTGGCAGTTTACTGAGTTTACTGACCTCTATTCACTTTCCAATAACCTCCCAGAGTTATTTCTTCATTTACTTGTATGCATTTTTCCACTTAAAGGCTAAACATGGTTCAAACGTTCTGATGATTACTTGGAAGTACAGAGCAGTAACACAGACACAACTGTCTTCCGACAGAAGTCCATTTTGTTAAAAACAGACAATATCTCTCACTGGCTAAGCTCATATCTCCAAAATACAACTAAAAACTTTAAGTTCTGGCTGTATCAAAGATTATCCTCAAGCATACCAAGAAAACAACAGCTGCTGTTATAAAATCTGCGTTATTTAGAAGAAGATATTGTGATAAGCTACCATCATTCCAGGGAAAAATCCTTAAAATTCTTATTTTTGTCCTCGTTATAATGCCATCCTTATTTTTTATGGTTATTGCCCATTCACTTTTTTAGAACTGAACATAGTTTTCAAAAAAGTACAAAAAGTAACTTGACAAAAATTTAAAGGAATCTCATGTGGAAGCTGATATTTAAACTTTACCTTTTTTTTTAAGTTGCATTCATTGATTTTTCTGCAAAGAGAAAATCAACAACTCTCTCTGCAATTGTTATGCTGACAGGACAACTTAACATTAGACAGAAAAATCACCTTGTTGAAATTGCTCTTCAGAAATAACAATCCTTTGCTTCCCTGCACCAACATCAAAACAGAGACTTTTTCTTATGTAACATATTTGAATGCAGTAAATTGCTTGATCTCAATGTGGTTTCACAATTTCATGGAAAATAAACTACAAAAAAATGCAACTGAGTAGACAGTGGTTGAAATCAACTTTTTGCAAGTGTATGTATACATACCCTCAGATCATTGCTGTTAAGGCAAAGGTTTCCTCAACATTTCATTTTGGAAAAAGCTATTTGCCAGAAGACTAAAACATCAGGTTGTAGACTGCATGAATACTTCTATTCTAGAAATGAATTTACACTTGCTAGCTTTTCACTTAAAGAAAAATAATCCAAAAAGTGTAACTGCTTGAAAACCTTGCAACTGCAGACTTTTATCAATAATTACAGCAAAAAATATGACTCTGTAAACAAACCCTCATTGCTTTTTCATGATGTGCAAATGCTCAACGAGAAAGTCTTTGTCAGGATGAGCAAATTAAGTGAAAATAGTTATGCTACAAATGGATTTACATAGGAACACTTCATAAGAAAAAGCAAGCACTACAGCACACGGGAAGTGAGATGCAAGATTTGTTTTCAAATTATAACCTTCTTGGTATTATTCTGGTATTGTTTTCTTTTCATTTACGTTGATGTGACTAGCACATTTAGTGCTCTATGAAATTCTCTCTGCTTCACAGAGTCACTTCATTGCTACAATAACTGCAATTTGAAATCTTAATATACTTCTCATTCTTTCAATTTTTACCCCAAACTCTCTTCTCTTTAGCATCAGGGTTTATTAATTTTCAAATAACACCCATCTTCCTAAAGCAACATCATAGTTTTGAGTGTCATTTAATCACAGATCTTGAATTCATTTTGTGTAAAGGAATTGATGAGTAACTGCTGAAATTTTTCAAGTAAATTACATGAAATATGAAATACTTAATTCACCTTCTTGATATGAATGTAAGATGCAAACTTGTGTAAATAACAAACAGGCACCATAGTTCCATCTACTCATCAAGCATACTCAAACAAAATTCATCACTCTTGCCTTAAAAAAGACTAGTTAGATATTTGATAATATTACAAATAATTTTGAAAATGAATTAATATAGACTTTTCATTTAGTTGCCACAAATTATAATGTTTTCAGTTGTAACACTAGTAATTAAAGCTTTGTCAGGTAGTCTCTGTTATCCCAAAGCACATTAAAAAATAAAATATTTCAAAAGGAAAAGAAAAAAATTCCACATATTTAAAATATAGTGGACTACAATAAGTATATGAACATGATATTGCAAGTTTTCACTGTGCTACAATAGAATGCATTACTGAGTTATGCAAGAGACTGTAAAATAAAACACATCATAAAGGACTGCATATTAAGAAGTTTTTAATAATGTTCCACATTTAAGTTTTTATATTGATTATTTTATTCATACAATAAGCTCAGGATACTGAAATAACTTTTCCAGTTTAAACATACCTCATAATTGGTAGTCAGAGCTATAAGGATTTAGGGCCTGATCCCAAGTGACACTTTACTGGACAGCGACATATATATCTGTCTCTTGTTTGTCACTCAAATAAAAAAAGAAAGATTTGCTATGACAGAAAACAAAGCCTTAGTGTTGTCTAAAGCGATAACAGGCAGAAAATGAACAAGCTTGGTTAGAGCATGGTACTAATAATGCCATGGTTGTGGGTTTGATCCTTGCATGGACCATTCGGTTGGGAGCTGGACTTGATGATCTTCGTGGGTCCCTTCCAGCTCAGGATGTTCTGTGGTTCTGTGAATCTCCTCACACAGCCTGAACAAGCAGCTTGTGTAGCTCTGTAAATAACCTTGGGAAGAGGTTTGTGCTCATCACCAATGGCATCATTAAAATCTGAGACCTGGACAAAGCAATGACAACCATGCCCAATGTTGCCAGCAACCTTTCCCCACATTCCTCACCCACCATGGGAGTAAAGTTTTGAGGAATAAGGGTAGTGCAGGTAGCTCTGTGTTCTGTGTCCCTCCTCGGATTTGGCTATTTGAAGGATCTGGACATCTGAGACTGCTGAGGGAAACCTGGAGTTGAGCAGATAAAGAAGCCTGATCTGACTGTGTGGGTGTGGGGTGTGAGTGGAAAAGGGACCTCAGTCCCAGTCAGATGGTGCAAGTAACTGACAGTGCAGTTCCTGGATGAACAGAGAGGGAAGTTTCCTTAACATGATGGAGGACTATGAGAGGACAGCAGTTCCGCAGTTGGGAAATGCTGGAGCAAAGCCTCTCTAGGATGGAGAAGTTTCCATATCCCTTCCATACCACAATAATGCATGGACAGCCCTGAGCTGGTGAAAATATGGGGAACATGAGGGACATGAGGGGTGAAAGAGGATTCCTCCTCTGGCGGAGAAATTACTTCATGGTTGTTTATGATCTTTCTGCCAAAGCTGTCCTTCAGTAGCGGATACTGAGATGTGGGATTCCCAATTTGTTAGTTTCATTGAATCCTGACAGGGTAATCTGAGGACTTCACTGTAGCTCAGTAGGATTCAGCATAGCTGTATGTGATCATGTAAATCCCTATGCACAGCGCTTGTCTTCAAGCTTAGTATTGAGATCAGCTTCAATTTCAGTAGGTCAAAGGACAAGGAACTGTTCAATCAGCTAAAACCCAGCAAATATGAAAGAGTAGTAGGTCCAGACCAATGACACTTCAGGGGGATTTATCACCAGGAAAGGCTTATTAATACTTTGACTCCCTCCACCTAAATGTATTTCAGGAGACAGAAAGCTAATTGTCCTTTGTAAGTCACAAGAACACTGCCAACTAAAAGCATCTTGCCAATAGCAAGAGAAAGGCTCTGAACCCACTGGGACACTGTTAGCCAATTCTGTTGCATGGACTTCAGAGAAGGCTGAGCCTTCTCATCATATCTTGTAATATTTGTAACCAGATCTCATGGTTTGGATTTGGCCTGCTGACACACACCAAGCTTCTTTCAGGAAATAGCAGGAGACAGCAGTTAAAAGAACTTGATCCTTCCAGAAGAGGCAGATGCCCATGTGAAAACCCCTGTGTGAGTAAATGCGTTCTCCTCAGTTGTTGGATATGCACTGGACTGAGGCTTTCAGCTGCTCTAGCATTTTTAATGCAAACTGTAGGACGTTTTTTTCTAATAGCTTTTTATCAGCATAATCACTTACTATTAAAGCAGTCTTCAGAAAAGATACTCCCTAAAGCATATAGATATAATAGATGTCATAACAACTCTGTAACAAGGAAAACACTGTAAAGAAAGGGATACACATTTCTTCCCTATCACTTTTCAATAAACATTTTGAAAGCAGCTACTGTAGAAGGTTCTTGCTCTTCAGGGAAGATTTGGTGTTTCTCAATTCAGTTGGCCTTTTTGCATTGCCCATTCCACTCTTGACCCTGGCTGAAAAAGAATATTGATTTTTACTCGATCTTAGGGCTCTAGCTGTATCAATGTGGCATGACAGGCTGAACACTCGAGTGTTGCTGTGGCTGGATAACATTACCTAATTGCCACTACTGTTCTCCCCAGCAACTTTTCCTATTTAATGTCATTCTAGTGGTATTAATTACATTTATTAACATATTGAACAAAAGTATATTCTGTATCAGGTGATGCAGAGGAAAGTCTTTCAGGCTCAGGGCTTGGGAAGAGTTGTCACTAGTTTTTCAATTAGGGGGAAAAAATTCCAAACAAATAACTCACGTTACTGTGTAGAAAACAGTCTCAAGCAGCTTTTTAATACACCCATTCTGAACTGCTTTTTTATTTGGCATGACTAATCTGATTTTGTGATTGCTTTTGTGATTCAGTGATCAGATGCAGAAACCAGCAATGCTGTTTACTGCATTGTTTCTGCACTAACAGACTGACTACGTTTACTTAACTAATATACAAGGTATTTGATTGCCATGGTAGAGCTAGTGTATTTGTTCTTGCATTGCTCACTACGCATTTTCCTGAGAATGGTAAAGAAGGTATTTTGTCTTAAGTTCATTCATATTTAGAAATTGTGTCAAATTGTTGTCTCCTAGTTTAGAAAAATCAGACAAAGCAAATAATCTAGCCAGATTCCACGGATGATGTCAGCGGCCTGTTTTTCAAGTGCTGGTTTTGCGATGGTTAAGCTGATTGCTTCTCAACCAAAAGATCAAGATAGTAACTGTACTTAAAAGTGATTCTTATGTCAGATAAAAATGAGTTTAGGATTGTCATCAGAGAAAGTTACAGCAGCAAGATCTGTTGATGAGTCACACCAACACAAAACCTTTTCCTTCTATTTCACAAGCCGTATTGACAAAATATGAAGTTATTAAAGACCTAAGGAAAATAGTTCTGTCAGATCATCTCATTTGTACCCATGAACAAATACAGAAATAAAAATGAATAATAAGAACATGCAGGCTTACTACATAGCCATGACAGATCTAATGTCTTCATAAAAATCAAATTTCATTTAGGTATAGCAAAGTGTCCTCAGGGAATTAAGACACAATCCCTTCCAAAAGGTTAAAAAAAAAAATTAAGGCAAGTAGAACAGTAATATACAAAAGTCACAACACCAATGCTGGATTTGAGACAATTTATGTTTAATACTCCCATTAACAAGAGATTTAAGTCTGGAACTTTTCTGTCACAAAAGACAGAAATCATCAAAACAGAGAACCAGATCAAGTTTCACACAAACATAGACCAGGATGTAGTACAAAACACAAAGTTGTACACTACAATACAAATAATAAGTTTAGCTGTGAAGTAGTGTGTCTAAAGAGTGACAGAATGCAGGTAAAAGCAATAACTATGAGACATGAAATCTAGTAAGAGCTAATAAAAACCAAAGAAACAAAGCCACAATCCTGAATCTGACAGAGACAACCCCTGCAGGTGCTATGTCTTATAGTTGTAAGCAGTAGGAAAGCAGGACGTGGCATAAGTGAGCATCTGCCCTTTCCATCTCCAGCTCCATCAGCTGTGAAAGCGCACAGGTACTGCCACCCTCAGGAGCACGAATTTAAAAAATACATTCTTCCAGCTGCACACACAGGCATGCAGTTAAATGCAGCTTCATTTTAATCACAGCATTGCCACCAATTACTTTTGTGGTCTTGAAAAAATTAGCTCTTTTCTACAATTTTTGCAGTTGCAAATAGTGAAGATAATATGAACCACTCCTAAAAAAAGTGTTACCAGATTTATTGTTCAGTAGCAATTTGAAAATGAATACTGCTCTATAAACACTGCATTTTACTTCAGGGCTGAATGCAAACAAATAACTAGCATTCCAACTGCTATCTTCTACATCTACTTTTATTTCTTTTAAATACATGCAAATAAATTCCCGAAAGTTAATAGGCTTAACATACTTACTGAAGGGAAACCTAGAAACTTCTTTCTCCAACCTAGAAATTTCCATTCAGTAGTATTTAGCTTAGTCTATTCCCAGAGTATTTGTATCAGAAAGTTATTCTTGTATTTTTGTTATATCAATACAATTATATTTTTACTGACATATAAAAAAAATTATGCTACTGTGAGGACCAAAACTTGGTTTTCAACATTCCCCCAAAATGCAAATAGATGAAGTTCTGCTACTCCAAGACTCCATACCAGACCCACTATCAACCCCTTGGACTAACCTTAAGCCATAGGTAATTATATAAAGTCTTGATGGAAAATCAAGATGTTCCTAACTGTGGTCCTGACAAAAAGTATCTATATATCAGCGACAGGAATCAAAGAGAAAGCCTTTCCATCTCTGCTGGTACAGGATCTTTGTGCTGCTGACAGATTTCTCCAAAGAGAAGGGGAAGTCCCTCAGTTCAAGAGCCTTGCTCTTACGTTTGTGCTGAAGAGGAAGGATTCCAGGGTCTTTCCCCCCAGTGAAGGAAAGTTTATCATTAGACTATGCCAGAAACTAACAGCAGTGTAAAATGAAAGAACAGTATTCTACCACTAGTCAGAGAGTAAAGGAAATTAATTTCTCCTTTGCTTAGCAGAGTTCCTCAACTGGGGGAGGGAGAAAATTCAGCAACACTAAAGCAGTCTTTGTAAAAGCCTATGAAAAACATTGGTGCTTCTTTCCCTCATGCTAACACAGTAAGTTTCAGGAAATCTTCAGCACCCTGAGCTCACTCATTTCAGTACCTTCAAAGACTTTGAGGATTTCTTAGGCAGACCCTTGACTGAGACAGCTGAAGCTAAAACTGAGCCTACTTACATCAAAACAAACTGAGCAGGTCTCAGTAGGCTCATGGCCTAGATAAAACTGGAAAGAATTGTATTCATTTGTACCAGCAGGTGAACAGCAAATAAAGACATTCCAATAGATGAGGTTGGGGTGGGAGGCTGTTTATTTTGGGGGAGGAGGGATGGGGTGTAGTGATCAGGGAGGACCTAACAACAAAAACTACAAAGCAAAGTTCAATACTTTTATTGGATTATCTGCTGTGGAGCTTGAGCTCCAGTATCCTGGGTTCAGTGCTGCTTGGAGCACCCCAAAAAGAAAGCAGCAGCATTCACAACACTTACAAGTGTTGTAAGTTGGCACTTACAAGCTCAGTGAATGACCTGCATATCCAACACCAGCACGGAAAAACTGTCTCACCACAGTAATAAAGGTGCTCAAGGAAAATAAAACATCTCCTGGGTTTTTTACACAGAAATGGAAATACACATTCCAAATGTTGTTGTATTGCTACCATAGATTCTCTGGGCATATGACGGAATAGAAAGATGAATGATAAGCAACATCTGGTTTTATGCCTATGGAAAAGAAAATTTTACCATTCAGACTAAAACAGTACTAGAAAATGGATCACTATTGATCACATATTCTGAAAGAGATTAAAGGCATGCTTCAACATCTAATTTTTCCTTACATATGCAAGTATCACCCAAGTAGAGAAATGTCCTCCCCTCCAAGCATCTGATATTCACAGTCTCCCAAAGTACAGACGAGCATGAGGAAAACAGCAATACATAAAATGTCATGACAGGTACAGCATGTGAGTCTCATGTGCATGGAAAGTGCTTACACTACTTAATTTTCCTGCAGTAGACAAATAATCCTAAGAAGAGTGTTATTTGATCAGTGTTTTTACTAGAATAAGCAAACCATCTAATTCAGAGTGTGTGTCTAGGAGACTCACAAGAAGCAGTAACTTATTTTAAGTAACATAAACCATTTGTTAAGTCATTCCAGATCTGACCTATGTTGTATTTAATGCCCTCCGGAAAATAAGAGCCAGCTGCCGAAGCTAACAACTTTTTTTTCATATTGTTTCCTTATATTTAAATATCACTTGTTTCCTTACTGAAAGTTGTTTCCTTATATTTAATTTCTAAGCATGATAAATGTAGTTTCCATTTTAATTTGGCCAAGTTTTCACTCTAAAGGGCTGATGTTTTTTGTTGGGGTTTTTTTTTCATTTGTGGGATAGAGGAAAGGGTAAAAAATTGTATTAATTTTTTATCTATTTACTTACAGAATAAACACTTCAAGATGCTCACGAGCTATATTAGCTCAGCCAGTAATACCTTCCCACCAACATACTCTTTATCAAAACAACAACTGTACTTAACAACTTATATGAAGGCAGAAGCCAGCCTCTGAAGACATCTTTAAAAATAAATTTCTTTTAAAGCACTCCACACAGTGCTGTTTTGTTACTAGCCTTTCATTCCCTGACTTGGCTTGACACATGAGACCGCCCACCGAAATTAAAAGCACCTCAATGGCAGAAGACTCTACCATCACTGTCTCTAAGTAACGCTAGTATTTTTCCATGACGACTACCATTTGTCCCATTCCTGCTCAAACTCTTTTTAGAATTGCTTCAGTGTGAGACCTGTGCTTGCAAATAAGCTTAATTGGTATTGATCACACCCACAAAGCTTATTCACGTATTGATATAAAGGTATTCAGAGTACAAGTCTGGTTTCTGTGTACTGAAAAGAAGGAAGCAGCAATAAAATA
This sequence comes from Cisticola juncidis, assembly GCA_013400215.1. Taxonomy (NCBI): domain Eukaryota; kingdom Metazoa; phylum Chordata; class Aves; order Passeriformes; family Cisticolidae; genus Cisticola; species Cisticola juncidis. Next base: position 580,148 of record VXBR01007193.1, read on the forward strand.
TACATGAACACAGATGATGAGGGTTCCTGTGCTCAATTTAGAGAATGGCACAATTAGACATATAAATTACTTTGATTTGTGTACACTCTGAAAAACTTGGAAAAAAAAATAGGAAAGAAAGAAAAAGAAGTATACTTTCAAGAAAAGCTACAAAAAATTCAGGGAAAATTAAAAAAAAAGCATCAAACCTTAAGGGCTGGAGGGACAGAGATGGCTCAGATTTTGGCTACATCACTCACCACTCCCATTTTTGTCTCACAAGAGGTCACACCGATCCTCCTCCTGGTAACTCCTTTTGTGTCTTCTCCTCACACCTACGTTTTCAAAAAATGTCAAGAATCAAGAGAGCATATGCAAGAGAGACACACATTTCTGCCTCTCTGAACCAAAGCTCTGGCATGGACAGCTGCTGACATTAAAGCATTAAGGAGTTTCACAGGCTCTGTTGGCTTTTTGGACAGGCTTCAGTGGCAGCTGATCAGGTGTTTTGAAGATGTAATTTTAATGTTTAAGCAGAGCCTGAACCAAAAAACATAACTACCTGAAAAGCCAGAATTATTAGAATACAATGGGAATGTGCAAAACCATGAGGCTGCTCTCACACAGCCAGATAGGAAATCACATGCTCATCAGAAAAGACAGAGAGACTTCTACACTGCAGAGGTTCAAAGCTCAACAATCCAGGCAAGCAACAGCAGAAAGAAGGAAAAAAAAACCTTCCTCACTTTGATAAGCTCATTTCCACTTAGCTAGTGTCTTACGTAAATGCACATTTTTAGTTCAGGAATTCTCAAATGATCACTTCAGACACATTAAAATTTTCCAGTGGAAGAATGCAACCACAGTTAGCAAACAGAAACCTGCTGATACCAGATCTACTTTTAAAATCAGTTTTTGTGGATTTCTCAGAAGGTAGCCACAAACCTCAGGTTGAAAGCCCGTAATTTACTGCTTCTGACCTTGCAAAGACCTCTTTGTGCCACAAGTTTTATATGATCTTCAAGAACCTCCTTTACTTTTAAAAACCACAACATACACAGTAAGCTGAAAAATATCCCTGTGCATTTACTGGTAAGCAGGTTGCACATAATTTTTACCAATGCCAGCAGTTCATAGGAGTATATCCCAGTGATTGTTTCAGCTCTACATACCAACTTGGAGAAAAAACATTCATCTGGCATTTTAACCAAAGCCTCTAATAGAAATACCAACATTATACTAAGAAAAAGAAATCAGCAAAAGTCACACCTGAACAAATAACCCAAATCCAAAGAACTACCAAAGGGATAAAAGGCCTGTATTCATTTGCCATGTGATGAAATATAATAAAAATGTGAAATTAGGTACTTAAAACTATTAAATAGCCAGAATTATTGTAGACCAAGGCTATTTTTCAGTCTAAATACCATTGGTGTGGATGTGTTTTTCTTTCATATACTGGAAACAAAAGTCATGCTATGTCAGCATAGACTGCTAAATAAATCAAGGTTAGTTCAATACATGTTAAAACGTTAGAGAGAAAAAGAACATTCCTTAACATATTCAGTCTTCCTGCAAAGTTGCTAATAAAAAAAAATAAAAAGGAAACTAATTTACAGGGAAAAAACATAAAGGAAATTTGAAGACTGATTAATTTATGAAGTCAGTTGAATTGTAAAAAGACAATACGAAAAATCAAAGCAAACAGTTAAATACGAGGGAGATTCAGGAAAAGAAAGGGGGGAAAATCTAGTTATCCATGTGTGTCTCCCTCAGCAAAACATACAAGGATAAAAGAAAGATTATCATGCATAGAAAAAAGCTGTAGAATGAATATTTTCAGTAATCGTGCTCAAAGGTGATTTTTAAGTTAAGCAGAGATAACACACTGTCTTACCAAGAATTCAAGAAATCTTCTAGAAGAAATGTACATTGTTTCTGAAAAGCAAGTTGAAGCTACATTTTAAAACTACAGAACTGCAATCTTGGCAAATGTAAAAGAAAAATCATTCACTCACAGCACAATTTACTGGCATTAAATCTGATGTTAGGCTGCCCTCTTCATTGAATCACTGAATATCCTAAGCTGGAAGAGACCCACAGATCATTGAAGTCCAACTCCTGGCCCTGCACAGGACAATCCAAAATTCAACTACGAATTTGAAGGACTCATGTCCTTTCTTGAGTAAATGCTTCAGTAATCGTAAATTACGGAAAGTGAAATTGTAGAAGTATGAGGCAATCTATCGATAATTAGTGTTTATCTGAGAGCAACGGGATCAGACATGAACCCACTTCTGAGTGAGTGCTCATCACAGCCCAGTCGTGACATGGATTCTCCCATGCAGTGAGAAGCACACACAAATGATGCAAGTCTGTCCAACTGCTTTTGTAACAGATCAAAATCTATTGCCCTCCTTGGGCTGTAAGATCCCTTTGCCTTTCCTCCCTTAGCTCCACACAGAAATGGTAACCAAAATGCTGCCTTTGCTTACTTCTCCAGCAGGTCTTAAAATGGTATTACAGTGGTCAAACTTGAAGAATACACACATGAGAAAAGCAAAGCTCAAGTCATTGTTAAATTATGCTGAATTCAGGTGATCTCTGATGCTTTCTGAGCTATGTCTTTCGTGAAAGGTGAAAGACTTCCCAAAGCCTGGGATTTAGAACTCCTTTTTCACAGACCATATTCACCCAACTGGTTTGTGTGGTTTTAATTTGAAACTGAATTCTATATCTTCTTGCCTGGCTACAACTCATTAATCAGAAACAAACAGCAGCTCAGAGACAGAGGACTTCCTTGGAGCAGCACTGCATTAAGTACCAGCATATAATCAGATCAGAGGATAAACCAAGAACTTCAATATGCTCGGTAATTCAGAAATGCCTAAAACTCACAAAATATGTAGATTTCCCAAACAAATCTGGTCCAGTTTGTTTGACACTGCTGTGTGGCTGTAGTGACTGTGCAGTTTACTGAGCAAGCTGCCTATCACATGGCTGTTTTACAGCCATACCCTCCTCCTTCTCTCTACAACGCAAATTTCTGCAGAATGGAAATGGAAAACTGCAACATTAGAATTGCAACACTAAGATGCTGCATTTGTTCAATTCATCTTGCATCACAAAACTTGTACAGACATAATGTGTCTCACTACAAAAAAAAAAAAAAAAANNNNTAAAGTGTCAAAAAAAAAAAAAAAAAAAAAAAAAAAGGAGGGTGGAAAGAACAAAGAAAACATTTGTAAGAATGACCCTGACCATTACTATTTGCAAACAAATTAAAACCTACAGTATTTCAGGAAAGCATTAGTCATTCAGTAATGTAACACCTTTTTTTTTTTGCTAAAATCTGGCAGGGCAAAGAAAAAATAACACAACTCCCAAAAGGTGAGTGATTGTACTAGAAGTCACAAAGAAAGATAAACTATAGGTTTTTCTGTGTATCTAAATTACTTTGGTATTTAACAGTATGTGTATCTTGAATGTTTCCTCCTTTTGGCTTCAGACCTACACTACAATTTGATTATGGTAATTCTCTTCCTGGTTTTCAGAAGAAACAATTTCTTATTCTGAAGTATATCAACAAAATCATAATATATTACCTTAACAATTGGAAGTGTATCAACATAATAATCCATACAGTGATACCCAAAGTTACAGTTAAGTATTTAATCTTGAACATAATCAAATGAACATAGCAAGTGATAGAAAATGATAATATGTCAATAAAACTATTTCCTAGTCCTCCTGTGTAAATTAGAACATTTTGCTTTCCATTTCACTTTCCATTTCACACTTAGGACACAGAAACAGGAAATACAGCACATTTCCTTATACAATAAGGCATCCCAAACCTTCAGACTACTGCCCAGTTCTGTGTACAACCCCAAAAGTAAATTAGCCAGAGCAAGAAACAGCCCTCTGATTTACTTTAAAATAATCATAAATCTCTCCTTGCCTGGAGGACAGGACTTAGCACTCCTAAAGCTCAGGTCATAGCACTCCTAAAGCTCATGTCATCATATAATTAATTCTATTGTACCCTCTCAAAAAGTATTCCTGGAAGAATAGGTGGTAGCTAGGAAGTGCACATCCCAGAATATTTACCATAGGCAAAAATGAGAAATTCAGTTTTCCCTTTTAACAGGGAAAAGTTAATGCAATAGAAAAAGATATAGTCAAATATAAGAGAAAAGTAAATAATTGTTTCATTCCCTGTAAACTAAATTTAGTGAAATCAGATTGTAGAAACCTGGGTCAGAGCACTGCACTGCAGATGAGTCACACACAATTCAACAGATCAAAATAGTTTGCTTCATCTTTTCTTTTATGATTATTCAGGGAAGAACTTTGCTTAATTAGCTAATTTCCCCTTTGTTAGTCTCTTTTTGTTAGAAATAGCTTCAGAGTTACTTTGTGGTTCCAGTTTTATGGCCTTGGGATATTAAATTTCAGCACTTCAGATAAGCTACTCTATCCCTGTCCTGTCACTTTATCTCTGTGTAATGATTGTAACATTTAAATAATTTTAGAAATAATTTAGTGCAGCATTACAAGATGCTTTATGCATTTTTGCAGCAAAAGGCTGTCAGACTGCTTACCAGACACTGGTGTTCTACAGTGCACACAGCCTCCACGTCCACAGTTGTGTCTTGCCATGCAAGGCTGAAATCACCTCTCCTTTGCACACTACAGACACATCTTTCATCTCCTGCTTTGTGTACATTTTCAGGACAAATACCCATGGTCCATTTCAAATCCTCGGTGTAGGTTTATATTTTAACTTCTTCTTGTCCCCTCACGTGAAAACCAAAAAGCATGGTGTCATGGTTTGAAGGGGAAGTGAGATTTTTTTTAGGAAGTAGTGGTCAAACCACTCAGTCCTTAGGTTTGATTGTTGGCACCTTTGGTGGCCACTAAGAGCTTGGACACACCTCTGAGGACACGAGAGGTTAGAAGCAGGATTTCCCAGAAGGACCCTCTCTTTTCCTGGCTCCGCTTTCGGAGAGGGAACGTCCTTCTTCTCCTCTCCCCTGCCCAGGCCTGGCCAGGCCGGGTGGGGGAGGGGAGCAAGGTGGGCCT
>VXBR01007193.1:598613-637356 GCA_013400215.1 Cisticola juncidis
GCTGCCGCGCTCAGCGCCAGCCTCGCCCGAAGCGCAGGGCGGATGGAGCCTGGACTAGGCCCGTAAGCGGTGCAGAGATGGAGGAAGAGAGAAGGCATCGCCCCGGGGCTGGGAATCCGCGGCACGGCGTCCGTGGGGTCTCCGTGCCGTGGATCCGCCGTGGGGCTTCGGGGCCGTCACCCCCGAGGGTGCAGCGCACCCCTCCCTCTGGCTCCTGCCCAGCTCCCCACTGCCCCCGCCCTTAGACCGCCCCAGCAAGGCCGGGGCTGAGCGCGGGTGGTACAGATCCCGGCGGAAGAAGGGAGCGAACACTGGAACAGAGAGGCTGTGGATGCCCCATTCCTGGCAGTGTTCAGGGAGGGGTTGAATGGGGCACTGAGCGGCCTGGTCTAGCGGAAAGTGTTCCTGCCCCTGACAGGGGGTGGGACCTGCATGATCTTCAAGGGCCCTTCCAAGCCAGACCATCTTGTCATGATTCTGTGATGGGTAAAATTGTACTGCCTTCCCTTTTAGCGTTGCCGGCTTCTGTTGTTCCCTGCTTTGAGCGTTAGGGCTGGCATTTGGGTGCTCTGCTTTTGCATGCTTTAGCAGAGCCAGTGCAAGTAATAGAAAAAAAGGCATAGGAAATGTTTCTGTCATAAAACCAATACACATGTACTGATTCTTTTTCAGTCATAGTTGTCAATTAAATTAGAGCATTTGCATTACTCCCTGTGTTTTTTCTAGCTTAATATTGTGATTTTGGAATGTGTGATAATGATTTAATTTCTATCTTTATTATGCTTTTTTTTACAGTCTCACATAATGGCAGCAAAGGCTGTAGCAAGTACTCTGAGAACATCCCTTGGGCCCAATGGTAATAATGAACAACTTTAAATGGTTCTCTCTTAGTAATTTTGGGAGGGCATTTTCAGAGTTATACTTCATTCTTTGAACATATTCTTTTTAGGCTTGGATAAAATGATGGTGGACAAGGATGGTGAGGTGACCGTGACAAATGATGGTGCTACCATCCTGAATATGATGGATGTGGATCACCAGATAGCCAAACTTATGGTGGAGTTGGCTAAATCTCAAGATGATGAGATTGGGGATGGAACTACTGGAGTCGTTGGTAAGAAAGTGTTTTAAATTTAGCTTCCTTTTTCATACTTAAAATCAAGCTGCTTCAGCTATTACAAAAAGTGTGAGAAATAATAGTACCTTTTCTGTAGCATGTATTTGGAATATTTATTGTTGCAGTATTCCTGTCAGTTCTTGTATTAGAAGCCTTCTGATCAGGAAGAAGTCTTTTGTGTCTTTTCGAAGTTTGGTTGCATTTTAAGGTAATGCTGAGACTCCCCTTGATACTTCCAAAATTTTTCTGCATAATTTTCCTCTGTAATCCCTGTCCTGCCTTGATGCCTGTAATTCATCAGGCATCATGATGAATTTTGTTCTTAACATAATGTGGTTTTCTTGCTAAGCAAAGCAAGTAGGGGTTTTTCATGGTTTTTTTTACTTAGGAAACCTTGAACTCTTAAAATATTGCAGACAAATCAGAAAGTGTTATTTAATCTGTTGATAATTTATTTGAAATGATGATCAAGAGTAAATCTTGAAATCAAGTAAATCAAGAGTAAAACTTACTTTATTTTTTTTTTTTTTTTTACAGTTCAGGCTGGGGCATTACTGGAACAGGCTGAGCAGTTGCTAGACCGAGGCATCCACCCCATCAGAATAGCAGATGGCTATGAGCAGGCAGCACGCATTGCTATTGAGCATCTAGACAAGATCAGTGACAGCTTCCCAGTTGATCCACAGAACATTGAGCCTCTGATCCAGACAGCAAAGACAACTCTGGGTTCTAAAGTGTAAGTCATAAAAACTGAATATTGAATGAATATTTATCCTTCCAATGAAAACCCTGTGTGTGGAAAGGAGAAAGGTGTTTTGATGGATTACTAAATTGTTTATGTTATTGGAGGGCTATATCTATATCTTGTTTTGGCTAATTCCTCAATGGACTTCTGTCTCAGCATAAGAAATTGTGAATCTTCTGTCTCCAAAGGGTCAGTTCAGTGAAGTTAAACAGGTGCAGTATTAATTTTATTCTAACCTGTTAGTTCCAGGTTTCTGCATCATAGGTTCCAAAAGTAATGTAAATCTGTTAAAAATAATAACATGTCATCTTTTGGGTTTTTTCCCACTAAAAAAAAAATTAACTTAGAATGGTTCCGTAAGTTCATTTTCCTTTATGGGTTCTATGTGTACTTCATAAATTCAGACAAGAAGGGCTTTCTTTGCAGAGCTGTCTTACAAGTGGTTTCTGTTTCTCAAATGTTCTTTAGTAGTTTAGTTCTCCTGACTTGTTCTATGTTGGGACTCTGTTGACAAAGGTTCCCCACACCAAACATATTGTGTGTTCCGTTTGCTGCCATTTCTAGCACCTTCTATTTCTGTGAACAAAGAAGCAGGACCACCTCTTTTAATACCGTGTGCAAAAGTTGATTGCTCTAGTGTACTTCTTGCTGTTTAAGATTGATTGATAGAATTCTTTTTCTTCCAAACTGGAAATGGAGTACAATGTGGTTTTATCTTTTTCAACCTAGAGTGAACCGCTGTCACAGGCAAATGGCAGAGATTGCCGTGAATGCTGTACTGACAGTAGCAGACATGGAACGTAAAGATGTTGATTTTGAGCTGATCAAAGTGCAAGGCAAAGTGGGTGGTAGACTGGAAGATACACAGTTGGTTAAAGGAGTGATTGTGGATAAAGATTTCAGCCATCCACAGATGCCTAAAGTAAGTCATCTTCTTGTGTGTAAAGGCTTAAATTACAAATTAAAGAATTTCTAGCCTGCCTCAAATGTCGCCCTAGCATTTATTAAGTATTTACACAGTCTTGTGGTTTGCCTTGGCTTTTTGCCTTTGTATCAACTGAGGAAGGGGCAAGGAGCATGACATTTTTTCATATTGGAAGAGATCAAGTTAGACTTTACAACAATATTGAGAAATTGTGGTGGAAGGGAGGAGTTACTGTACTGTTAAGTGAGTACAGATGCAGGGTTCTGTGTTATGTAGAAATGATTTTCCCTGGTGTGTGATACGTTTTAATATGATTAGTGCAATGCAGTGTCAAGATTCTTAACCCTTACGAATTGCCATGTTGTTCTGTTTGGAACACTCCAGAACTCCTTGTTTTATGTTTGGTGTAGGTAAGGTCTTCAAGTTTTTGGGCAGTGTTCTTCAAGAAAACTTCTACAGTTCTAACATATTTAACAAGCAGGTAACAATGTTTATCCTGTAAAAAAGACTGGTGGAAAATATCAGTCATGTAATAGTTGAAGAGTTGTTACAAAGACCAGTAGTATTCTCAGTGGTCACAGTGGATAGGGAGGGTTTAATTGAATTTTTCTTTCGTTTTTTAAACATTACACCACAAAAAGGCATGACTGGTAAAGACTGTTGAGGGCCTAAACAGTTTCTTGGAGCTATGGGATTTGTTCTAAGTGGTTTTATTGAGACTATTGAGACAGAATTATTTAGTTATACTTTACTTAACTTTAGAATAAGTCAAATGATCTTCACATTTCCTCCTATGTTTGTGTTTATAAAGATACACGTGTATGTTTTGCAAATACAAGAAAAAGATGTTAATGAGGTCAAAAATATTCTTTTTTTTTAATTACCTAGGAACTAAAGGATGCTAAAATTGCAATCCTTACATGTCCATTTGAACCACCTAAGCCTAAAACCAAACATAAGCTTGATGTCACATCTGTGGATGATTACAAGGCACTGCAGAAATACGAAAAAGAGAAGTTTGAAGAGATGGTGAAGCAGGTAGCCTTTAGGATTATTTCTGTTTTCTTTGTCTTTCGTAGCCTTTAGGAAAAACAGCATAATGTATTGATTTATTCCTGTAAATGAGCTGCTAATCCTGCTGGGAAGCAACATAAAAGTTGTAATGCTATAAATCAAAGCTAATGTAAGAAAGAGATAAGAGTTTGGTTTAAGATGTATTTTGATCTCTGTGTGTACCAGAGGGTTCTTCTTGAGAATTGTCTTTTGAGAAAATTGGGAGAATTAAAACCATTAAGAGTGTTTTTCATTCCTTTGCTAGTTCTGATCAGAAGGTTGATCATTTGTATTGCTTTCAGATAAAAGACACTGGTGCAAACCTTGCCATTTGCCAGTGGGGTTTTGATGATGAGGCAAATCACTTGCTGCTCCAGAATGAGCTGCCTGCTGTTCGTTGGGTTGGTGGACCTGAAATAGAAGTAAGTAAAACTGGGCTTTGTACCAGTTGTTAACACATTTATGAAGTAATAGGCTGTACCAGCTAGAAGTTAAGGCCTTCTGGGTATCAATGCATAATAGGTGGGTATTGGAGAAAAATCATTGGGGATTTGTGAGAACCTACCATGAAGGGGATTATGGTTTATAATTGGAGCATGCATATATTACTTAATAAAAATTCTAGGTGTCTGGGAAAGTTTCTGCTTTAGTCCTGCTGTTTGCAGAAACAAAACATTGGCTGAAGTACTTCGAAGTTATGGGAAGATAACCTTTTGGAGTAGGCATTTGACAGAGGCTTTTCCACTAGTCTTGTGTTCTGAAAAGCACCATGGCAAACTCCTGTTAAAATACCCCGTGGTGTTTACCCTCAGTTAATCGCCATCGCGACGGGAGGGCGCATCGTGCCTCGCTTCTGCGAGCTCACACCAGAGAAGCTGGGCTTTGCGGGCATCGTCCGAGAGATCTCCTTTGGGACCACCAAGGACAGAATGCTCCTCATCGAACAGTGTCAGAACTCCAGAGCTGTCACCATTTTCATTAGGGGAGGAAATAAAATGGTGAGATCCTTGCTTTGATACATAGTCGCAAAGCGTGTCATTTCTTTGTAAAATATATTAGTACACTCTTCTCCACTTTGTGGGCAAATAGGAAGGGGCTTGTAGGCAGTCAGGACTGTATGTCAGAATAACTTGTTAGATTTGCATCCTATGTTTTTAAACGAGAACTTCAGTTTTCTCTCTGTTAGACCATATAGTTCATAAATATAGAAATTTGCCTGTGGTGCTCCTATTTTTTTCGTCTCATGAGAGGGTCACTTTTATGAGTAAAGGCATACTAGCATCTTTGAAAGATTAGGTTTTATTGTAGACGTAGTTGTATCACTTCTGATTTAGTCCAGTTAAAATAATTTCAAATAAAAACCCCAAATCACTGCAAACTATATATTTATTCCCACACCGTATATCCCCCACTCTCCCTGAATTGAGACCACTTTAAATGCTTACGTACTTAAACTGGGGTTTGGTTGCCATATTAGTGCTAAATTATATTTGCTATAGGTCAAATCCTACTTTAAATGAAAAACCTTTGGAACAAAAGAGCATACTGAAAAAACCTTTGGAAAAAAAGAGCATCTGAAATTTTCATTTAAGAAAGCAGAAATATTGCTTTAAAGGTCAGCATTTTTGTTAAATCTTCTCCTTCAGTTCAAATGAGAAGTGGACAGAAACTGCAGTCTGACAATAAAGTTTGCATTTAAAGTTCAGTGTTTTGTGTCTTGTAGATATGCAAGATTGAAAAGCTTTTCATGTAAGTTTTTGTTATTTCAAATTACAGGTTTAACAAATAAGAGTATATTTTTGTGCATATTTTTATTCTTTGCCATTGGATGTCTAACATTCTCTATTTTTACGTGGTATAACATAGCAATAGTAGAGCTGCATTGGAGCCATGAGAAATCTTACAGTCTATTTGCAGTTTGCATGTCTGTATTAGAGCTGCATCTTCACAGCCTTCAGCTGTGTGTGTTGTCAAACATGAGCTGTTCTGTGATTCCAGATCATTGAGGAAGCGAAGCGCTCTCTTCACGATGCCTTGTGTGTAATCCGGAACCTCGTTCGTGACAATCGTATTGTGTATGGTGGTGGTGCAGCTGAAATATCTTGTGCCTTGGCAGTCAGTGAGGCAGCAGATAAGGTGAGAAAGGAACACTTACAATTTTCTTTAATGTATGAAGGATTGAGCCTGCCTTAAGAGATTCCAGAAGAACTTCAAAGATTTTCCAGAAACTTCTGTGACATGCGCTTTCTCACCTTCCCAGATAACCAGTGTTAAATGTTGTCCTTTCTGTCTCTGTAAAAAGTCATTACCAGTACTTCTTTTTTCCTTCGGTGCTAGGAGCAGTTTAATTTTTTTTCAAGTAGTTGTCATTCAGAGGTATTTATTTAGTTACTACATTCCAAATAAAGTCTGCTTATTGTATGTATTTTATATCTAGTATGAAAATCTGCTTTTGGAGCTTAATGGCTGATGAATGTAAATTTCTTTTCCTCTAGTGCCCATCTTTAGAACAGTATGCTGTGAGAGCTTTTGCAGATGCCCTGGAGGTAATTCCCATGGCCCTCTCAGAGAACAGTGGTATGAATCCCATACAGACAATGACCGAAGTGCGAGCGAGGCAGGTGAAAGAAAATAATCCTGCCCTGGGCATTGACTGTTTGCAGAAAGGAACAAATGGTAAGAACTGCAACGTGGAGAAGGCGGAGCATAAAAGCTTTTCTTTTGCAAAAGCTCAAAATGCTGTTTTTTTAAACCTGTGCATCGCTTCAGTTATTCTAACTCTTGTGCTTGGCCATAATAAATGGGAATGGGTTTGGAGAGTATATGTATGTCTACCGGGAGGCAAATGTATAATTGTCTGAAAACCTCTGTTTGGTGGCAAGATTAGCTGAAGATGTTGACTGATCCTGTAGTACAGGAAGGAAGGCTCCTCTTAGAATGAGGCGAGCAGGCTGTGCTTTAAATACTGCTGTTTCAGTGATCCAGGACTGCAGTCCTAAAAACAGTTGTTTTGAGAAACAGCTTTGAAGAAGTAGACTAAAGGCTGGAAATATTTGCAGACAATGATGTTCACACCAGTACGTCTGCATATATAAACCTGGAGCAAGTATGCAAAGACTAAGAAACCAGTGCATAAAACCTTATTTTCAACTGGATTTACACTTTTCACATTCTTATTCACTGTTGGTTTTTTCAGAAAAGAATGTGGTAAACTGTAGTATGTACATTCATGACCCTTACTTAGGTGTTCCTGTTAAATGGCATTTGACCTTTCACTTCTTTAGCATCTGCTCAGCCTTTAGGATGCTTTTAATATATGTGTGTGGAAATTTTGCTTTTCACCATTCGGCATTACTTTTTGAAAAGCACAGCCTAATTGGGAAAAGAGTTCCATCTTAATGTCCTAGGATCTTTGGTGAGAACCCAGGTGTAAAACTCTAGTTTGTACAAATTATGCTTGTAAACCACAGTGGCCAAGAGTAGTAATTTCAAAATTTTCTTTGAAATGATGTGGAATTCACTATTACTAATTACTAACACTTTTAGATTAAGTGTTCCATCTAGATTCCATGGGTATCTAATGCTTCTCCTTCTTTTGGCAGATATGAAGCAGCAGCATGTTATAGAAACCTTGATTGCTAAGAAGCAACAGATTTCTCTGGCGACTCAGGTTGTTAGAATGATCCTGAAGATTGATGATATCCGTAGGCCTGGAGAATCTGAAGAGTGAAGGTTGAAAAGCAGGAAACATTAAGGGGCCACAGCAGTAGCGAAGACGGTAGTATTCTGATGCTTCATCTTCAGCTATTTATTCTGGACACTTCTTGTTTCACATACTGTAATGGCTAGTTGTTGGAAATAAAACAATTTAGCACTGGTGATTTCAAGACTTGTTTCAGATGTACTGTTGCATCTTTTCTTAGACGGGTGTGAATACTCATAGAAAATACTTCCTGAATGAATAGGGGAAAAAATAATGCAGCAATAAAATTCATTGGTGATTTTCAATTGTTCCTTATGAGGTAAACTCACAGATTCTCATTTTAAGAGGTCTGAGACTCTTTGATGAAGCTAGCAGAAATTTTAATTAATTATTTTCACTCAATTTCATTAATGGAATAATAACTAATTTTTTTAGTTCTCAAAGATTCTCATATGTTAAATAGATTAAGTATGAAGTTTCCATCTGAAGATTTAAAGGAACTGTACTTCATGCTTCCAGTTGCTTTAATTTTTTTCTCTTCTTGTTGCCCTCTTCCTGATTTATGAGGGTTGAGTCTTTTTCCCAGGGGTATACAGATTCAGCCAAGTGAGGTTTTTCCCAGAACTTTGTCTAGTTCCACAGTTCCATAGTAGCACAGTTGAGTGCACTTACTCAGAATGTCCCCTGTATCGTTTTAGAGTGGTGGAGTAAATTGTTTAGTAAGGTGCCATGCCTGTGAAACTATCAGCAAGAAACAGGTGGTAGACCAGAACTAATGTACAATTTCTTTGAAAGATTTCAAAAGTGAGGGAAGTGTTACAAATACCAACTCTCCATTACTTGTGTTCCATAGGGCAGAGAAAGCGCCTTACTGACCACTGTTTGCTAGCAAGTCAAGTTCTGATTGGCTTTTGCTGTGACTACCTCACTTGTGTCAAATAAAACCCTTCAGGGAGTGTTGATAGAGGAAGAAGGGTAAAGGCAACAAGTTTGCTAATTGCAGGACTGGTTTTATTTCTAGAACTGTTTAAATCCTGCAAAGCTTTACTGTCATTGATAAAAACTAGTAGTGGGTGTTTCATCATTACTCTTTTGCCTTTTCCCAAATTAGCTTCATTAGATGCAGTTAAGTGGACAACAACAGTTTATCAGTTTTACTGCTGCCAAACTGGCATTCTGAATCTGTTCAGGGGTGTAAGTGTGACTAAAAACCCATAAATACTTGAGCTCATGTAGAGCCATCTCTTACTTTGTTTGCTAATACAAAAGGAAAACAGCTGTAGCTAGAATTTAAAAGGGAGCAGTGTACTTGTACTAATGTACCCCTTTCACCTCATAGTGAAGTTCTGCATGTGCTAGAAAGGAAGTGAGAAAACAGCTTTTCCAATTTTACTGTCATCTTTCATCTTCTGTCCCCTGGCGTAGTTGAACCCCCTTTTGCTATCTAAGTCCCATGTAGTTACAGGGTTTGACTGTAAACTGCTGCTTAATACAGAAGCCCCTAGGAACATAGGACAAATTACTTCAAAAATTGAAATTAATGACCTTACTGATCTGGCTTGAGGAAATCAACATTTTATTATATAAATATTTGTCCACGTTCAACTAGATCTTAGTATGGAAGTCTGAAGCTTGGTAATGGAACTTTGATAAAATTGTAGGAAATGGAAGTTAATTTTTTCAGGGCTTTGTACTTCAGCATAACAGATGTGTGGCATTAGCCCTGTTAATGCTGCATCGAGGCAGCTGGAGGACAAATGGCTTTCATCACAGCATGCAACATGCAACTGGAACTATTAAACCAAATTAAGGAAGCAACTGCAGCTCAGACTGGTACACTTTCACAGCAGGAGTAATTAATTCTGTGCTTTGACAGAACAGTGGGAATATCCATATTGGTAATTTGTGTGTTGTCTGGCTCTGGTCGAACAAAACAGGAAACATCTGAATAATGACAAGAGTGAGGGAGGCCAACAGTGATGTTCAAATTAATCATGGTGCGTTTGTAACCAGTGGGAACTAAAAGCCTGGCCCGGTGGTTCGTTCGGAAAGCAGATCCATGAGCCCTGCTGTTCATCTACTGCTCCATGACTCCTGGGAAAATGCAGGGTTCACCACGGGAGGGCAACATCCACCCATCACTGCCATCACAGACTGCATCAGGATTTTTTTAAAAGCCAGCTGAGGCATCCAGCAGGTCTCTCCCTGCGTCATTGACATGGCACATGGATCTCATCAGCAAGACATGAATCTTTACAACTTCCCCTCAAGTGCTCAATTACTTGAGCTAATTCCATGACTAAGTTCGATGTGTCCTCTTAGATCCAAGTTTTCACATCCTCCTGGGACCCTTAACCTGGCCCTGCCTGTATGTCCTGCTACTTCTCTTACCAGCTGCCTTTCCCCAGCCTTGTCAGTTGTTCTCTCCTGCTGCATTCCCAAGCCTGGGCTGCTTGCTTCCTCTGTCTCACACCTCTGCTGGCACCCTTGTCTTTGCAGGGGCACAAGGCAAGGCTGCCAGGAGCACAGTGCACAGCACGCAGGCTCCTCTTGTCCCTCGTGGTCACTCAGACTGCAGCAGCTGGGGATGCCATGCATTCAGGGCTGAGCTTTTGACTGCAGGTGCAACAGAGTCTGAGTGGAATTTTTCAAGAATAGGGTTAAGCAGAGCTGTGAAGCAACTTTCTTTTTTCTCTACAGACACTTTTTAATACAAATGCATTCTTCCTCTGTTGAGGGAAAAACTTGCTTTTTGATAATTTCTTCATACTGCATGGGGAGTGGTGCGTTAAAATGTGAACAGTTCTTGTCCCAATGATCCAGTGTGACCAGTTTACAGATAGGATCTTAAGTGCATCTTAGCAAGCAGGTCTTGCTAATCTGCAGGTCTGTTAGCTCTCCCTCTAATATTGAAACATTTGGGTATTAGGATGCCTACTTACCTAATCTAATCTGAGTGGCTCCAGAACCCACCTGGGCTGTGTGTCCTTATGCCAAGTCTGCACAGAAAAGGGGGCACTGTGGTAGCTGCTCTCCTCTGTGGCAGTATGGCAGGCCTGTCCCTTGCAGTATTAAAAACTGCTGTTACCTAGGCCAGGGGCATGGTTATTGCACCCTCTGGACTCATCATCATCTGAGGAGCAGTGACTCAGTTGTGAGGCTTGGGTCTGGGATACCAGCCCTGTTTGTCCTCCCTGCACAGAAGTACCTCTCCATGTCACGTCTTGGAGGGTTTCCTCGGAACTCTGCCAGGGAACATTTCTCACCACGTTAAAGGGCTAATTAAATGGACTGACAGCATTTGCTTTATAAGCAACTCGTCTCTGTGACACAAGAGAGACACTTCGCTAAACTCAAAGGATAATGGAGTAAAGTGGTAGTACACTCTTGGTAAGACATGGGCTCTGTGATACCTGCCTGGTGTATGTGCACTACAATTGTGTTCCTTGTGAAATTCCTCCCTGAGCTATTAGGGACCAGTAGTTGTGGTGAGGCTCCTGGCTCACAGCAGCACAGGCACTGAGAGAAAACAGGTCTCTGCCAGCCCTCTGTGCTGGGTGCTCACTGAACATGGGAAAATGCTAGGGTGAGAGAGAGCTGGGGAGAAGCTCTCCGTCTTCTGCTCCAGAGCTGCACTCAAGCTCAGCCCATGCCCTTGCTCCTTACCTGAACTGTGTCTCAGCTATGCCTGTGCCTTGATGATACCAATGCTGGTTTGACTTTCTGGCTTGTCCTCAGTCTTGCCTCATCAAGCAGGACTTGCCTGATGATCTTGACTTTTCACTGACCCGGTCACTGTGACTGAACCTCTTCTGCTTTTTCTTTGTTTGGGTACATTGAAGCCAAGGAGCTCTGGAAGAGAGCAGTGTCCAGAAGTCTGGAAAGAATTTCAGACAGCTGTTGAAGGAGTTGTTACTCTTTGGCATGGGCGGCTCTCCTGCAGTGCACAAGCAAGAAGGTCTGTTCAAGCTAAAGTAGTGAGCAAAGGAAAGATGGGAAACCTCAAGGAAATCAGCACAATCAGATAACTTGATCACAGGGAATGGTTGGCACTTGGAACTTTAGTGAGGATGTAAAGAAATATATTAGAATTAGGAAAGTAGATTGAAGTATGAGTAATGAGTAATGAGTAATGAGTAATGAGTAATGAGTAAGAGCCCTTGCCCAGCACTGGGGGATTGGGTATTAGCAGAAGTGCTCTCTCCCTCCCAGAAGAGTCAAGCAGCTGAGTAACACAGGATTTAAAATACCTGATGTATATACTAACTCTCTAACTCTTTTTTCTGTTTGAAGTAGGGCCCATAATGGGGTACAGTGGTTTCTAACAAGAAAAGATAATGACTTATTCAGTATCATCTTCAAAGTATTCCAACACAGTTGCTAAACAGGGAGCAGCAGTGAGGAACTTCCTCCTCTGCAAGAGCCAGCTGTGCTGCCAAGGATGATATATTCTATTCCATCCTGGACTGCAATATGTAGTGTCATTCTCAAATCCATGGAGGAGAAAAAAGAATCTCTTAAGGACTGCTACACTTAAAGTCTCCATCTATCTGCAGACTCCTCCTAAGTCAAAATCTGCTGAAAGCTGGGAAGTGTCTGAGGAATTGTAACTATATGCTTGTCCTGTTCTTATAACTGTTTTTTAAGAAACAGGATATTGGATTAGGTTGAACTGTTGGTCTAATGTAGAAGTAGAACGATGTTGAGACAAGCTCTTCAAACTTTGTGCTCTTCAAACAGCTGATGTAAAGAGCAAGGCTGGCTAATATTGATGAACTGGCAGATTGCTTCTGATTCTCACAAGGCAATTGTCAAAACTTCAAAGCTGTCTAAGACTTTTAAAGAGGTACATCTAAGACTTTTAGATGTACCTCTTTTCCTGGAACACAGTCCAAATTTACAGGAAGAGTACATTCTGCCCATAGCCTGATTTCTGTGAGAAAAAAAATAATTTTTATATAAGGGTCAATCTTGTACAAATTCAATGACAAAAAAGTTTAACTCATTAAGATTTGCAGAAATGTCACTGAATCAGCATTGCTTTCCCTCTTTAAATATTTTGATTAGTTGGATAATTAATGAGCGGTCTTGAAAAGATTTCACATTTAATTCACATTTGAATTCACATTTAATTTGAAATTATTTGGTTTTAAAAGAAAAATAAGTATAACTCAAATATTTAAATATCTGGTTTGAATTTAGAGATTTTGTGATTTCTGATGCAGTATGGTGCCTTTTTATACCATGTGAAGAAAATTGGCTGTTTCTCTAAAACCCATAAGTAATCAGGCTGATTCCTAAAAAAATGTCATTTATCTTTTCACTCCAGATCATGAGGGGGTGGTTTCCCTGCTGGCACAAACAGAGCCCATGTACACAGGGAACTATCTAGTGTCACCTCAGCTGCTCTGATCTCAGGGCATCAGGGTCTCACACTGTCTCAGTTTCAACATTTGATTTATGTGCCTTATGGCACCTAGTTCTCAGAGTATCATTAAAAAACTGCCCAACATTAAAATTGCTGAGTTCTCACTCTCTAAACTGAACTGTCTCGTGGTGAAATTCTCTACCAGCTGCTGGTACTCATCACTCACTGACCGTTCTCATCACCCAGCTCACAAGTGAGAAGTGCTCTGCTATCTCCTGACCATTCCCCCACGTGTGCACCACTGACTCCCCAGCTGCCTGCTGCCAGGTGTGTGTACCCAAAACCCACTGACAGGAGCTGATGGTCCCCACCCTCACCTGGGTTTTCCAATGAAAATAAACCTCTCCAAGGACCCTTGAACCATGTCTTGATGTGCTCACCCCCAGTGGTCATGGATTCTCCCTGCTCTCTGCTGCTCTTTGAATTTGAGTCTTGCTCTGAGCTGACGTTAGCTGGTTTCTGTTTTCCACATCCAGCTACTGTGCTGGCTGGCATTTTGCAAGTGCCTTGACTAGACAGTTAGACATGAGGTCTTCTCATTAACGCATCCGCTGTCGTTGGAGGAAGGCCAAAGGCTGGGAAAGGCAAGTTTCCAACACTGCCTTTGATTTAAGGGCAGCACTAATACTTAAGGTTAAGTGAATGCAAGTGCTAGTGACTGGGAGTGAGCACAGGGGGACAGAAGGTGATGTCCAGTGAGCAGTGGGGAAGAAGGAGTGACTGAAATGACTGAAAACCCACTTAGAAAACATCCTTAGCTGAGTAACTTCAACACAAGGTGGCAATGGTACATCCTCAACACTTGCTATGCTGCCTTGCTTTTCAGCTACATTGACTCACTCCTAAGAAAAGCTACTGCTACAAATCCCATGGGAGCAACATTTCTGACTCCCCAGGATCTGGGTCAAGCTCCTTCTCTTGCTGCTTCATGCAGGGATCATGTAAGTGCCCAGGAGATAGATCATCACAGCCTTGACTTGTATTCCTTGACAAAGGTTGCAGCAATTTCTTCTCCTTTACTAATATAGAAAGCATGTAACCTCCACCGCCTGATTGTTTAGGAAGAGCAGAGAACAGAGGATGTACCTACTCCAAAACTGAACTGTGAACATGAATGCTTTTGAGTAGAAGTGCAGAAGTTAACAGGGACAACAAAGTTCAGAGGCTGTTGCAGTGACTTCATTCCTTGGCTGAAACTAAGTATGAGAGAAGATTAAACTCAGTTCTGGAGGGAGCACTTCAGAGCTGGTGGAAAACAGGTCATGTTACTAAGGCCTAGGCAAATCTGGATTCCTGAGGCAGGAGTTACAGTGGGCATGGGTGTTTGAATCCTTGGCACGCTCCCAGCACTGGAAGCTTCAGCTACTGCAATGCAGCAGTGTGAGCATCCAAGGGACTGAGATGTGGCAGTGAGAATTCCTGTAGGGAAACAGTCCCTTTAAGGTAATGCAAAAAGCAGAGCATACCTTGCTCCAAGAAATTACTCTGCAGATAAGGCAGAACGGGCACAGGACCACACACCATCGGTAGTTAGTGTGGGAGTATAATCCTTTCCTTCCAGATCTGAGCTGTAGTCTCTGCTCCATGTCATTAAAGGAAGTTGGGCCAGTTCCTATGAGGGTTTAAGTAGTGCCACAGATGAGATAGCAGAACTCTTGTTGAGCACACAGAGGGTAATTCAGTGGATCTGGTGTCCTGATTGTCCACATCAGAGACCTGGTCCTGTTGGCTTCTGCTCTGTGTGCCAGGATTTCTGTGGAACTCAGAATCGGGCTGACCAGTAACAGTGCACACCCAGGCTGTGCTTCATCTGGGAAGAGGATACAGAAAGGGTGTGCAGGAAATCGTTTACACTTACCCCAGTTTACATGCTACCACAGTTTACCAGCTCCTAATCTAATGCTTAATTCATCTAGTGTTCAATTTACTCACCTACAGTAAACATGTACATTTATCCTCTCTGCATACTAACGTAACTAAATCTTGGGGCAAAACTGTAGACCTGAAAACTGAGAAGGTTTGAGAAGGCTATAAACCCCTTTCTCAGCAACTATTCTTAGTTATTCCCATATTACTAGCCTAGTGACAGCACTATGAGGAAAGAAAATGTGTGAGTGTGAAAAAAATCCAATAAATTCTTCTTGTCTGAGGCTGTGAAGCCTGTCTCAAGACATTCATTGCCTCATTTTCTGTTTTTAAATGCTTCTTTTCAGCCCCATGACACAGACAAGGAATTGTCTGCTCTAGTGACTGCCCAGATGTGACAGGTGTGCTGGTGCTTGCCTGACAAGCTATACAGAAGGGTAAAATTTAATCCTCTAATCTAAGCAATATGTATCTACATAGCTCTTCCCTTGTCTGCAGCCTGCCAGGTAGTAGCCCTTGCCTTCAAATTGCAAGAAAGTTATGTCAGTGGAATGGTGACCAGATTTATCTCTGAAGTAAATGCATGTTCAAATCACAAAGACAATAAAGGTTAATGAGGGAGATTTGCAAAGCAACAGCTTTGTGGACAGCATGGAAATTACTTCCAGTATCCCATAAGACCCCAGAATAAAGGGAAGAGATGGAAAAGTAGCGGAACATTATCCAACTTAAAGTGAGCCAGCTTTGCAAATGCTCTGGTTTTGCTCTTGGTAAGGAAAGGTTCCTCTCCTCTCAAAGAGTTTCCAATTTCTCTTTCTTTACCATCTAATTAGGATTACCTATGGGAAAATAGCATGTGCCATTTTCCTCAAACCTTAAGAAGAAGCTAAAAATCTAGAAGCAGGGATGTGAGATCCAGCCTAATCCAAACTGAGCACTGGTCCCAACCTGTTACTCTCCTCTGTGTAATTATAACATAAGGATAACACCCAGTCATCCTCTACTTGCTAGCAAGAGCCACTAAAGATCAACAACAAAATCTGTATCAGAGCTTGGCAAAATGAGTAGCCATTCCAAAAACTGGAAACACAGGAGACCTGGGTCCATACAGATATTATTGCCCTTACTTTCCTTAAAATGAGGTAAGAAGGGAACGAGTGGAAAGGAAAATGAGCAGTCAGGGTCAGGACTTGCAATTCTCTACCTAAGTCCAGAAGAACAGTGGTATCTCTGATGATCAGTAAGACCTGAAGTCAGGATTACTAACATATGGTTTCCAGACTGGTGGGTGACCCACACTGCAGCTCAAGACTTTCCTTTGTATCCAAACTGCTCATCAGCAAGGTTCCCAGTCACTGAACCAGATTTGTGATGGTGGTGGCAAGCTATCCTCTTGAAGTGCCACCATTCCTTCTGCCAGTGCCACTTGGCAGCCCCCACACACCACATGCCATAAGCTCATCTCTCTCCTGTCACAGAAAGAAAGGAAAGGACAGGGGCGTCCTGTTACAGGTCTCTGCCAGCCCTATCCAATTCCTGACATGCCCCTTGTGCAGCCAGGAACCAGTGGGAGGGTGGCAGGCTGCTCAGGGGTAGGGCAGAACGTACTGCCTGTCATGGCTCCCACTTCACCCCCAGACTTCCACTACAGAGCAGTACAGAAGAGACCACAGTCAGTTCCACAGTTCCTGGGGCAGCCCAGCAACAGTAAACTCAGAGACTGGCAATGGATATCTTCAAAGACATGCAGAGAATGACCAGGAGGTCCAGCTTCCCTCTGCACTCACCTCCTGCAGTGCTGGGAATAGAAGCCACCCAACTTGCCTACTGAAGTCTCCTCCTACCCCACTGCCAGCAGTACCCAAACAGCAGCTGCTCTTTGTGCAAGTGTCCTCTTACTATTTTCCAGCTGAGAGATAAACAGTCCTGATGGGATAAAGGCACTGCAGCCTTCTCTGAAACACTCGGCAGTACAGATGTGAGAGAAGGGAACCTGAGGACACGAGTGCAGGCTGCTCCATGCTACAGTCCCCAGATCAGTGGTGCAAGGAGGTGAACTGATCCAAACAAGTGGCACCTCTCCCACATCAGTGAAAGGAGTCACTGAGTTGTACAGTGCTGTTTTTTGAGAATAGAAAGTCTTCCAGGATTTGATATAAATGGATATTTCTTTTGCATCAGGATGACCCCAGCAAGGGGGAAAAGTGGATGGGTAAGTGATACAGAAACAGGGCTGAAACAGTGAGAAAGAATGAAAAAATGCAAGAAAGGGAGAGAACATAAACTGTTCCTTAGTGAGGAAAAGAGACCCAGGTAACTTCCTTTATTTTGGTGTAAGAGATGTTAGTCCACAGCAGCATGAGCACTGTAATTTTACCAAAGCTTCATAACCACGGAGCAGCTCTCACCACTCACACAGGATAATCTGTACCTGTGAGGACAGCACAGCTGTTCCTATCATACCTCCATGATATGTGTGCTGTATGTAACAATGCTGAGTCCTGGACTAGGACAGGCGTGTCTCTGTCTGTAGCTTGATCCAGCATGTAAATCCGGTGTATTGTAAAATTCCTGCACTTAATCTGTATTGTCCAGTTCAAAGCATGGAGGTTACTATTTGCTCATCTTGCTCACTTCCAGGGCTTTGGGCAGGTAAACAAAGTCACACCTCAGGGAATTGACCTGTAGGCAACAAAGGGCTTATCAATCATAAAGGTATGAACAATTAAATGCATTTTGTTTTCCTCCAAGAGGGCTCAGCAGCCAAAAGTCATGAAGCAACTGCAGAAAGGGGTGCAGGGTAAAGCACAGAGAGGCTCTGCTGAAGGAATTGTCAGGAGTTAAGCCTGTCCAGATGCCCTTAGGGAAGACAATTGTGGATTAGCTCTGCATTTGGCAATCTCTGTGAGATTTACTGTCCTGAAGAAGAAGATAAAATAATATCTCAAGGCAAATGTCAGCTGCAACAACTGTTACTGACAGAACAAGGGGATGTGAAAGCTGCCACTTTTTCTCTACCTGAATTTGGAAAGAGCAGATTCAGCAGATGTCAACCAATGCTTGGATGTTTCTGTCCTTGCTCCGCTTCCATTGCCTACTCCAGCAGTGGAAGGGAAGACAACCAGCTGTGCCAGGCACTGGGCAACTCTGGGGTCAAGGACACAGGACTGTTCAAGTAGCGGTCTGAAGACATCTGCAGCAGCTCTAGTCATGGTAACATGACTGCTTTTCTTGAAGCCAGCTCTGCTTATCTAGATGCGAGATACACACTTTAAAAAACTAGTACTTAACACTTAAGATATATTTTCTCCTGAGCACCTCACTTAAATAAACCTGTTCAGACATGAATCATTTTTATGGCTATCCACTAAGAAATATGTCAGCAAAGTACAGGTGGAAGTTGCACTCTGAGTTAGCACACAGGAGGTGGCTACCAGGGAAGCTGGAGCCCTGTGTGAGTCTATCCTGAGCCACAGGTGCCAGCCAGAGACACGAGTCCTTGGTGGGGGGCAGCTTGTAAACAGCAAAGAGGGTTACAAGTGCAATTAGTCTGTGTGACAGCCGTGACCGCCTTCTGTCACCACCCCGGGCCAGGCCAAATCCCCTTTCTCCCTCTCTTGCACAAAGCTGAGCCAAGGCACAGGGGTCATAAACATGCCCAGCTGCCTGTCAGCCCAGGGGAAAGAAAACAAACGCACCACAGCAACAGGCAGACCTGTATATGGGCAAGCCCAGATTATTGGCTGGTGTGCCTGGCTGTCAGACCTCTGTGCATCCTAAGTAGGGAAGTCTAGGATGCTGCCTGATACTAGCCATTAGGGGATTTTGTTGTGGTCACTTCTCTTCTTGTGGTCAGCAGCAACACAGATAGGACAGCACAGCACAAGGGGAACTTAAAATTACAGTATGGGTAGCAAGGTACTGTGCTAGCTATGGGATGTGGAAAACATGGGGGCAGTACCTTTGATCTTGCTCTCTAAGGTATTTCCCTCTGGTTTCTGCACCTCCACCCAGGGATGCAGAATAGATGTTAAAAAAAGGCTAAAACCTGAAACTCCATGCCAGGGACCAGGTATCTTGTGCTTCAGTCACTTTCAATCCTGCAACTCTTTGTCATGACAATGGCATTTTATGATTTCTCATGGCTTCTCAGCTACAGGCAGCTCTAGAAGACATCAGCTGAGTTGTAGTTGTCACCAACATGCCCCTACATGAGTAAGAATTAAAGGTGACAGACTTCACTGTTTTTATTCCCTAGCTACTTTCTCTTCCTATCCCTGTGCTCAGGAGAATTGCTCAGAACAGGGCCATATTTTATGGTTTTTAACAAAGCTCTGGCCTGCTTTGTTTATGAAGTGAAAGTCAAACTGGAGAACAAGCTGTGTGGGAGGAGTTAGGCTCACACATCATGCAGTCCTGCATCTGCCCTATCATATTCCTTGGCCTGAGATGCTTTCCCCCACTCATTTTTTGTAACTGGTGCTCAGTCCTTTTGCAGTCTCAGAACCTGACACGTATGCAGAGTGGGAAGTGTCACACAGAGCGGTCGGCATGTGGTCTTGTTCAGGAAATGCTGGGGAATTCCACCCATCTTAAGAAACTGATTCAGTCACAGTAATGATATTTAAGAGCATTTAAGCGGGCAGGAATGGAAGTAACATAGTGTTGGAGTTGACAAAGCAGAGAAAAGTTGTATGCAAGCTTCTAGACATTACTCCAGAAGCCCAACTGCTAGATCCCTTAAGGCTAGGTCTCTACCCTGCCTTTAGTCACTGCTCCAGCTTCCAATACAGTGACTTTCATTGTTCTTGCTGTAGAAAGAGGAGGTGACATTGAATGCACTATGCAATTTGGTCCTACCCTGCTTTTTGTCCTCAGTCCAGCCAGCATCGCAACACCGTTTTTATATTGGGGACACTGCTGACCTATGTTAGCCAAAATAATTTGCCTGTAGTCTCTCTTTAGCATTCAGTTTTTTAATTCTGAAATTACTCACCTGGGGCACTGCTTAACAATTACCATGACTTGGGTCATCACTTTCAAATCAGCCTGAATTTTCCCATCTCTGTCTAGCAAACAGCTTTCACTCTCACTTCTTCCTAACACTTCCTAACTGGAAATCCCAATCAAACTGTCTGTCCAGTTAACAGATCCAGGCTCAACCCATCACCCTTCTGCCTGCAGTGCTGGCCCATGCTTTCCCTACACCCTGCAGTCTCTGATATGCACCACATTCCCTGGGCTGCTGCTGAGTGTAACTATTGAGGAGCCACGTGGACTGTACAGTGCAGAAATGGAAACAGAATCCATAACGAGGAGCACAAGGGGATCCAGAAATATACAGCATACATCCCACCCAAAAGCCATGGGATCCATGCTCCCAGCCTTTGCATGCAGTGTGCTGTAGGCATCAGGGCACCAGGGCCTGGATCACACCTCTTGGGCCTGCAGCCAGAATTCACAGTGTGGTGAGCTCGGTAATTACCCGATTTATCTCTTCATTCCAGCCCAGAGAGGAGTGAAATACAGCGTTTTTCCCTCCTCTTCAGAGCCACCTGATGCCCCTTTGGGGATGACACCAGATCCCCCCCATCCCTCGTGCCCACATGAGCTGCAATGCTGCCCTTTGCAGTGCTGGGCACCTGGCCAGCCCTCCTGCACCCGGAGCTGCGTGTGCAAAGGGTCGTGCTTCACACAGCTCCGCTCCATTCAGCCTCTCCAACAGCTGCTCCGGGGATGATGGGTCTTTTCCAGACCCCTGGGTCTTTGCCAGGTCTGTTTACTCATTGATTCAAGAAATCCAGCTGCAATTATGAACAAGCTACTGAGAAAAGAAGCCTGCGTTGGGGACTTGGCTCAGGGCAGGGCTTTTTGCCACTGTGCTCAAATCTGTGCTTGTGTCATTGCAGCCCTGTCCCCACCACCATCACATGCATGATGCAGTCACAGTGCTGATTTCATCACTTCACTATACATCACACAAATTTCTGGCAGCAGGAACCCCTTCTACCAAAGTCTCAAGGCTCTGTGACAAAGAGGATAGAGAAACAATCCTGGTCATTGCCACTTCTGCTATTAGCCTGACATTGCCTTTGTCGGGCAGCACTGAATCCCTGATCCTCATTGGCATAATTGGCTCCTGCAAAAAACCAGCCTGGGTCCTGATGGCCTGATGGCATGGGGCAGCTTGATCTGTTTCCCCAAAATGTTAGTGTTTCATCAGTTCAGGTTTACTTTAATTTGGAATAAATCCTAAAGTCTTGCTAACCCTTTCTTGTCGAGCCGGTTTTGCGTTTGGCACACAGTTTTGCTGAGACCATGCTGAGAAATTCCAAAGGAGAGACATTTGGGACATCTTTAGCTACAACACAGAGTGTCTTCAAAATAAAAAATGTTGTGGAATCACTGCATGGTTGATACTAGACAGGACATATGAAGATTGCCTACACCAATCTCCTTCTCAAAAGAGAGACAGCTAGAGAAAGTTAACCAGTCTTGTCCGATCTCTTTTGAACTTCTCCAAAGCCACAGACGCACAAGCAATGTTACGAAGTTTGGACACCATCACCATAAAGCCATTTTTCTTTTGTTTAAATGCCCGCCCTCTCACAATTTATACTTGTGCCTGGAAGTATAAAGAGGTATAAGATCCACCCTGACTCTTTTCCTCTCTAGGCTGAACATTCCCCATTTTTTCAGCCTCTGCTCATAAGATGGTTTCTTCCAGTAGGCAAGAACCTCACTACTGGAGTGTTTGGCTTCAACCTCTCATGGTTGCTCTTGGATCCTTCTCAAACTAAAACAGGTCATTAGTACATGGTATTTTCTTCTCAGTATTCTATACCATAATCAATTCACCACACATTCTTCCTATTTCAGATAATTTAGCTTGTTAGTTTCTTTAAGGCTTTCCTACAGCCTTAAACCATGGTCTCACCATGTTTTTTTCTGAGCTGCCTCCAGTTTTCCAGCTTGCCTGTAATTGTGTCACCACACCCAGGAGGTATCAAATACTGATCACTCGCTCCTACTTCCCGCACTCATATTTAGGCCAGCAGGAATCTTGTTAGCTCTTTTTCCTGGAGATTTGACCATCCCTACTCTCTGCCCCTCTTTAGCCATGCAAGGAGCCCATTTGCCATTTTTAACAGGACAACACAATAAGAATGCATGTAATCTTGTGTATCCTCTGGGACTTAGCAAGTTTTTAGGAGTCCTTTTGTAAGAATGGCTTTTATTCCTATGTGCTTTTACCTAATTATGTTTCTCCTGCAAGAAAATGTATTTTGTTTGAATATACTTATCAGCTTATCCAGATCTCTTTGACTAGCCTGTTCCTCTTGCTACCACTCTATTCATGCTTGTGTCACCTGTTTTACCTGCCTTGCCTTTCCCTTAAAATCATGGTTGGAAATGTTAACCAGTTTTCATTTAACAACTGATCCCTGCAGAAACCAAACAAAATAGAACATTCTAAGCAGACAATTATTTCTTCTGCCTATTGAAAGTTCTCAATCCACTTAATCTATATTTAATGGATTTTGCATAGTGCATTCTGAACCAACACAACATACCATAATTCTCTTTTTATCAATAAGTCATGCCTTACAAAAACTCTGCACCATAACGCTATGAATTTACTTTATCAAACAAGACTTTGTTATAAAATTGATAAATATGGTTCCTATGGATCATTCAAAAAAGCAGCATTCCTGTTATGTAATTCACCATTAGCAAGCATCTGTAACAAATTTTCCATTATTTTTCACCGGATAGTTGACAGCTACCTGGCCTTTAGATCCATTGCTCTTAAGGGTTCTCCACTACAAATACAAGAACTGTGCTGGCACCTTAACATTCCTCTGCTATTCCTACACTAATTAAAGAGTAATTAAAGCCAAATCTCAGCAGGCTGGAGTTGAGCAGCATTTATTATGATTTCAAGTAATGAAAGATTCTAAGAGATGGAAGCAAGCAGAAGAAAACTGTATTTTGGACAGTGTGAGCATAATGATGTTTGGTAAGGTAGGCTGGGGAGTTGGAAGGAAGACTCAAGATATAAGTGATGTAGGGAGCAGGGACAGCACAGAATAGTAGTACAGAGGTGATGCTGCTGAGAGAGAAGTGTGCAAAAGGTGTTTACCAGGTGATGGGTAGTGTTAGAGAAGTTAAGTAAAGCTAAAATGCCAGTGGGTGAGAAGAAGCTAGAAAAAAAGAGCTGGAGGTTGGGCAAGCATAGAATAGTGTGTGCAGGAAAGGGTCTGACATGAAAAAAACAGCTGGGACACTAGAAAGTATTGTGCTGGGACACTACATTTTTGGAAGTTGTGAAGCTCCTGAGAGTGGAAAACGACCCATGAATGTTTCCAACAAAAAAACAGGTTAAGTGCAGGAAGGGATTATTATCAACAGCAAAATCCTGAGGATTGAAAAGAGGTAGAAAAGTAAAAAGGGCTACTAACCCCTAATTCCCTCTTTGCTGCTCCTTTTCAGGATTAAAATGTGCACATAGGAGGATATTACTAGGAGAGGTGTGTGTCTAGGGAAGGGTTAAAGAAGTGATAGGAAGAGGAAAAGGAAGGTCTTCTAGAGGGGTAACCACGCATCTAAAAGAGCATGAAGGACATTGTCTTAGGACCTGAAGGCAGTACAAGGGAAGAGATGTGTTTGGGCTGGCATGAGATAACCTCAACACCCCAACCACTCCCCAGCCATCATCCATGGCCACGTGCTGGGGTCTCCCCAGCCCCTCCACTCCACCAGCCTAAAGCCACCCTCCAGGGGACCTGGAGCGGGCACAGGCAGCATTCAGAGGTGGTCCCTGCCTTGGGCAGCTTGTCCTGACACAGCTGCAAGGTCTGACATGCTCCCTGCTTTCCAACAGCAAGTGGGTCCCAACAGGCATTTATTATGAGGGAAAACGAGCCACACACAGAAACACAGAAGTAGATATTTTGCTCTATTTTGAGACACGGCAGATGCTGCAGGCTAAGTAACTCCCTGGAGTTCCTGTGGCCAGGAAACAAGTGGATGCTTCACACACAGTCATTTCCAAGAGAAAATTGTTTCCAAGCCACAGGGAGGCAGCCCTGGGCAGCCCTGGGGTGAGGACCATCGACTGGGGAAGAAGCTTGATGCCGTGGCAGCAGGGAGAGTGCTGCAGAGAAGTTGCTCTCCAGGTCGTCAGGGCCTCTCACACCCAGACCACCATGGTGCCCAAACCCTGAAGCCCCTTGCAGGCTGAGACCCTCCTTCCCTCCTGCTGGGGAGAGCGGGCCCTAGGACTTCACAGCAGCCTCCTCACTGCGCCCATCCTGCAGCCGCCAAGGGCAGTGGACGTAGCGCAGCACCCCACTGACCGGGCCACGCTTGGCGGGATCCAGAGCCAGCAGGCTCCGCAGCATCCCGGCAGCCTCGGCTGTCAGCCGCTTCCAGTGCCGGGGCACGTCCCTTTCCAGGCCTGTCTCCTGCCACTGCATGAAGTCCTCAAAGAAAGGGTCCTCTGGCAGGCTCTGCTCCCAGGGGAAGTAGCCGGTCAGCAGGCAGAAGAGCAGCACCCCGAAGGCCCAGGCATCCATGCTGGCGTCGATGGGCACCCCCTGGGCATCAGCAGCGTTGCTCAGCTCGGGGGCAGTGTAGGGGATCACCCCGGCCACCAGCTTGAGCTTGGTGCCCTTGGGGCGCGTGAGCCCGAAGTCAGTGAGCTTGACGAGGCGGCAGTCGGGGTCGAAGAGCAGCACATTCTCGGGCTTGATGTCGCGGTACACCAGCCCCCGGCTGTGGATGAACTCCAGCGCGCTCACCAGCTGCCTGGCACACTGCTTGGCAGCCGGCTCAGGGATCCCGTCCTGCAGGGGGAGAGACGGGCGGGGTGGCACACACCGGGCTCCTCTGCAGCAGCCCTGCCAGCTGGGCTCTCACCAGGACACTCTGCACTGGGAGAGACCTTCGCCTTCCTCACCCTGCCAGCCCAAGGCTGCTCCAGTGCTGCAGACCCCAGATGAACCCACAGCCCCCTGCCTGCGTCTCCCTCCCTCTGAGCCAGCCAGCCCTCAGAGGGGCCAGATGCTACAGCCCAGTCCCCATGGCCTCGGATCAGCACTCACGCGGGGTTTGATGATGGAGATGAGGTCTCTGTGCAGCGCTGGTTCATAGAGGAAACCATAGTACTGGCTGGACTCAATGGCAATTCCAAACATGCCGATGATGGCCGGGTGGGTGGCGAGGGACAGTGCTACACAATACTCATACAGGAAGGTGTGCAGCTTGGTGCTGGCTTTGGGCAGCAGCTTGAGAGCCATAGGAGTCCCTGGGGATGGGAAGAGTGGGTTTGACTCTTCTGAAAGCCACACCAAGGCAAGACAGAGCAGCCACAGATCTAGGCAGTCACACCAGCAGGTAGGTCTCTACTCCGAAGTTTGTGTGGGTATACCCTGTGAACCTTAGGTCTGGGAACAGGCACTGCCACTGGTGTGAGTTTTGAGCCCCAGGCATGAACAGGAGCCCTGGGCAGAGTAGGAATATCCAGGATACATGGGGCCATCAGTCTGAGCTGGGACTACTGGGGAGGAGCAGTATCAGGGCACTCATATGGCTAACCCAGGACCTTCATTCACACCCTCTGCCCATGGGCCTTAGGGCATTACTTCAGCTCAGGCTTGGGGTTCCTTGACTGAGCCCTGTGCTGGGACTGCTGTTTCCATCTGGATCACATGCCAGCTGGTGTATATCTGGGAACTCTTGATCCTCCCTTGTGGATTAACTTCCCACCTTGACCTTGAACCTGTCTCACAACTATAATCTTGCCAGATGTTCTGGGATGCCCCTTGGTGTCACCTGGTCCCTGGCTGGATGTAATGGGATGGTTCCTGGATCGAGAGGTCCCCGTCCTGCTGATCTCCCTGGGAATCCTCCCTGCCACGCCTGCTGCCCGGCCCTGCCTTGCCCACCAGCCCAGCCCATGCCCCGTGCCCTGGTGAGTGGGGAGGAGACAAAGCGCAGCAGTTCCCAGGGCACAGTAGCTCCTTACCTCTCTGCCTGTGGGTCACTAGCATCACATGGCCATACTTGCCCCTGCCCAGCTCCCGAATAACCTCATAGTGCTCCGCCACCTCGGCGCGCACCAGGCTCTGAGCGGTGATCTCCAGGAGCTCCTCCAGCTTGGTTGGTGCTGCTCTCTCTGGCACTGCTGCAGTCACAGCTGAGCTCTCAGCCATCACTGAGTGCTGCAGAAACACCACAGCCAGAGTCAGGAACATCACAGCACACAGAGAAAGCCAGACCAGACGTGCAACACAAACCATGCCATGGCAGGGCATATTTCTGCCACTTGGAGCCTGAGCATTCTTGCTGCTGCTTCCTAAGTTAAATTTGCACTTTCATACAGCACATCTCTGGGCAAAGCCATCATAGAAAAGGTCTCTGTATTAAAGGGAACCTCCTCCAGCCCTTTATCCTTTTGCCTGATATTAGACAACAGACAAAACATTAGCAGAGCCCCAGAGCAGATTTTCAAGTGTGACCCAGTGGCCTCCCCTTGCTCTCCTTAGCCTAGTGCAGCAAGACCTCATCTCTCTACTCAGAATTCCACCTCTACTGCTTACTGGAGAAAGTCCTTGAGGGAGCAGACAAGACAGACCTGTTCCTCAGGCAGAGGCACAGCTAGCACGTGACAAAAGGCAGAGTGCCCTGAGGAAGCCAAAGGGAGCTCAGTACCTCACATGCCTGATGACATTTCTGACCAAAAGTCATGCATCCGTGCAGCCAAATGACTTACACAGGAAGTAACCTAGGACATCAATGGCATTTTGACCTATAGCCAGCTGCTTCTGACCCATTTCAGAGAAGTGTCTTTTTACTTTCCCCAGCCAGCTACAAGGCAGCATTTTAAGGCCCCTGGGGCAGCACTCTCCCTACCTCCTTGTGCTCTATACAAGGCACTTTGGGCCCAGGAGTTCCTCCTGGCCTTGGAGCAAGGTCACAGAACCAGAGTCACTGGATGGTCAGTGCCAGAAGGTACTTCTGGAGACCACTTACTGCAATGTCCTGCTTAGAGGAGGGTTAACTAGAGCAGGTTGTGCCCAGCCCAGTTTTAAATGTTTACAAGGATGGAGACTTTACAGCTGCAATCACCTTTACATTAAAAAAGATTCTAACTTATGCTTAAATAGAAATTCTGTTTCAGGCCCACTGCCTCTTGTTCTGTCTCTCAGTATCATCTGATACTGTGATACACCTGGTTGTTTGTTTTTGCAGGTATTCATATACATCAATCAGAGGATCCCCTCAAGCCTTCTCTTCTTGAGGCTGATCAAGTCCCACCTCTGTTAGCCTCTCCTTCTCTGAGAGATACTTCCATATCTTAATTGTCTTTGTTGTAGTCTGGATTTGTTCCAGTATGTCCACATCTCTCACCTGCAAAGGAACCCCACTGCTGCTAAAACCAGTCATTCTTCAAAATAAAGAAATTTGGAAAAAAAGAATTATTTAAACCTGATAAATCTACAGTGAGGCTGGATTTCTACAGGAGCCTGGGACTATTTGTGGGAAAGTTCCCCTTCTCTTCCCTTCCCTCTCTTCTAGGCTGCATTTCAAAATCTTATCCAATTCAGAAGTGCCAAGTCACTGGCCCAACCTTTCTGCAAAGGCTTTGATTTGGTGCAAGAGTCAACAGCAGTCACATTTGGTACAGTCTACAGAGAGTACAACAGTGAACAAGTGTTTGCATGGGAGGGGATAAATGGAAGGCTGGGGAGAACTCACAGGGAAAAGGGCCTGGAAAGTATTTTTGAGATTTTGCTTTGAAGTCCTCCTGTTTGCTGCCCAGCCAGTGAGGCTTTTGAAATTCCAGACAGCAAGGGCATTTCAGAAGCCAGGACTGCATCCATCCTGCCAATAATATTTCCAAACTGACGCCTTCCTCATTTAGGTGTTATATATAGAAAAAAATAGATAGAATATAGAATATAGAGAAAAAATCTAAAATGTAATAGACCTGGGAAAGGATAGACTTCCTTTTGATATTAGACAAGCTGAAGCCACATTAAAGAGTGGAGTGGAACAACAGGAGAAATGTCTGCTTGTCCTTTGAAGAACACGTTATATCAATATTTGTGAAAAAAATCAAAAAATCTTTTCTGCAAGACAGTCTTTCTCCTATATCAAATTCATGGTCACATACAAGTTCTTGACAGAAAATTGTTCACAATCTTAGATAACTGAAATTCTCAAATCTGAGTTAGGTAAAATTTCTTCCCTTGTGTGCTGGCAACTTCTTACTTAGCCCAAAAGCTAGAATCTTCTTACTGCATCAACTTTAAGTATTATTCAATAGTTATATACTTTTCACATATCTATTATTTAATATCTTTTATTTGCATTGAATTATTTTCGACATGATTAATCCATTTTATATTTTAGTTCCTTCCAATTTACTATGCTAAAACTTGCTTTTGTGAGTGGGAGGATATGCTTTTCTGTATATTCTTGGTTCTGAGTTCACCTTAGGGAGTCAAAATATTTCAGTCCATAAGCTTTTGCAACAACAACAACAAAAAAAAAAAAACAAAATAGAACAACCCAAATCCCCAAAATTCTTCTATCCTTCCACTTCACAATTCAAGTCAACTGCAACATAGGTGGAATAAATCCATACTTCCATCCATGGTCCCCATGGCATGGGAGGGCAAATGGTCCAGGTTCACAGTAGAGCATTACAGTGAATGAGCCAGCCTGGAAAAACAGACCATCCAGAGGATATGGGTAGAGTTTCTTGAGGGTCTGTGATCTGTGGGTCTGAGCAGGGCTCCTTGTGAAGGAAGCCCCAGCTGCAGCCACTCCAGAACAGCTTGCAGACTTTGGCCCTTGCTGCCCTTGGAGTCATTAATTACAAGACAAAGTCCATACTTGAGAAAATAGCTGAAGCTGTCAGGTCTTTCTTTGAGATGCCTCTGCGATTAGCTAGGAAGGTAAGTGAGGATCAAATCTGGGTCACTGCTGAGTAGAGTATGCTCTGAATCTACTTCTGATACCTTCTAAAGTGTCATTTTCCCTTTGCAGATTGACAGCCACTGAGAGGAGGTCACCAGGGCCCTGGCCAGGATGCATTCACCATTTGGCTGTGCTGTATTTTTGAAGGCAGCAGGAAGAGTTCTGTTCAAAACTGTCCTTTCCTCCACTATCCTTTCCATGTTTCATCCCTGCTGGAGGTCTTGTTTCCAGGCTGCTGACTGTGAGAAACTGTAATTCCTCAAAAGAATCTCTAACTATAGCAGCAAAAAGCTCACATCCTTTACACCATCATGAGATACTTGTGAACCACATGAGAAGCTGAGTGGGATCTAGCCTATGGAGATACAAGGTCTTAGTGCAAGTAATATTATTCTGGTCCTTCAACCAAATGATTCATGTATTTAGTGCAGAAAAGCACTTCATACATGCCAAAAGCCAAAGACAGTGTGATCTCCATATAACAGAGACAGTGCTATGATGATAGCATCACAGAGGTTAGGTTGGAAGGGACCTCTTGACATCATTTCATCCAGTTCCCCTGCTCAAGCTGCAGCAACTGAAGCAGGTTGTCTAGGAAGGTGCTCAGCCAGGTCTTCAGTATCTCCATAGATGGAGACTCCCATCAATGATCACTGCTTGAAAGAGTCTGGCTCCCTTTTCTTCATTCCCTCTCATGAGATATTTATATACACCAATAAGATCCCCTCTGAGCCTTCTCTTTTTCAAGCTGAAGAGTTTCAGCTGTTTCAGCCTCTTC
Organism: Cisticola juncidis; assembly: GCA_013400215.1. Taxonomy (NCBI): domain Eukaryota; kingdom Metazoa; phylum Chordata; class Aves; order Passeriformes; family Cisticolidae; genus Cisticola; species Cisticola juncidis. The sequence goes on from VXBR01007193.1 coordinate 628,218, forward strand.
TCATATCAAAGATACTCTATTAAAAATGGCCTTGAGCATATGGCATGTGGGGTCCATTTTCTTGTCTGACCTTCTACAGGGCCTTAACACAAACCAAATAACAAATAGCATCTGGGGCATCTCTTCCAAAAAGTCATTCAGGCTTGATCCAAAGACAATTGGTCAATTATAAATGCCAGTGTGAACATTCTTGCTGTAAGGTATTCATATGATAACCTAATCTTTTACCTAACCTGCTGCTGAAGTTTCTCAGATGGAGAAAAGAGGTTTCTTATACTTGTTAAAATTCTCCAGACTCTTGCAGGGTTTATATGTACTGTGGTCAGTGGTACAACCACAGGCTATGAGAACATATTTTCAATTAAATACGTTATGTAAAACTATCAGACTGAAGCTCAGGCTATGCATTTAAGTGATGCTTTACTCAGGCTTCACAAAGCACCTGTCACACTGTCCTTGTAGTGCCTGCATCAGTTAGCTGAAAAACAGATGTGATGCTGCCACAAAATGGGGCCACATTTTGAATCCATAATAAGCATCTCTATGCTCTCTGATCAAGACACCTCTCAGTCTTCTTACTGGTTAACATCTTCAAATAACTTTCTGTCTAATTGTCAAACCAAGCTCTCAGATTGTCCATCCTGCTTGTCCAGCTCTCAGATCTGTTTCATGGCTCTTTTCTAAAGCTGCATCGTTTTTCTCCTCCCATCCCCCACATTAAAACCCTGACTGTCTTGGGGCAATGCCTTCTGTCACACACTGAGCTAGAATTCCTCCCTGCCTCATGCTGTGGTCTCAAGATCTCTTTTTGCAGGAATGACTGCGCTACCTTATACATCCATTATGAGTTCAGAGGTTTTCCAAATTACTGGTGGATGCTGGGCAAAAAAAAAACCATCCTCTTCATGCTCCTTTATGGGTGCTGCCTACTTGGTTTCTACCTGAATATTTCTGCACCATGTTTAGTAAAGCACATTTTGCTCAAATGGATTTGGTGTACCAAGTAATTCGTATCACTTCACTCAGTTGTTATCACACTTCTGCTTAGGGGCTGTGTAAGGATCCCACCTGCAGGCACTTTCTACCAACCTCTAAATTGTTGGTTTGGAGCAGTTCTCATCCTGGTATTGGTTCAGATAGCAGCTGCCAGAAATGTCCCATTCACTGGCTGTTTCCTGAAAGTCATCTATACAAATTCATCCTGGCATTGGTCTAAACCAAGAAGCCACATATTTTTAATAAAATTTCCAAAATCCCAGTATTTAGTGGAAAATACCATATTTTATTGTTGTTCTCACCCTACAAAATTAATTTTTGTTCAATCTTAACTCTGTTCTAATACTTTTACCTTTGTCAATGATCTAGAAGAAAACACCAAAATCATCCAGAAAATGTCTGCAAATGGCACAGAAAAGGTTTGGGTATACAATGTGTTGCTTGGTAAAACTAGCACATGCACATATACACATACAAAAGTGTTTCAAATGACCAAAGAAGTCAGGATTTTAGTCTGGCATTGGATAGGTGACAGGAAAAAAAAGAAAAGAAAAAAAAAAAAAAAGGAAAAGTCATATTAATCAGACACATCTAGGTTCTTCATGCTGCTTAATGGGCACTATGTAAATCCAGAAATGTAAATTTGGTATAGCTTTACTACCTTTGCAGGCCTTAAGACATTGGATGATACAGAACTGTAGTAGAAATAAACTACAGTGATATAGATACATCTTAATGTTACAGATACAGGTCTAAGGCCATAACAGAACAAGGGTTACTGATGTTACACATTCCACTTTTGCATTTACTCTGCTAAAGAAAATGCCAGAAAGAATCAGATGCAGGAAACATTAGTAGCGAGAGGCAAACTAACATTTTCCAGATGCTAAATAAAGAAAGTAAGCATCACTGTAAACAAGCAAACAAACAAAAGCAGAGACAGCTGTTTGGCTTCACGTAGGCTGAGATGAGTGTAACAAAAGAAGAGATCTGTTCTGAGGCGATGTGCCTCTTAGAGTGAACTCCAGTTTCTGCAGAGGTTCCTACATACAGATGCCATGAGACAGTCTGAAATTTAATCTCCAAAAATCAGCTGAGTTAGGGAAGCTGGATTTCTGAAGAGCTAGCCACCTGTTAACAGCTTCTGCACTACAATTGAGAATATCACACACCAGAGGAATTCGCACTTTTATTACAAAATTTATTTTTCTGTTTGCTCTGTTTTGTATTCTTCTTTATCTACATTTTTAATGATGCTTCTTGAAATGTTAAAACTACATTGATATGAAGAAAACCTCGGTAAATTTCCTGAACTCTCCTGGAGGCTGACAGATGAACAGAACCAGTTAATGGATGTTTTCTATCTTTTTAATGATATCGGTGAGCCCACAGTTTAGCAAGCTACCACTGGTGTCCCCAGTTCGACAGAAAAAGGACAAGAGAAAGTCATGACAATGGCAAGAGGGTTGAAAATTACGGGGGAAATTCCAGTGGAGCTGTCATTATAGCTTATCAAACAGATAGTGAAGAACTTAATCATCTGTATACACCTTTCTGAGTTCTGGAATTTCACTAAAAAGGGCTCTCCCAGTTAGGTAAAAGCATTATAATAAAACCAACAGATGAAGCGAGGCCATTTCAGACCTCCCTTGTGGTCCCGATTCCGTGATGAAGGATATTTACCCATAAAACTCTCATCAAACATTATGGAAGAATATCCTTCCATGTACATAACTTTTGGTTCAAGAACGACATCATTTTATTTCCCTAAAAGATCCACTCTGGTGCAAACCACGTTGAATACAGCAAGGGATAAGAGCAGATTATCGCAATGTTTGCTTGTGGCCTTATTGCCGGTAGATTTATGAGCTTCTTTCCAGAACTGGTCAGCGGGCTAGTGCTCAGTCTCGCCGCAGAGAATGGCCCGGCTGTGCCGGTAGCAGAGCCGCGGATGGCTCCTGTGGGCAGAGACCCCCAGCAGCCTCCCGGAAAGCCCCTCATCCCCTCCAGCCCTCAGCTCACCACAGCCTCCGCACAGCAGCTCCTCGGGCAGGAACAGGCAGCAAGCCCAGCGGGACCGAGCCACATCGCCCCTTTCCCCCAGCCAACCCACCCAACACCAGTGGACACACAGCGACCTTCCAGGGCAAAGCCACCCACCACAAGCTCGCCATCAGCCCGCTGGGGGAAGTGGGTGCACTCCGCATGGTGCCGGCGCACCACGCTCGACTCTCCAAAACCAGTTTGAGAGGGCTGGGAGCCTTTCTACACGCCTGTCCAGTGTCTTTCATCCTGCCACGGCTGTAACTTCCCTTCCCACTCTGCTTCCCGCCGGCACTAAGCCTCTCACCTTCTCCAGCAGCGCAGGACAGCCCGGCCAGCCGCGCCCGCCGCTCCCCTCGCCGCAGCCGCCGGGCTCAGCCTGCGCCAGCGCCCGCAGGGGGCTGCCAGGAGCTCCGGGGACAGGCGTGACGCTCCGCCCCGTCCCCGTGGCTCTGGGCCTGGGGGCACACTGCCTCCCCGCTGAAGGTGACCTCCGGGAGGGGAGAAGTGAGGGGGAAAGGGGGAGGAAAGGACTATCCATCTACCCTCTTCATGGAGGGGGATGTGTTTCGGGAGTCGGGGTGGGATTGTTTCTGCTCTAACCATAGTGTAATAAGCCCCCAGGGACCCACTGGCAGAGCCACCTTGTTCAGCCCTTTGCTCCAGCTTGGGAACAGCTGAAGGAGCAAAGCAGCTCTCTGGGCTGGAACGAGGCCCTTGCTCCAGGGCTGTGCCAAGTGGGAGTCCGTTCCTGGTGGCAGGGATCAGAATGACCGTGGGCTGCCAGTGCTCATCCTTGGCTACCAAGGGTGCCCGTGCCATGAGCAGCAGAGACCAGGTACAAACCATGGCTGGCTCAAGGACCCCTCTTGGGCCCCAGTGGGCCAAGGTCCTCCCACACACTGCTACTGCAGCGCCTTGTGCTGAAGCTGTAATTATTCATGATAACTATGCTGACTTGCAAGCATTTCATCTATTCTCAGTACCTGCCCCCAGAGCATACTCCTGTGCCAAGGTCTTCCTTCTTCCACTTGAGCATGGAGACGAAGACAGCTCCTGGGTGAATGGACACCATGCAGGCCCTGGATCTTGAGCACTGCTTTTTTTCTCCCAAGGAAGTGGATCAGTTTGTGTATCTGTAGCATCAGTGCATGCAGCTACGATGTGGCTGTGTCACAGCACTGGCCTCCCTGTTCCCTAGAGCCAGAGCCATGCTGGGCACTGGTAGTGAGGAGCCTTGGCCCTCCCTGGGGACAGAGAATTAGGAGGAAGGCTGGGAGAGGTGAAAAACAGTCTAAGAGAAAAGAACAGCCCCCATAAACGTAAATACTCTGGGTCTCCAGTGCAGAGAGGAACCTTCTCACCTGATCTCAGAAGGAAGAGTGATTAGCCAAGGGCAGGTCTCTCAGTGCTCTGCCCTTACAGAGGGGCGACAAGGTGTGATGCACTGGACTGCTGGCACAGGCCTGTGAAGAGGCAGCCTGCTGCCAGTCAGATGGTGCAAATCAGAGGGCAAGGGGAGCAGCACAGGCAGGCTCCCAGCTGTCCCTGTGCTTCTGGATAAAGGGTGGGGAGTGAGATTGTTTTGCTGATGACCTAAAGGTCTTGTGCCATTCAAGGCTGTGCCTTGACACCCATTCTGAAAGGTGCGATTGGGAACAGCCTGCAAAGTCCTGTGCAAAGTCCCTACAGGCAGGAACTTTGCAGCTAGGGTGATGTGAGTGTACCAAAGAAACCTATTCAGTATCCAAGAATTCAGCACTGGGATAAATGGTGCAATGTAAGGACTGCTCTCCAGGAACAGGGACCCTGTATAATCTAGTCTTCTGGTGGAAAGTGTGAGACTGTTGCCCTCTACTTGAGGGACATGTCAGAACTGAAAAATGTCCCTGGGGACTTGCTATAATTTACAGTAACAACACACTGCTGGGAAAGCAGCCCAGGTTCCCTGACTCCCCAGTCCCTCTCCCCTCCAATCACTATCTTAAGCATGTTTCCAGATATAGGGACAAAATACAGTAGTAATCTGCCAGTTAATTTTTTGAGAGCCTTATCCTACGTGATTCATTCCTATTGAGATGAGCACCTGCTGAGGGGTTTGATTTAGAGAAGAAACCTCTTCCACAGCCTTACCTGGAGTACACTGACAAGTGACAATTTCACTGAGGCTTGCTCCTGATCTGCCATTCAACTGGCTCTACATCTGCAGGGCTTGTCCTGCATTCCTCATTAACAGGGAATCTGTCACGTACTGTGCATCACATGCATGTTTGAGAATCCCTGACCTCCACTCCCTGAGCACTGGGCACAGGACAGCTGTTGGAGGCCCTGGAGCTGCTGCACTGCTGATGAGGTCCACACTAGTGCAATTCAGGACCCCTGTAATTTAACACCCACTCTTCTCTCCCCCGTGGTGCACACATTTTGTCTGGCTGGCAACCAAGATGTTGGTCGAAGCCAACAATCACAGAATATGGAAACATGATGTAAACAAAACTGCATTATTGTCTTGGGAAGTTTGGTCCTAGGCTGTGGAGGAGGTAGAGCCAAGAGGGAGAGAAGGGTGTAGGGAGGGTTTTTTTAAATCTTATTTTACTTCTCATGATCCTGCTCTGATTTTTTTACAAATAAATTCAATTACAATCTATCATTCAAGCATATTTTGCCCATGATGGTATTGGTGAGTGACCTCTCCTGGTCCTTATTTCAACCCATGAACCCTTTGTTACATTTTCTGTCCCCTGTCCAACGGTGGAGGGGGAGTCATAGAGAGGTTTTGGTGGGTGTCTGACATCCAGCCAGGGTCAGCCCACTACAGTGACACACACAGGCATTGGGGATGGCCTGTGATGTGTAACAAATACTGTATGAAAATGCATCCTTTTTCTGCTCTGAATTAAGGTTGGTTTAGCATGGTAAATATCCTGTCTCTTGCATGTCTGGCTCAGAATAGGCAGTATACAGAAAAATAACAGAACATGAAAATTTCCAAGAGCCAGACATGGCAGCCAGTGTCACAAAGTCACAGCAGTGGCAACTGCCTGAGGAGCAGCTGGACTAAGGCAATGACAGTAAAGGGACATAGTCAAGAAGAGCTCTCCTTTTCACCCTTCTTTCTCTTCCCTTACTGCTCATCCTCAGCATACACTCACACGAGAACAGCAGCAGTTCTTCAAGTACAGGCATACACAGATGTACAGGATCAGGTGTGATTTCCTAATACCCTGTTTTGGATACACACATATGAGTGCTCTGTAGTCAGATGATGCCAGCTGTATGGTTCCAGAAGAACACTGCCCCTCCAAAGGGAAATCTTCCAGCAAGTAGCCTAAGAACCACGGAGGGAACTAGCTCTCCCAACACACTTTCAGCAGGACACTCAGCTTCTCAAGTGCTGGCTTTAGTGTGAACCCTTTTTCACAATATCCCTGGCTAATGACTGTGATGATTTCCACAGGAGCTGAGTGAGGAGATCTGTACTCCGGTTTCAGGGTTACCTGGCCTCACACAGCTCTTTAGTTCCCATTCTATATTATCAGAGGCACCAAAAGCATTTAGGGGGAGGGAAGATTTGGTCCCATTTGAACCCAACAGAGCACTCTTTAAAGGTGTGGAGGCTTATCAGCAGGGGTATGTGTGAGAGAAAGTTGCTGAAATATGAAGGTCAGGCTCCTTTACCTAAAGGGCCAAAATTGGCACTGCTGTCTTAATATTGTAGTCTATGGCAATGTTCAGTTTGTCTTTATATTTTCAAACTGACTACAAGAACATCTGTGATAGCAGCTTTCCAAAGCAGTCACGATATTTTAATTTCCAGCACTAAATTTTGCTCAGCCTTTTTCAGATCCAATTTTGTGCCTGATGCTGGGGAATCACTCTTTGACTTTCCCCATTGCTCATCTGCTTCTTCTGCTAATAATTCTGAGAGCTGCCAGCACTTTCCTCTCCCCCAGCCTCAGCAGGCAGGCAGGCAAGCCAATCTGCAGGATACTACAAGGTGTGGGCTGCCTCCTGGGAGAGCTGGGGCCCTGAGCTCTCCTTGGCACAGGCAGGGTGCTCAGAGGAGTCCACCAGCTGCACAGACCATTTGTGCTCTGAGCTCATTCAGTGCTACCCCATCACTGAGGAATGTGCTGGCCGCCTTCCTGACAATGCCGTGCAACATCCCACCTCACTTTCCAGCTAACACAACTGTCACCCTGAGCCTGGGCCCTGCTCCCCAGGAGTACTTCCCAGCCACGTTCCCATCTTTGTCAAAACCCCTCACACCTGAGACCTCTGGTCACCCACTGAACACCGTACCCGCTTCGATGTGTTCTGCTCAGTCCCACTTCAGCCTGCCCCCCTCACGTTGCTGTTGGGTGCATTGGGTGCAGAATGATTGCAAGAGGCAGTGCTAATCCAGTGGAATCCATGAGCACTGATCCCAGTGCCTCAGAGCAATGCTGGGGCAGTGCCCTTCCAGCCCAGCACAGGGACAGGGATCCACAATAGCTGTCTGTATTTGTAACCTTTTCCATCCCTCCCAGCCTGTCCTCCAGGGCTTAAAACAATATAAAATATCCTGTAACCATGGTGTACATCAGCCTTCTCCCAGAAACTTAAGGGCTTGTTTGTCACCACAGGTACAGGCAGGGACTGTTGAGGGGACAACTCAGCTTGCAGCTCCCACCCTAGCCTGGTGAGGTGGTGCTACTGCAGGAGGCTGAGTTGGCTGGGTTTCCAGATGGCTTGGTGACAGATACTGGGAAGGGAAGAATTGTAGTGAGGTCTTCCAGGAAAAAAAGATAGACTTGCAGAGGAAGAGTGGACTAGGGTGGTGGGGCAGGGACAACATGTTTTACTGGGAAAGTTTTCTTCTGTCAGGGCAGACAGATGGGACAACTGCTCTTAAGCATCTGGGATCCAGAAGACCTGGGAGAAAAGGCTGTCAGGACAAGGTTTCTCCAGCCAAGTCTTATCCCAGTTTCCCACAAGATGAGAGCAGGCAGGGACAAGGACTTGGGTTCCTGATCTGAACTGAGGGTCCAGATCATCAGGTGACCTGCCACCGCAAAGCAGGTCCAAGGTCCAGGTGAGAAGTTGGTTTGTAGGTCAGTATCACTCCTGGTGGTGGCAGTCAGTGCCAGTCACAGTCTGAATGCCAGGCAGGTATGAGGTCAAGCCAGGCAGTTTTGCCAGGGTTCAGACAAACAGTAAATATGGCCATGCATAGCTGGGAAAGATAGACCACATTACAGCTCAGGCAGGGACTAAAAGCCCAGGGATGAGGTGAAATGGGTTTCCCAGTCCCATGGGAAGATGTTGCAGTGGGAGACTTAGGAGAGGCTGGTCAGGGCTGTCAAAACTTATCAGTCTCCTTGAAACAAGGCAATATGATGGTTCCTGCTTACCTCTCAATTCTTCAGCAGCTCCTTGGCTGCCTCTAGCAATGGTCTGGAAGGCAAAGGCTCCCATTGCCTTCTCTGCTACCTTACCTCATTTCTACAGCTTCATCTGCACAAAAAAGAAAGCCAGCACCCTGCAAAACATCTTCCACCAACCAGCTCCTAGTGACCACTGCTGCTGGGACACTGTTCCCAGTGTTTCTATCAGTCTAAAGTCAAAGTATTGCAATTGTCTCTTCTGAGTAAAGGACAAAAAGCAATATTTTTGTCCAAAATATTGCAAGGAAGGGAGGCAGGGAGTTCAGCCACTCCCCTAGGTCATCCATGAAGATGCTGAATAAAACTACTCCTAGCAATAATACATGGACTATGCTTAGAGGAAAACCTCACTGCTCTCTCAAGGTCCCTGTGACGGGGAAGTGAAGAGGGAGGGAGGACTTATCTCTTCTTCCAGCAGCAGGTTCCAGTGGCAGGACAGTTCAAAGGTGTGCCAGAGTAGGTTCAAACTGGGCATGAAGAAGCATTTCTTCACCAGTAGGGTGGTAAACCACTGTAACAGGTTCCTAGAAAGGTGGCCAATGCCACCAAGCCTGTCAGTGTTTAAGAGGTATTTGGCCAATGCCCTTAATAACATGCTTTAACTTTGACCTTAAAGTGGTCAGACAATTGGACTGGATAATCCTTCTTCCCTTCCCTTCCCTTCCCTTCCCTTC
>VXBR01007193.1:637922-696689 GCA_013400215.1 Cisticola juncidis
TCCCGCACCTTCCCGCACCTTCCCTTCCCGCACCTTCCCGTACCTTCCCTTCCCGCACCTTTCCGCACCTTCCCGCACCTTCCCGCACCTTCCCGCACCTTCCCTTCCCTCTTCTCTTCTTCCTATTCCTCTTCCTCTTCTGGGTGCCATGCTCCCTTTTTGCTTCATTTCCTTTACTCATCTTTCATTCCACAAGAGGACCTTTCCTCCAACCCTTTAGGAACTTCCTGTGCTTATTGAGACCCTCACAGAAAACAGCACGGCAATGATGTGGGATTTCCCTTTACAGGAGCCACACTGACTCTTTCTCACAAGACTGTTCCCAAGACTATTCTTCAGTCTTTCCCCTTTGCAACAGATGCCTGTCTCTCACCATGGATGGAAGTCAGACTCACCAGTAATTTTTTACAGTGAATGGGTTACACCAGCAATCCACCAGTGCTCAGGCACAGAGATACTAATGACAGATGGGTTATACAGCTCGCAGTTTCACATTTGAATTCCTTCAGGACTTTCAGGCAAATGTCATGCAGTCCAAGTGACTTAGTAACATTCACAGTATCTGTCTGGTCTTACTTTCAACTAAGCTGTTCCCTCTGACCAATGTACTACAAATATGGCATCAGGAGTGCAATTGTTCCCACCAAACACTGCACTCCTCTGCTGGAAGGTAGAAGAAGCAACTGTATCACTGTCTGTATGACTTCCAGACATAAAAGAAAACTTTAAAAGTTCCTCGACTCCTTGGGATAAACATTTAAAGTCTGACTCTTGGCAAATTCACATCCTGAGCTAAATACATCTTTGTCACTTTCCCAGGACCATGCCTCTGGCCTGTCTCTTGCTACATCTGCAAGGTAGAGGGGAAGAGGTAAAAACTCAAGACCGGTTTGGAAAAATGTAACAGTGGAAACTGGACCCAAATGACACTAGGGAGTGATATTAAACTACAGAAAAGCACATTAATTGAACAGATTCATTTAGCCACTTTGAAATTCAGTTCCACAGAACACAGAAATGATCTGTTACATTCAAGACCTTCAAGATTTCATTTTTTTCTGAACTGGAGACCTTCTAGAGTCTGAGCTTCAGATTCTCTTGCCAATGTAGTCCAGTGATTGATCTCTGGTGTGAGATGACATTAAGTGAATACCTAGGTGTATGAATGGCTGAGGACCTGGGAAAACAAGGAACAGCAGGCAGATATACAGACATACAGGTGGAATCTAAAGAGGCAGAAATATCTCCTTAACATGGATGGACACATGGCAGGGGTAGGGATTTCAAGTTCAGCATCCCTGCAACCACAGCTCTTCTCCACACAGAAACAAGGAGGCAGGACAGCTGTGATCTCAGCTAGCTTGGGCTTGCCTTCTTACTATCCTACCCTGTAGGAGCTGTAGGATCTGTCAGTTGCTGTGGGCTCTGGGGATTTTTCAGGTTGCAGAGCCCATCCAGGGTGCAGCCTTCGGAAGGATGACACAAGCTAGGTTACCCAGCTATGCTTTGTTCCTAGGGGAGCTCACATACAGTTTAAGTCTTCCAAAGAAAGAATCTAAGTCTTCCAAAGAGATTTCATCGGCCTCAGTGATCACATGGAAACAGGCTTCTCTCAAGGGAGGCTGAGAGCCTTCGATCATCAGAGAACTGGGGAGAGACACTGGTGTGGAGTTGTTAGCAGGGATTGTTCCAGAAATAAAACAAGACCAAAATAAGAAGAGCTTTTGACTGTAATATCTTGTCCATCGATCCATAGTAACTCCACCAACTGCAACACAATTCCTTCATCTTGCAGCATATTTTGGCTCAAATTGTACTTATATTCCACAGGAGATAAGTTAAGAATCATTCCAACAGAATTATGTGTAATATGAAGAGAAGCTAAACCGAGCACAAAAAAAAAAAAAAAAAAAAAAAAAAAAAAAAAAAAAAAAAAAAAAAAAAAAAAAAAACCCAAAAAAAAAACAAAAAAAAAAAAAAAAAAAAAAAAAAAAAAAAAAAAAAAAAAAAAAAAAAAAAAAAAACCACCAAAAAACCCCACAAAAAATAGCAAAACCAAAACCCAATCCATAAAAGCAAAAATCAAACAAAACCAACCAACTAAAAAAACACCCCACAACCAATGAAAAATAGTAAGAATTTACTGGAATTTCCTGTTAATTTCTTAAAAAGTTACTATTTCCTAGACAATTCTAAAGAAGTTTTCAAAAACTGAGCAGGGGGAGAGAGAAGGGAGGGGAGCAGGAGGGCAGTGTCCTCAGACTTTCTAAAACCCCAGATGTCAGTAATTCCTGGAGGACCCCAGAGCACCTAGAATGACTGTGCATAATTGCCTGACCATCTAGTTTCCTGAGGTAGTGCTGTTCTCCACCACTGTGCACATTTAGTTCAGGACCAGGTCACTTCTACTGTAGAACTTCATAGCACAACTGAGCTGAGCTAGCAGAGATCACAGGCTGAGGCTGGCACTACAGGGCCCTTGTCTTCCCATGTGGGCACATCAATATAAGATCATCTAAGGCATTACTATCAACATCTGTCTTTTGCTCCGATGAAATTCAAACTGATTTTCTGTGCAGCCTGGCTCAGATTTGTGACCATGGCCAGATGTCGGTGACAAATCAGGTCAAAAAGTAAATAATTTGCTCCATTAGGAAAGACCCAGATCAAAGCCTCTTCCATAACAACCACATAAATTCCTTAAAAGCTGCTCTCTTGGTGTTACTGCACTATACTCTGCTATTTCTTCAGAGGAGGAAATGTCTGGGGTATTTGTGGTGATCTGGCTGGGCCATGAGAGTGGTGCCTGTGTAATGTTGTCCAGTGGCTCTCCTCCACAGCTTGTAAAGATGAACGTTCTCCAGCTAATGAGTTATTTTATTTCCATGATCTCATGTTTGAAGCATCATTTCCTTAGTCTTAGGCTCTCCCGAGGGGTCAGTAAATTCCACATTCAAAGAAGATTTTAATTCCTTGGTGAGTGACAAGGTGGAATGGCGATTTGAGCCCTAATCCCTCTTTTGAGTGGTGAATGAAGCATCTTGTCATTAGTACATCAGACAGATGCTATCATGGGAATAGCAAACACCATTAATCTGAGCCAGCTGGAAAGCAATAAGTCTTGGAATGGTACCCTCTCCACCCCATCAGCCTGCAGGGATCTGCCAAGCCCTCCCCACCTCCCTCTTACTGGTATAGCATGAACCAGTACAGACATCTTTTTTTTCCTTTCTCATCCAGCTCTTTTCTTGACTCCAGACTTACCATTCTCCAGCTTACATGGGGGAAAGAAATAATTAAGTCCTCCTCATTTTCCATTCCTGATTTACCTCTTGCTTTGAATTGTTTACCTTGACTGTCTACCAAAACATCCTTACATGTTTCTCTTTGGCCCCCTTTGCATGTACCACTTGGCATCAGCCCAGCAGAAAAAGTCAGTATGGACAGGCACTGAAACTAGGGCTCAGCAAGAGAAAGGGATGGGTGAGAAAAATCCCAGGTAATTTTTTTCCCTGAGAAGCTTTTGTTTTACTGAGGAGTGACTTCCATCATCTCACCAGTTTTGCTGACTGCTTCCTGGCATTATTTTGGGTTGAGCAATTTCTGGGAAATTAACTTTGAACTTTGGCATACGATCTACAAATCACCCAGCAACAGCCATAAAGCAACAGAAGGCCACCTGTCTCCTACAGTGCCACTGCTCACAGTGTGATGGAGAAAGGCTTAGTGACAGCAAGAAGTGTTTATCTCCTCAAATCTCTTGGGCACCCAGCAATAGAAATACTCCCTGCTTTTCCTCTCCAGTGCTGACTCACTGCCTCTCCTTTGAAGCAGATCTGCCTTTATCTCTCTCCACAGAGAGGCTCTACATCCGCTTAGAACTGCTGCATTTTTGCTCCTCTTTAATGCAGATATCTCTGCTAAAATTATATAGTGTTGAGTCAGGGCTGATTCCTGGTTCACTAAGTCAGGAAACTGGAGCAGAGGCATGGGATACCTGTGACCTTCAGGAGATATCATCACTGCAAGTGCTCCTGAGCACTCTACATCTGCATTTCCTGCCCAACCTCTCCCTTTTGCTTTTCTGTTTTCTTTCCTATACCACCTTTTCTTTGCCTATTTGATTTTCCATCTGGCTGTCCTCACAGACACTTATTCAACAGGTTCTTAGTAAAGAAAACCAGCACTGGTAGGATGAACATGGACTAGGGAAAGTGATCTTCAAGGGTCAGCCTCAAGTCTCCTTTTCCTCTGTTCACAGTGTCACTTTTGCTTCATGCTGAAGTTCTAGGACTCTACTTGTTGCCACAACTCTGATTTTCATCAACCAACACCACTCTCTGCTCTCTTCAGTGGCTACCTCCCACACTTTTCCTTTTCACAGGCAACTATGCACTCCTTCTTCATCCCACCAGGTAACACTTCACTTTTTGTCTGTTCCAGCTTTATCAGACTCCTTCTGCTTCCTTCTTTCCAGGCCTACTGGAAAGATCCTAAAACTCTTCCTGTTCTGTGGTCTCTGCTCTCCACATGGAGTCACTTTTAGGTAGCTGGAGTCACTTAGATAGCTGCTCACAGATATTTAATCTGCAAAAAGTGGCAAATGTGCAAGAATGAGATGTTATGCAGACAGATAATTAGGTCCAGGCCTCAGCAGTGTTTTGCAGAGGCAAAAAAGGTGGGACATTAGGCCCTCTAGCCCTGCTGCCAGTCACTGCAGTACAAGCCAAGTGCCACTTTGCTATGAATAATGATTTCAAGCTGATATTGTTTAAACAAAGCATCCATCTGACGAGGCTGTCCAGCTTTAGGCTAGCTCAGGCTGTGAGCAGACTGAGTTCATGGTTGCTTGCAGCAGCCTTGAGATGGTCAATCACAGCAGTGCTATCACCTTCTGCCTTGGTGCCACATAGCAAAGGGGCACCAGCGAAGGGTGGGCTGGAAATGAGCAGCAACAAATAACATTGCTGCAGGATGTTGTTACTCCCATTCTTTCCAGCTTAAAGGGATTTTAATGATGTGATTTCACAGTTTTATCAGCAAAGAAAGTTGCACTATTTTATTTAGTTAGTTTTTCTTACACTATTTGTTGTGTGCCACTGTAAAGAGAGAACCAGATTCTTCTGGTTATCACATCTGAAAACACAGGTGTGATATAGAACCTGTACATGTCAGGAACACCCCTGAGCAGGAGGTAACCTCTGCTTTACCTTAGCCTTGGAGGCAGAAGTTGTTTTCACCTGTAGTAGATAACATACATGAGTGACATACATCTGTCCCTTTAATTTTCACCCAGGATATATCTGTGTCCCAGAAAGAAAATTTCTGAGTGATTTTGGAGTTAAACCAGCTGGGTGAGGAAAACAGGGGAAAGGCAGGACAATAACAAGCTCTCATTCTATTCAAGCCATCCAGCAGGATCAACTTGCACTGCTAACCTACCCTGAGCTGCTGCCTACTGCTGTCCTAGTGACAGGGAGAGCTTTCACAGCTCACTGCTCTCCAAAGCAGCATCACAGAGCACTGCAACTACAAATTTTTGCAAATATATACAGCGTGCAAGCTTATCCCTTCCCCCTGCATCTCTTTCTTCTTGCAAACACCCATGTCTAAAAATTACCTTCTGCTTTTTACTCAAAGAAGTGAGAAGAAAAAGAAAGGTTTTTTCTTTCCTGAAGGACACAGGGTTTTTTTTTTACTTTGGCTTAGTCACCCGTCTAAAGTTTCTTAGCAACTTTCTTAATTTTCTGAGCATTCTGGTAAAAAAAAAAAAAGAACTTTAAAGTAATCATCAACAATCTATAAGCTCAACACCTGGAAGTAAAATTTGAGAAAAGTTTATTAATGCAGTTGGAATAACTTGCAATCCCCCTAACGAATAACATTAGCATAGCTTTGCTGAAGTTCTGGGCAAACTACCAGCCCAGATGTGAAATTTCCTCACAAGCTCTTCATATAGCAGTGGCAGGAAGGGAGGGGAAGGAAATGTATTGCCACAGGTGTCACCATCTGCTCCACTGATAGTCTGAAAGGGGAACTTTGTTTTAGAGCTTCATTAGCCCACTCCTCACTCACTTTCTAAAATTCAGCATTCTGTTATTCACTGGGCTTTGATCAACTTCAGTGCCAAACATGAAAAAACAGAAAATAAGCAAAGTGTGCTGGGGGCTTCTTAAGGTATAAAGAAGAAGAAGGTGCCAAATTCCCATTGCTCTTCCTATGGGAGCTCTGACTGAAGTGTTCTCAGGAGTCTAAGTTTACTTTTTCCTATCTCATATAAAATGAAACTAGATTGTTTTGTGTCCCTGTGACAAAACAACCTATGTTTAAAATTGTGTCCTCGGTGCACCTTTCTAGAGGTTAAGCTACCACTCCTGGTCTGTGGCAAAACACATTGAAATCTCATCAGTTAAAGGTATGGAGGCCAGTTTGATCACAGCCTGTGTAGGCAGCTACAGCCCTAAATAGCAAACTTGAGATTTATAATAGCAAATAGATAGATAAATAGCAAAGAAATGCCTGAGAATGTGGCCAAAATGAGTTACAACAAGACATTCAGATGAGCTGGACCTGAATCTATTGGTGTAGTCATCTCTATCACAACTTCCATCAATTCTCCAAATTCCATCAAGTTCAAATTCTGGTCAGGCTTCTTGCCCTGAAGCCTCACTAATCCAGCATAGCAATCATTCAGCTCCTTCCCTAGGGCCTGCTTTGAAGAAAAGTAAGACAAAAAAGCCCTTTCAAGACCTAGCAGCAGAGTTCCTCAGAGTCAGAGGTGGCAGCTGAGGAAGGGCTGCTCCCCACATTCATGCAGTTGGAGCTATGCAGAGGGACACATTTTTAAAGCAAGTGCACAGTCTCTTATAATGTGCCATAAAACAGAGATGCCCTCCTGCCTGCAGACCAGAAGGTGAAGAGCATTTTTTTTATACTGAGTGCACATTATTTTATGGGAATATTGGCACTGCTACATAGGGTGGGGTGGAAGCAGGGGTGTGATGGGAGCAGGAGTACTTTTCTTTGTCTTTGCTGACTGTGGCATCTACACTAAAAGCCCATTCCAATTTAGGAGTCAAAGAAGTTGAGAAAAATTAACAAAATTAAACGGTGGCTATCTGGTTTAGATACCACAGTAAAAAAGAAAAAAAACAATAAATGTGAACTTAACAGAGAGCAATGCAGAAAAAGGAACAGAGGTGAAAAGGCATTTTGTGGATTAAAAACTGTTGCCATAAAGATTTAACTGAAACCCCTAAAAAAGCTCTCATTCAACATGTAAAAAAGGAAAATAAATAGGAGTAGAAATTAAGCCAGTGTAATAATAAACTGATTCAAGACAACAGATGCTACCAAAATGCTTGTGCCAGTATTGAGTTTTCTGAGTCTTTCATCTTAGATAGCGTTTTTACAGAATCACAAAATCACTGGTAAGGTTGGCAGAGACCACAGTGAGTCATCTGGTCCATCCTTCTTGCTCAAGCAGAGTCATCCTAGAGTTCATTGCACAGGATTGTATCCAGACAGTCCTAAAATACCTTCAGTGAGGGAGACTCCACAACGTCTCTGAGCAATCCTCTCCAGTCCATGGTCACCCTCACAGTAAAGACATTCTTCTCATATTCAGGTGGAACTTCCTGCACATCACTTTCTGCCCATTGCCTCTTGTCCTATTGCTTGGCACCACCAAGAAGAGCCTGGGTCTGTCCTCTTGACCCCTTCCCTTGCGATATTTACAGAGGGAGATGACTGAGAGAGGTCCCCTCTCAGTCATCTCCCCTCAAGGCTGAGAAGGCCCAGTTGTCCCAGCTTCTCCTTGTAAGAGAGTTGCTTCTGTGTCCTCATCATCTTTGTTGCCCTCCACTGGACTCATTACAGGGGCTTCATGTCTCTCTTGTACAGAGTAGTCCAGAACTGGACACAGCACTCCAGATGTGTCCTCACCAGAACTGAGTAGAGGGGTAGGATCACCTCCCTGGAGCTGCTGGCAATGACCTTTGCTAATGCACTCATTTTGTTTTTTTCCTACAAAAACAAATATATAAAAAAACATAACACCTGTGCTACAGCAAGCAACTCTGAATTCTCCAAGGAAAATTAATCTTGGCAGAATACTCTTCAGTTTTTCAGTCTTTCCCCATCTCAGGGAAAATTTGGCAACACTTAGCCCTCTTCCCTAAGACATCTGTTCATTCACATAAAAAAACAAGTTGGACCAGGTTTGCCAAACAAGACATTACCTTCAGAGAAACCAAGGCTCTTTTATTTAAAATCCACATGAGAAAATAGTTGCAGAGAGTTCAGTTTCATCATCTCTCTCTGTTCTCATAGCAACTCTGATAAACTGAGCATGAATCCAGAGCTGGGGACTGAACTTACACTTTACAGATTACCTGAACCACAAAGCTGCATTGCTTCCTCCCAGGAAGGCTTGTGCATTGTTATGTTCCCATCCCCTAGAGCTGGGCAGGCACACACATCAGCTGTGCCTGTGCCAGTGCATGGAGGTGTCTGCAGTCCTCTCCTGGGAAGCTGTTCCTCTTCTACCTGCTGAGAACAGATCCAGGACTGGCAGGAAGCACAGGAGTCACTGCCTTCCCTCTGTCTTTGAGTCACTGGGAATCTTCACAGATTGAGCACCAGGGCAGTATCAGGGGAGGCATCATGGAACTTCTCACCTCCAGTGTGGAGGGACTATCCCTTCCAGCATGACTCCTGGTGACAGTGCCCCACAGACCTGGAGAAGCTTTCCTTGCACTGGCTGGACCCAGCAAGAACTCAAGGCTCATCTCTCCTGAAAGCCTTGAGCAAGAAGATGGAAACACAATGGGCAGTGTCCAAACCACAGAACAGCAATAATCACTGACCAAGGGCATGAACCAAGGAACAAAGGAAGATTTTGCATTTTTGCCTCAGAGGTCCACGTGAAATCTTTTTGAAAGGCAGGAGATTTTCTTTAATATCAACCAGTGTGGTGCAGAGAGAAATATTTTCTCATGGGACATACAGAGTGCATTGCAGGAGGGAAGGTGTGATGTGAAAAACGGGGTTAAAATGCAGGGATGGTTGAAGCACCGCTGAGGATAGGCAAGTAAGAGCCAGAGGGAATGTGACTTCCTGAGGGAGCTGTCAGGCATGGCTGGCAGCATCAAACTCAAAAAGAAAAAATGTTGTGGGGCAATGGAAACTATGGAGGGGCTGCAAATGGAAAGGGAATATTCTGTGAAAACTCCCTGGGCTGACACATATTTCCCTGAGGGGCAAATGGGCAATGTTAAGTAGAATATTTTGCCACATCTATTCCCTCAGCATCACAAATACAGGCAAGACCTTACCCATGGTTTTTGGGAATTACACTGGCAGGGTCCAAAGGCACTGAAACAGGGTAATGTTCCCCCAGTCACTGGAATGGGCTGTGTCTTACCAAAAACAATACCCAATCAAATCACAGCAGAGAGAAACCTGATGATAAAGGAAAGATTTGTGGAGGTGAGGAGGTAACGTTGAAGGTTGGTTTAGATTAAACTCATGCCTGAAACCATGAGAGATGAAGCATTTGCATCAAGATAATCATTAATTGATGTGATTTCCTCTAATCACAGTCGTGGTTCCAAACTTTTTGCATCTCCCTTTCTGTTCACATACATTTCTTTCCATTGTCTTTCCCCTTTCCTTTTCTAGCTCTCTTTTCATGAATTCTGAGTAGGGTATTCTGTTTCTAAGAAAATCTCCCAGCCTTCCAACCCAGAACTATATTTATCTAAAAGCTGAAAATCTTGTAGCTGAAAATCTCACAGCTAAATATGCTAAACACAGCTTTAAGGAGAGAATTTCTCAAGCATGGGCAGTTTCAATGATTTTTATTCAATTGATATTAAAAAAATTAAACTTTCAGGTTCCAGAAAATATGCCACATGAAATTCTAATAATTTTAAGATATACAAGACCAGTGTTAAAAACCTTTACATTTATAACTTTCAGCATTTGAAAAGGCATTTCTAAGCCCCTACTTAGAAGGTAAGTGCAAATAAATAGTGTTTTTGCAGAAGAGTTTTACAAAATATTTTCATGGCTGTAAGAACATTTTAACCAATATAATCTGTATTATTTTCTGATTTCCTACAACAGTTGATTTTGTTTATTGGCATTAATTTACCTAAAGATATTTATTCAGCCAGTTGATCATATCCTTTCTTCCTTCTTCAATATAAGGTTTATCTTGAGGATTGATATCTTCTCTTTTGCGATGCACAAACCCATGTGTCTGTCCAGGGTAAATTTTAACTTCATAATCAACTTTACAGTTTTGTTTAAGCTTCTGCTCCAGTGAGGTGACCTGTAACACAGAACATTTTATGTTGGCTGAGTACAAATTTAACATGTTCTATATTTACAGTCCCAAAACTGTCCTCAATTTTTGCTTTTCTGAAAGACAGACATAGTTTATCCTTGCCACTGTTTTATCTTCTACTAATTTTATACCTAAATGCATGTCTGTTGATGCACTTGCTTTATTTAACTGGTTTTTTTCCCCAGTAAAATACCAGCAGGTGACTGTATAAAATGTAAAAAAATATGATATGGATTGCTATTAATACTTGTAAAGGAAAAAAAAACTACTGCTCAGCATCATGAGAAGGGTATCATGTAGTGAACACTGTATGAGTTGCTGCTGATAGGCCTCACATAAAAGAAAATGGAGCAAGAGTTTGAATTAATTTGAAATTGAGGGAGGTGGGGCAGAGACAAAATCAGCAGTTCAAAGTGACTGGAATTTTTGCTAGGCAAGTTAAAGCCAAAGTCACTCAATAAAAACATGTTTCTCTTTGATCCCCCTGGCAGATAATTATCTTTCTTCAATCATTGTCCTCTCAGGCTCCAGAGAAAGGCTGTTGACAGAGTAACAAAAAGGAGAATCTCTGCAGAACAGTGGAAAAAGAAAAGGGATAGCCACAGAATCTTTTTAATTCTCCTGCAACAAGTGATTCCATTGGAACAGACATTTTATGGACCATTGGTATCACTAAAAAGGGTCTCATATCTTAAACTTGTCAGAAGGCTTTCTTTGGATTCTTGGTCATTTCCTAGGAACTGATGAAAAGCATCCAAATGTTCAAACAGGATCTGAAAATATCTTTAGTGTCATTTAAAACTTTCTGATTTGGGGATAAACAACATAAATTCACATAGAAGTAGTGTAAGAGTCAGTGAAAGAGAAAGAAAAGTGCAAATAAGTTTTCTACTTTGTGTTCACTAAAAACCAAATTACAAAACAAGCATGAAAAGCATTAAAAAGGCAAATATCTGTGATGGGAAACTCACCTGCTCCAATGGAATGATGTCATCCTTCTCACCAAAAATGAAGAAAGTAGGATGCAGCAAACTGTGTTTGTCCTCAAAACGACTAATCACTCCTAAGGAAGAAGAAAACATACATACAATAATTTATGCTACCTAAAGTAGCTAAAACACTACAAGATCTATACAGTGAAACTTGGAGACATTTCATCAGTTACAGCTGATCCGTTTGTAATGTAATTTAACACACTCTGCTTAAAAGTCCCTTTTGTTGTGGAATGTGGGCAATGTCATTAAAGGTAACATCATTAAAGGTTGTGTGAAAAAGAAACCAGAGACCAGTTCTGGGGGGAAAAAACAGGGAAGAATTGTTATACTTGCCCCATTTTTGTGGGTTGCTCAGAGCAACTGCTTCTGACCACTGTCAGAGACAGGGTTCTGTGAGAGATGGACACTTTGGAACTGCTCACCTCTGGCTTGGGAAGACCATTTTTAAGATAACTGTAAATATTCATCATTCCACATACATGGTTACAATTTCAGTGTGCATATATTTACACTTATATGATTCCATGACAAACTGACATTGTAATTTTGACTATTCAAATGTATTTGAATAAAAGTTACAGCAGAACTAACCAGCTTGGCTAGCCTTTTCGTTCCTGAGATTTTTACAACAAAAAAGTAAAATATTAGCAAGTAACACAGTTGAATTGACTCAACTGATCAGCATATCAGTGCAGCAAAAAAAGTCCCAATAATGTTTCTGGAAAAATATCTTCAATTTTCTTTCACCTCTAAATAATATAAGTTGATCTGGGTTCTGTAGAAGTACAGAGGTGAATAAGAAAAAAAATCAAAGGCAGCATAAATGCATTGAGTAATGTATGAGAGTACAGGGTTAAAACAGAGAGTTAAAAATGGTTCCTATACGTAACGAGGGGCCACTCTCTAAAATATATAAAAGATGTGCTTAGAAGCTCTTTTGTCATCGCCAGCCAAGGGGAACCTCAGCCACAGTGAGGCCATGGCACTTGGCACTATGTTCACAGATGTGATCCTGGTCATGCCACTCTCTAAATACATAGATCTTGCTGGGTACACTGAAGTGTAAAAATGTGAGTGTGCAAAATCAAATCACTTATAGATTATTTATAATAAAATCACCTTGTTCCACTAGATGTCACACTGAATTTTGGTATTGCTAGCCCTACAGAGTTGCCTCCTGCACTGGTATTCTGCTCAGAATGTAGCAGGTGTTTCAGGCTTACCATAGAGGGACACTCCAGTCTTTAAATGAGGATTTTTCAGCATCAGATGTTGCACTGCTGCTCCACCCCAGCAAAACCCAATGACACCAATCTTCTTGGCACCACATTGGTCCTTTAGATACTTGAGGACGACATCAACTTCTCTGAGACAGGCAAATGAAAGGGAATTAAGGCTCTAGCCTCTTTCCCTGGTCTCCTTGGTGGCTGCTGCTCAGAGACTGCTTCTGGGATGGATTGGCTGTCTTTGCATCACTCCTGGTTTTTCTCTTTCCCTTACTTATCCAATTGTCTCTATCTCAACCCATGAGTTTTGTTACTTTGTTTCCCTTATTCCCTCTCCCGTTTCTCTCGTGGGAGTGAGTGAGTGCTAGTGCAGGTCGTTGGCTGCTGGCTGGGGTCAATCCACAACTGCTTTACTATTATTCATTTCTAAAGTACAAGACAAACCCCAGGGGAGAAGACAAAGGAGAAAATCAGTCTTCTTAGATAATTTTTACTAGGACATGAGGTGATTTCATGAACAGCAGTCCAGTTAATTTCACAAATAGCAGTAGTTACCATATAGGCCAACACAAAAGTTTGAGACACACAGCCGGTCAAGAACATCCTGTTGTCACAAATGTGGCTTATATGCAAATCATCTCTCACAAGGATGACAATATTTTATAAAATTGTGGAAGCAAATTTCAAAGTGTTTTGTCTAAATCAGAGGTCACTTTATGCAATCAAGCTATGTGTCAGATAAAACTGGGGTAAATACAGAAAAGTGGGAGAGCAGTATGCTTTGAACTAGCTGTGATCTGATGGGGAGCAGAGGAAAGGTTCCCTTGTTACATAGCGTGTGCATTTACACCCTATCTAAAATCCATGGAATTTGTGCCTTCCTGAGGGGTGGAAGTGGCTGGAGTGAGCTGCATTTTCTAGCTTTTGCTGATTCTTTTCAAGTTATTCACTTTTCCTCTACTTTCTGTACAGACAAACACTGGCACTTTTATTCTTTAAATGTCTACTTTTATCCCTAAAGCACCACTCACATAACCATGTGTTTGTCCCATGAGCTGCATGAAATTCCTATTTGTGGACACCCAGCTATATTTGACCCACTAGTAACTTAGCATCTAATTTTACATTTTCACTGAGGCAAAAATTCCTATGAAATACGGATGTCCCCTCGGTGGATAAGGAACAATGGCTGTACTTGTCTGTTTTGCCAGCATCTCGTGTTTTCACCCAGTCATTGAAAGATGCCCAGTCATTAGAAGGTTTCCAAGCTTCTTGTCCCACAAAAAAATCTGGGCAGATGGCTCTGAAAGAAATATGAAAATATTTTATGTCCATGAAATAATACTGGAAAAGGATTAAAGGGAAAGCCATATGTACAACACAACAAATTCATTTTGCTGAATGCATAGCACTTAACCCACACCAAAGCATCATACCAGCAACCCTCAATAATTTTCTACATCTAATAAGAAGACAGTATAATTTCCAGTTACATTTTGCCATGTTAAAATTCATTGCTTAATTTGATAAATAGTTAACTGTAACTGAAAATCCTCAGTGGTTTCCTACCAAACTTAAAAAAAGAAATCCAAAACCAAACCAAAAAAACTGCAATTTACATGGTACATATGTTTAGCCTAGAAGGAATATTAACACAGTAATGCAGGAAAGAGGATACTCAACATGCTTTTCACATATTTGAGTATTTGTTTCTCTATTTGGCACAGGCTAGCGCACTTTGCCTTCATAGAAAGATCTTCAGCTTCTTTGGAATTTTTGCCGTAACAGCCAAGTTGCACAGAGGCAGGGAGGAAGCAGGCTGCTTCAGGCTCACAGAGGATGAAAGATGCAGAATAAGAAAATTTTCTGTTTCCTCTCTCCTCTTCTGTGCTTACCTACTGACTCATTATGGCAAGAATACTCAATTATTTTAGACTTCTTTCACTGTTTTACCAGAACCCTCCTTGGAGAAACTGATAAAGAAAGACTGTGAAATTATTTGTTTGTATGGTTTATATGAAAAAAGGAAATGGTTCAACAAACTTTCTTATTATTAGAAAGACCCTTTGAAAAGACAAAAGACACTTTCTTACATGTATCCATTAGTAGTCAGCATATCAGCTATGTATCTGGTGTTTGGGAGTTGCCATCCAAATATGTCGTGAATCACAATGACGGCTCTGTCGGTGCTGGCAGAAGGTTTGCAGACATAGGCCTTGATGTGCCCAACCTGGACCTCCTGCCCACGGCCTCCATAGTCAAACCTGTCTCCAATGTCACACGGGCAGGGCCTCGATTCATTTGCCATGGGTGATACTGAAGAACAAAAAATATTCAGTACCGAATACCAAAGCCCGCCACACTGAAAACATCAAAAGACAGCAGTGTCATGGGCTGTTGAATTTTTTAATTGCTACAGTAATAGGATGAACATGCTCATTACTGTTTGGTCTAAAATGAAGCATTAGTCAATAAGTCCACTGGGTTATTTAACATAAATAAGGTTCTTGTTAGAGTTTCTTATGTTATGAAGTCTTCAGCAGGGACCTGGTGCATGCTAAGATTTCCATGGCCTACAGTGAGTAGTACAATAAAAACAAAGTTATGGGCAAGCAGCAAGGCAACCATCACAAACTGTTTACATAGCTATGAAGCCAGTCCTTCCACTCTTCATCATGTGTATTTCCTGTCAGGAGTGCATAGCTTTCTTCAGCAAAGGCCTAATACAAGACTTAGCATTTTGAAAGAAAAAAAACCAACAGCTACTGTGTAGTAAGATATAATTACACATAGATTAAGCATTATATTTTCATCCAGGGATTCCAATGTTACATAACTGAAATTTTCAGTGTCAACAAACCCTGTTTCTAAACAGCTTTAGCTCAGATGTTGCAGACTTTTGAAGACAAATACTTAAGAAAGATGCCGAGAAAAATGTACCAGCATGAATCAGAGTATAAGATTGTATTTCTTTACTATTAAATAAAGAATGCATTAAAACTCCAAGACAGGAAAAAAAGAAAACTGAACATAAAAACCCAAAATCTTAAAGCTGAGCCAAATCTTTTATCAAGAAGGTAAGAGTAGGGTATGGTTAATTTTTTTCAAACTATTGCTTAACTGAAAACAAACAAGTAACTCACAAAGGTCAAAAAGTACCAGCAGAATCTAACACACCTTTATGTAGCTCCTTAGTCTCAAGTTAATGATTTTCTGCCATCAAGCTTAGGTTGACCAAGTGAACAGACATGAAGAACTCCTTTGAATATTCACAGAGCATCTACAAATGATTCAAGAACGTGGGAAGAATTCAGATAAAACTTCACCCAAGCTCTCTACAGATAAATTATGTGTATTACCATAGAAACTTTGCTAGTAAAGAAACAAGGATCTTCAAACTCAGCTGTGTCAAAAATACTGAAACAGGAATAAACAGATTACTGAACTGTCCCTGGACAAGCGGGACTTAAAGATTTGTGGCAGTAAAGGAATAGCTTTAGGAAAGCAAATAACTTGGCAGCCAGAAAAATTCTGGAGACAGATTTCTAGGACAGAATTCTGGAGGCCAATATACTCTGGATTTGCAGACTTTAAAATTCAGAATCTCCCAAGCAGTAGCACCAGGGCTAGATTGCAGATACCAGGAGATTTCATTTTTGCAGATCAGTTCAAGACAAGCTGTGTCATATTTGAAAGCTGTATTATCTCTGGGCACACTTCCATACTAGTACCCTACCTTTTCTTTTAAAATAAGCCACACTTCTAAGTGTCCCTTTTTTCTCTGCATGCTGTGGTCTCACATATAGGACTTCTGTTTTAAAATAAGTTTACCAGGAAAAAAAATTAATAAATAAATGAGCATATAAGGCAAAATACAGTGCAAATATATAATACGAGATTAGATAGATAGGTAGGTAGGTAGATAGATAGATAAAAATATATAATTTTTGATTCATAAACTGCTTCCTTTTGATTAGACTAAATCAGAAAATATAACTAAACCAGTGATTAAATATTAAATAAACATATCTTTCAGAACTCCAGAAACACAAATACATTGCCCTTATCAATATATCCTCAAAGGCTTTGAGAACATTTGATATGTTCATAAAGCAACACATAGAACATGAATATTTAAAGACGTAGATATATTCATTGATGAAAACATCTCCAAATACAAGACCACGAGGGATAGCCTTGGTTGTATGGTTTATGAGCCATATAGGCTTGCAAGCTCTGTAGGCAAGACCCTTCAGTGTTTCTGCATCTTCTGCAGTACATACAAATAGCATCTTTTTCAACTTCTAACATGCTTTTCTAATACTGAAATNAAATGAGCTTGCACTCTGCCTGCAAAAAAAAATGAAAGTCTCCTGAACATGCTGAGTCACGCCTCGCAAGCATTTGTTCTGCGTTTCTGGGGGGAAAAAAGCCACGAGTTTAAAAAAAATAAACAAAACCAAACGACCCCACACATACCTGCAGCCCTGCGAGCGTGCGAGACAGCGGCAGCGGGATGCGGGAGCTCGGCGGGGATGGTCACGGCCGAGCTGGATCCCCAAGCGATGCGCTCCCAAAACGAAAGGAGGGAGCGCAAGGCTCAGGCTCCTCTACAAGAGTTACATAAGCGCCTGCCTTTATCTTTGTGCCCGCAGAGGGACGGGGCTGCGCTCATTTCACTGCCAGGCGGGCTGTGCTGCCCCGAGGAGCTGCTGCAGCTCAGTCCCAAACCTTCTTCTGAGCTTACGCGACATGGTATTCACCCCTGGGGGGCTTTTTCTTTCAGTTTTGAAAACGTCGTTGATGTAGTTTATCTAGAAAAAAAACACCTTTTTTTTCTTTTTTTCTTTTTTTTTTCCTTAGGGCGTTTCTTTGTTTTACAGGTTGAGGTCACAGCATTTTTAAACACTACACTGGCATGGTTCGTTCCCGAGATTATTCACCCACGGGTAAAAGGCACAGTCAAAGTCACCAGGGTGAGGCAGTGAAGTAGAGAAGTCATTTCAAAGCTCTGTACTAGACAAAGCTTACACTACAGGAAAAATATTTTCTCTTCAGGATCTAAACAATAGCATGTAAAAAAGTAAAAGCTTTCCAGATTGCTGTACCTCCATGCTATACAATAAATGTTTAAAATACAGACATTTTTATCCTATCACAGCATAATTTATACTTTTTTGTTCTCTTTTTCATTTTTAGTCTCTAGCTAACCTTCTCATTCTCCCGATTTTCTTTTTATGGGATTAATTGGATTATTTTTTAAAGACCATCAGCTAAATATTAGCAATCCAAAATTCCCTGTTTCAATAGAGGTGCATCTTTAAAGTGGACTAAATGCACGCTAGTTTACCACACTTTTGTCTTACAGTTTAATTCTCATATAGAAGCTGTTTGTTCATCTTCTAAGTAACTTTGTGCTCTTTGTTTGCAATCTCTAAGATAAAGTTAAACAAATGAAAAAAAGCCTATCCAAGAATTCCAGAGCAAAGTCATAAGGCCCAAAACCCAATCCTTTTGTTTTAGGTTTTTGGCTCTTCCCACTGGTGTGCTGCAAATTGCAGCACACATATTAGGTGCTACACATCAACTTTAGAAAACAGCAGTCAGATAAATGAGAGAACAATTATACGTTTTCATCATTCCTAGAAAACAAAAATGGTAGCAATGCTTGCAGAACCTTCATTCCACTAGACCTGTTTAACCACATTTCTACTTACTTAGTCATGTGGTTCTGGAAACAATCCTTTATATGTAAGACTATTCCCCTTTACCTTAATATTAACATTAAACTTTGGAAACTAAACTGCTTTTAATTTAATTTCCTGGTATTTCATGTTCCTTGATGGGCAGTCCATGCTGGTTTTTCACTTAGAACTCAAAACTTGATTTAACTTATCCATGATCTCCATACATACATTTGTCTTCACACTGTAAACATGTGCCTCTTTCACATCTCACATTTCCAGCTCTTACTGAGGGGCTTACATTTTGATCATGAAGATTTAACTGTACTTGTAGTAATTATGATAATATATATAATGTTTTTGTATATATATATATATAAGTACACACACATATATAATATACACATTTATAAAATAACTATGATAATATGTCTCTGTAGCTATCTACCCTATCATTTCACAAAAATACTGCATGTCAGTTTGAATTTTTCTCCTTTTTGCTTAGTCACAGTGTTAGTGTTACAGTTCACATGCCATTCCAGAATTTATGAATGACTGCTGTTCTCTAAATAGATGTCCTGATTGTCCTCTCCCTATTAACTAACCTTCTAACGCTAATGGAACACCATGAATGTGGAGTTATCCAGGTTTGGCACTGGGGTAATAAAGGCATAATACACTTCCAGGCTTCTGCATTCCTCTCCTGGAAAATATGTGTTATGACAGCTGTATCACCCAGGAATCACTGGGGTTATATTATTACATATAGGTGGTGTCACATGGAAATCAAAAGTTAATCAGCAGTTTCATGTCAGAATTCTCTGGAGACCTCCCCATGGGAAAGATGGAGGGACATTAGCAGCATGTAAAGGAGGAAAACCTTTACAATCCCATTAAGAGAAATAGAGGTCATTAGTACTGTTGACTATCTGTACATAAGAGACACAATAAATATTTCTCTGACTGTATATTTAATTTGAGAGACTGTCATTAGTAAAATTAAGACTTCCCTAAATTACATTTTTACTCCATTTAAATTACATATAGTCTTTATCTGTAGCACTGAAAAAGTGAAAAGGGACACACACTCATGTTTGGTGTTTTTACAGCTTTAGAAGTACCAGCTCCTGATGAAGATATGAGGCAGCTGGGTTTAAACTGATGATCATGAGCCGTTCTCCCTTCTTAATTATGAGTCATAATGAAACCATGGAAGTCACTGTCACATGGCATGCTGGAGCCCAACAGTTCAAGTCAGTTCCAAAAGACTGTGGCAAAAAGACTCTTGGCCCACCAGTGGCCATTTGACACAGTTGCAGGAGCAGCATTAGAAATTTCTAGCTCAGAAATCCCCCGAAACAAAGGTTGCCAGGGTATTTAGCAAGGAGGGAATATTCTCTACTGCTGGCCACAAGTAGAGGGTGGGTGCTGAGGTGGATGCAGTCTTGAGCTGAGGAAACATGGAGAATCTTGTCATATCACTGACAGAAAAACTAAGGAACAGGATACATCATGCAAAAACACAGATTGCTTTTGACATGTGACTTCTTCTTCAGGCAGCAGCCATGCTTGTAAGCCTCACATGAAAATTTTCTGTCTCCATATTGCATTGCACACTTCAATTCCTAAACTAATCAGTTTAGGAATCTACAGTGTTTCACAGAGCCACAGGTAATCCAATAAAGTAGAACCCCCTCTGAATAACCCTAGCCACAGATCTTGAAACAAGATGTGCTCCTTTACATCACCTGCTAAATACAGATCTGCCACCAGGCTACAAGTCCAAAAAAGCTTTCTTTCTCTAAATGAACTTCACCAAACAATGTGTTTGTGTTCCTAAATTTTGGCCTTGTGATTTGTGTGGAACATAGGTGATCAAGGGTCATAATACACAGATTAATTTACCAATAGTCTAACTTCAAACATTAATACAAATCTCAACGAACTGGAGAATATTTCAAAGCATTTTAAAGCGTGACATCCACTTTTGCAGTCAGATTCTAGAAAATTTGTTGAAAGGAGGCCTCCCAAATCCAAAGACATGGACATAACAAAGGTATTTCCTATATGTGAAATATATGACAGTGCCACACACACTATAACTGAAAAAAAGGCTCTAACAGACACATATGGATGCAATGCATCACATCCTGCTTGGTTTACGGGTTCCTAGGACCAATAGAAAAAAGTGTCATACAGCAAAGGATAGGTCCCTGAGTAGATTACTCCAAAACAGCAGTGGAATTTTGATAAAGCTTTTATACTTGGGTTCGTAACCATACTTTTACAAAAGAAAGAGACTTAAAAATATATATAGGTAGATAGATTTCGTTCTTTGCCTAGGTTACATTAGCCTTTCTATGTCTAGTTCCATTTTTCTGCTTGTTCTTTTGATCTTCAAGCAGTATTAGGAGGCTGAGTTTTAACTCACAATTTAGAATGCAAATTAAGCATGCAGAAATCAAAGATGATGGAGGTTATTAGCATATTTGATGAAGGGGAATGAAGTCATCTTCTTCAGCAAAAATTAAAAATTTAGGGTTCATGAGATTGGCTATATTATCAGAATCTTTGATTAGTCCTAGAAAACATGAAAACAAAATCTTCAGTTGACATTTTAGGGGAAATACAGACTCAAACAGAACATTCTGCTTCTGCAGTAAGAAATTTTCATATCTTACACACTATGTAGCCATACATACTAGCTTTACTTTGAAGCTACTGGTATCATGGCTCCTCAAAGGATATGTTTCTAGATTAAAACTCTATTTAAGCCAGTTTCTTAATGTAAACTGAATATCTGACTTAAGACTTAAAAGATATCTTCTGTGCATACAAGCTTGAGTTCTTCCAAACTGACTGGGAAAAACAATGCTTTAGTAAGCCTTCCAAAATGTACATTCTGAGAACACCAGGAAAAGGGCAGCTCAGCTATCCCAACTTCTTGAGCAGGAAAGCTGGTGTTAAAATAAAGGTGTTAAAATAACTGCAATCTAACTTTGCAGAGGAGCTACAACAAAAATAACATTCTCTGCTCCTGAGTGAAGTTCTGTCTCTGCATATGCAGAGCAGTAGTAAACAGAAAAAAGGAAGCTAAATTGGGAAAGTGACCCAAGGACAACATGATCCAAAATGAGGACATGGCTGCTATGACCCATTCCAAAACTGGGAATGAATACCCTCACCACCATCTTCTTCGCATAATATCCTTCCAACTCTGCTAAAAATATCTCTCTTCATCAGATAATAGCCACATTTGAATAAAACGATGCTACATCAAGTGTTTAGGCTACACAACACACTTATGCTTGTGTACCTGCTTGCAGGACATTCTTGAATTTACCTACCATAGAGAGATGTCCCAGCCTTTAATTCCAAGTGTGTGTAGGTCCAAGGTGACCTACATCTACACCATTCACTCAGAAACCAATGGCCCCTCATTTCTTTGCTTCCTTAGGTATTTCAGGACAGCATCAGCTTCTCTGGAACTTGTAAGAAAATATAAATCAAGCAACCATAGTAAAACCAGTTTTTGAAAATATGAAAATATAGAGATGCCTATGACTTTCATCATATTGTGCTGCTACTGTATTTTCTTTTGCATACTTTAAATAATTAATCATTCCAGGTAAATATTAGAGGTTGATAATCTGGCATAATAAGAAAGAAAAAAAAAAGTGTCAATGGGATTCATTAAAAAAGCAACATGACTACATCAAAACAAACCTACAAGGATGGATTGGAAAAGGATGGATATTACACACCTACCTAAGAGTTTAAAAACGTTACCATTCTGTGAGAAGCTGGACAAATTTTTGCTTTGAAAATTTTGAAAGAAAAGTAATAAAAACCTGTCTAGAAAATACCACTTATTAGCCAGTGAAAATGCTGACAACAACTGTAAATTGTAATCTGGGATATTTGTCGCAGGGAAGCCAATGAAGCAAACAAGGTAGATGATTTCAGAATTTACAAGGTAGCCAGAAATGCATCTTGCCAAGATGCTGTGTTCTCAAAATACCCACTTACCTCTGAGGCATGTGCCACCATGCAGAGACAGTACAGAGAAAGTATTGGTGGGAGAGGGGTGGCAGGTCAGGCTTTTATGTCACCTCCAGGCTGTTCCCTGCCCCAGTTCCTCACCCACCAGCGCAATTCCCCAATAAACCAGCTTCGAAAACACAGCGCTATCTGCCAACACACAAACACACACAACAAGCAAATTAAGTGCCAAGAAATTCTTTCCTGACTGGAGCTGACACTTGAAACGTGTGAATCGCCTGCAAGAAATGCCAGGCAGTACCCAACCCTGCCTTCCCATTGCAGCAGACAGATTCCAAGCTAAAAAGTTTCCAAGACAACTGACCCCTCTGAGACAGGAGCACTCTGGAAATGATTGAGTTATGTCTCCCATAACCTTCTCACCAAATACCCAAGCTCAGCAACATTAGATGCAGCTACTCCCAATAATCCAAGATATTTGCTCTCCCAGGAAAGTTAATTAGCTTGGCCTCTAATTAGTCTGACCCCTGCTCAGTGTTGTCTTGCCAGCAGCTTCCCTCTCGGTTATTAAGGCAGCAGAGCCTGCTAGTGACAGGTCTTTGCTGATAAATGTGTGGGCAGTGTTGCACACAGGAGGGGAAGATGTGATACTCCTCCTGGCTCCCAGCACCACCTTCCCTAGGGAGCCACTGGCCCTCACTCTGCCTGATGATGCAGCCTGGGGGCAATTACACCATGCTAGGAAAATTCTGTGGCACAATCAATAACTCCTTTCTTCTTTCCATACAGCGTCCTTAAAGGATCAGTCTGTTAGACTCAGTGTGACACCAGATCAAAATTATGGTTTCTCACGATTTGAGTCACTGAGCACTTCTAAACTGGGCTTTTTGAAGCAGAGGAAGCAACTTTTGTCAACAGCAGATAGCAAAAATTCTTCACCAAGCCACTACTAAGAGACATGTCCTTGAATTCTTCTCAAGGCAAAATCATTGATTCCATCTGCTTCTAGGAAGTCACTTCAAAAGGCCACTTTTGCTAGTGCCGCTAAAATAGATGCATCCAATCTCAAACAAAACAAAAACAAAAGAAACCCTGAATCAGACAAAAGCAAAACAAACACAAAAGTGGAAAAAGGCAGTTTCTGACAGCAGCAGGCAACATGATATCCAGCTCCCTGACATTTCACTTATGTATTTTTCTGCCATCTCAAGTTTTCAGCCAGTCCTCAAATTCAGACCACTCATCAGAAAGCTTCTAAGCTTCTCCTCCTGAAAAAAGTCTGGGCAAGCTGGCTCTGCGCACACAGACACAAAAATCAAAATTGGATTAATTAATCACACACTGAGATTTTTTTGGCCCTTCATTGCATGGAAGATTTCTATCCAGGCATAATCTTGATATCTTTGTTCCTGAGAAAGTAATATTTTTAAACAACGTTGTTACATATTCCACAGAAATACCTATGAGCATTAGAAAGCATTTAAATATACATGCTTTTTTCAATGACTAAACCACAAAGTACATTCTGTGATACAAATCTGGAAAATATCAATCCTCTTATCAGTATTTTACCTGGGTTTGAGTACATAATTTGAAACTACACACAGTAAAACAACAGATGATATTGTAAAAGATGTTAAAACTATGTCATGATTACAAAAATTTCACATTTGCATGCTACATATAGCATTTAACATAAGTCCAGCATGGATGGGTTCCATGTAAACCAAGACAATTACATAAAATAGCTGTTTACTACAGAGCACATGGGGAGGCTTGTGAGCTGGAAAAAACCAAAACAACAGATGCCTTATGGACTGAGGTCAGCAAAGAACAAGTGAAGGGAAACTGTGTGAGGAGAAGGGGAGTAGTGTTTTACTCATTTGGTGACTGGGAAAAGGGAAGTGCAGTAAGAGTCCACTCAGAACTGAGTTCCTGCATCACGGGATGCAAACCCTGGCTCGCGGTGACCTCGGCTGAAATGTGTCGCATGACCTGCAGCAGAGTTGTGATGATGCACTCAGCAGTGCATGACAGAGATTCCTTGTGCAGAAGGCACTCTGGAGGCTGCCATCACTAGGTCACCACCAGGTGCTGCTGTGTGTTCTCTCAAGCCCATCCCAGTTGGAAGCAATGGGATCACTGGGAATCAGCAATCATCTTTCACTTATTAAAATGTCTTTGGCTCTCTCCGTCCTCAGACACACCTCATGGATGTTATTGAACATGGTGAAAGGACTGGATCAGTTTGGCCTAAATCTGACTGAAGTATGTTGCAAACATTTATTTTTCTTCACCTTGTTTGATTATTTCTATAATTTCTATTCTAAAAAAACCAACCAAACAAACAAACGACAAAAAACAAACAAACAAACAAACAAAAACCAGTGTCATCCAGAGCATAAATGTATTTGGAAATGTACGGGCAAAACTATGCAGCCTCTGGATAAGAGACACCCAGTGCTTTGAAAGTGACCTTTCCCAAACCCAAGCAGAAGAATGTGTTTTCCCTCTCAAGCTGATTTAATAAGGCAATACTAGCCATCAGGCTTCATATGGTCTCTGACATGGAGCTGATAGCTCCTTATCCCATACTGCACTAGGAAAAAATCCCTGGATTTTCCTCTCAGTAAACACCGGTGCACCAGTTCAGCAGCAGCTTGGAAGGCACATACAGCTTCTCTTCATTCAGACACGGCTGCCTGAAAACACTCAGTTCTCCTGAAGCCTTCTTTCCTTGACAACTGCATTCTTATCAGGTCAGGTGGAGGGAAAGGTGTCCCAAAAACAAGTATGGCATAGCATGACTCATAGGGAGAATTTACAAGGTAGTATGGGGAAATACCAATTGATCACACACTGGGCACTTGAGAGAGCAGACTCCTGCTGTAACAAAGCAGCACATTGTCATAGCAGTGATTTGCCAGCATCCTGCACAGCATGAAGGGCGTGTGTCCAGTCTCACATTGAGAACATTTGCATTTGGTCACAAGAAAAACATACTTCCAAACATGAAGCAGAGCAGGGCGTGTCAAGTCCTCGGGAAAGACAGTAACAGAGCAGAGAACAGATCTTTGCATTGTTCCAGTGTGTCAGAAAACCCTAATGCTTGCAAAGGTAGAGGGTTTTTTTCTCCAGTTTCTCTGCCTTTCAGTTCCACAGGCAGATCTCAGACACACCACAACTGTCTGCTTCCCTCATGCTCCACAGGCTCAAGGCATTAAAGGCACTATGTGTCCAAATGAGACTTCTACAGAATCATGTGGAGGTTTGCCTTTTGGTACTGCTTGCCTGTTCAAACCCTATATGAACATCTGAAATGTATAAAGCAAATGCAGTACATTGCACCATATCCAGTTATTGTTTTTTCTGCTTTTTGGAATTTAACTGTTACAGAACACTGAAAATGAATGTGAAAGCTTTGAAGGGGAAAGGAGATTCATTTAATATCCATGTGTGAATACGAACCATTCATATGCCCTTATTCAATATCATATTCAAAATATATGACATTCATTCATATCTCTGCCGATGGATTTTTTTTTTAAATCCCACCATATATCTTTGATTGAATGACTTTATTTTTAAAAGGCTTGCAAAAACAGAAGACAATCTTGTGTTTCGGAACATACTATTTTTAAAAGACATCTCACTTTGCTGGGAAAATAAGCAAAATCATTTTTTACTGCATAGTGTTTTCAATATTCTTCTCATTCTACTTGTGCAGTCCACTCTTCTGTAAAAGCAAAGAATGAAGGGTTTGTGTTATGAAAATATATTGCTCAAACTGCCCTGGTAATACTTTCTTTTCACATATAACAGTTCTAATGTAAGGCTAGAAATCATAAAGAGTGGGATTTCTTGGAGAATAAAATACTTCTTACAGGTACCCATTAGCTGTTAGCATATCAACCATGTATCTGGTGTTTGGGAGTTGCCATTCACATATATCATGGATCACAATCACAGATTTGCCTGTGCTGGCAGGTGGTTTGCAAATGTACACCTTGATGTTCTCAACTTGTACTTCCTGCCCCACAACCCTCAGAGTCAAATGTGCCTCCAGTATCACACGGGCAGGGCCTCATTCATCAGCCATCCAGGAATCTGCAGGAAAGCAGAAATGAAAGCCAGTTGTTATCTGCAATACCAACTGTGATTATGAGTCAGTCTTCATGCAGTCCTTCCCAGCCCCCTCCAGACACCTACTAATACCTTCTTGGTATGGCAAGGTTGGAAGGGAAATTCCAGGTGTTTCTTGTAAACAGGCTGTTGACATGTTTATGCCATAAATATTCATGAATTTCAGGCCAGTCAGCATAACCCATGGGTGTGTTAAGGCCAGAGGAAGGCTTTGTGTCAGTCCCCCACTGCTAGCTTTGTGCCTGGAGCAATTCAGCATGTGATAACTGCATTTCCATGTGCTGTTCCCACACACTGTGCTTCATAACCACTCCTCTCTTATGGTCTTATAGTTCCCCCTCACAGGCTGGCACCTTGTGACCTCTTGCTGTAACTCCTGCACGACCCCACTGTCATCATGCTGTTCTTCTGACTGCTGTTCCCTTCAAGCTTTCATTCTGGATGTCCCCTTTCCCTTCCTCTTTAGGGAATCCAAAGCTGCTGCTTCCTATGTGCACTTTGCTGGTCTCTGGTATCCCCTGCCACCTATAATCCTTTCCCAGGGAAGCCACCATTAACTGGCATCTCTAAAGGTTCTGATAAATCATCTTAAAGAAGGCAAATCAGCAGAGGGTTTCTTTGCAAAGTTATAAACTGTGCAATCTGAACTGAAAGTGGTCAGAAGAACAGAGACACACACCAGTGCTGTGCATATAACACATCCTCATACAGCACAGATCTGTAACTTCTCCAGAGGTGTACATTTTAAAAGACAAGCTGGGAACTACTCCATTTCTCAAGTGAGGAAAGGTTTCAATACAGATTGTGACCTAGGAGGTCTTCTCAGAAGCAACCCTCAAGCTCAGTTTAATTTCTTCTATCTTTCAACAGGAGACAGGCCACTGTAGCAGCTTTTTAAACCAAACTAACATTTGGTGATCCCTACTCTTTCCCTTCACAGGCATTAGGTAGTCATACTGAGAAAATTTATCCCACCCTAGTCTGAGAAGCTGCATAATCTTGCTCTGCTGTCACTCTTAACTGATCAAAATGAAACTGTTTGCTTATTCCCATGTAAATGCACGTACTGGAACAATATTCCTTGGTCTGGCTGGTCCCCTTACTAAAGTGAAATGCAGCATGCTGGCAACAAAAATCAAATGTGCTCTTCAATGCTTAACTGGTTTTTGTTCAGAATATATCTTAGTTATTTATGCCATTCTAGATTTTCTAACTAATTAAAATAGATGCCAAATAAAACCTCTCACACACTTCAAATAATTCCTCTTCAATTTCTTGCTACAACTGTAATTCAGTAAATGGGATTAAAAACAGTTCCAAGACTTAGTTTATCACATAAATCCTCTCTAGAAAATAAAACCAAATAGCAAAACAATTTGAGTAGGACCCAGTTTGAGCAGTCTGATCTGTGAACTCCTGATATTGCAGCCACAGCAAAACAGCATCGGTGCTGTTCTCTTACCCACAGTAATACAGAAATGGGTAACAGGACTCCAAACAGCACTAGTCTGAAATGCTTCTCTGCCTTGTCCTTCATCCAACTATT
Organism: Cisticola juncidis; assembly: GCA_013400215.1. NCBI lineage: Eukaryota > Metazoa > Chordata > Aves > Passeriformes > Cisticolidae > Cisticola > Cisticola juncidis. The sequence goes on from VXBR01007193.1 coordinate 665,870, forward strand.
TATTCTTCCCATTGCTCATCCGTCCTTGTCCAGTTTCTTCTATGGTATGTCATCAAGGTGGCTACTCCCCATTTCCTCACACAGCATAGGAGTGCCAGATACAAACCTGTCTCCTCAATACTTCATTCTGTAGTAGAGACTTCTCCTACATCTAGTGAGCAGTGGCTATGCTTGGATGACAGAAATTCAGATTTATTAGCTGATGTTTTTTGAATACTACTTTTCCAGTGATAAATATTTGGGCTGCCCCTCTTAATTGAGTTTTAGTTTACTGAGGAATTTTAAAGTGATTTTGCACTATTTGACCAATTAAGTTTAACAGGGAATTGCAAGGAGATTAACTCCGCATTTTGAAACTAATGCTGCTTGCCACGGTTAAAATTCCTTTAAGCAGCTTAGTGTAATTCTATATTTGCTTATACTGAAAAAAGAAAGATCTGACTCATGATGAGCAAGCCTAAGGAGAATACCCTTGGGTTAAAATTCAAATCACGCTTCTTCCAACTTATTGGCTTATCAAGCTCTAATGATATCCCAAGGTAATTTGATTTTGCTACATAGAAGAGAAGAACTGATAAATATGCAGTAGCGCAAAATAAAACGCAGGGTGTGATGATACTGTATTCAGTGTTCTCTCTGAATAACTACAGGCTGCTAACAAGCAGATGACATTCCCCCTTTCATCACAACCCAACAGGCTGGTGCCCTGCTGCACGCAGAGACAACAACATCCAACAGCTTTGCTTGCAACAGCTTCCACTACTAGGAAGCCAGTTTTACTCTGACACTGGTGTACTTTTACTGCAGGATCTGACAGGGACCATTCAGAGTGTTGATTACTGTAATTAGAGCCAAAGTCCCTAAAAGTCTTTGTGGCTGTCAAGGAGAGGGGCCCCATCTTGTGAACATTTGCTGCAGCAGGCATGGTCTGGCTGTGAGGCTGTTAACCACGGTGCTGTAAATGCAGCCCTGAAAACAAGCTGTGATAACCAACTGCAGCAGATCTCGCCTAATCTGGAGTTATGCCTGGGCTGAGAAGTGCAAAAACCGCTTCATTTCCTTTTCTTATGGCAAACCATCCTCAATACAGCTTTTAAAGAAAGACCTGAAGGGCACTTTCATGTACAACTTGCAAACTCCTTCCCTGCTCACTGAAGAACAGGAATGAGAAAAGAGAAGGGTGAGCAGAGACGAGGTCAGGGCATCCACCACCAGTGAGGTTGGCTAACCAACCCAAGGAGCAATTTCTCAGGCACCCCAGAGCCATGGCACATGTGGCTGTGAGCAGCAGGAAAACCTGGATGCCCAGAATGGCTGGAGACACCGTGTGCCAGCCCTGATGACCCATGTCTTGGTGCCTTTGGAGAAGAGCACAAGCAGGTTTTCATGTCTCTCCTATAAAATCTGTTTGCACAACGTGCAGCTACATCCCACACACGCTATCCCACACCCACAACACCTGCATCATAGGGACAAGCCTCACCTAAAGAGACTCCCCAGCGAATGCTTATTTTTAAGAAGATGCCTAGTATTGGGGAAAACAGACAGGAAAAAGCTGTTGCACATGCAGTGCATGTTTCTATTCCACTGCAAACATGTCTAAATGCCAATAATGCAACCAGCATTTTTCAATTCAGGACAAACTAAGCAGACACTGCTTCCACGGCTCCCTTAAATCCCTGTTTCCAAGACCATGCTGGTCCCTTGTCTCCTACAAAAATGACATTGTATATGGCACTGCTTTCACAAAGCCATGACACTTGGAGAATCTTTCTGAGGTTATGTAGGCCCAGGAATGGTGCCAAGGGCCTGGAGCTCTCATTGGCACACATGGAAACCCTGTGGGACTGGGGCCTTGATGTTTGGCAACACAAGACACAGCTGATACAGCCCTCTGGGGACACAGGTAACAGACTTGTACTGAAAGCACCAGGTCAGGTCAACATGGGGATTTCGGGGATCAAAGGAAGTTGGAGGTTGAAGGTGCCCTTGGAACTCACCTTGTCCAATTTCCCAGGGACCAGGATGAGACCACACCACTCAAAGTTTCACTCACCCTGAAGGTCTTGAAACTCTCCAAAGAGGGAGATTCTGGGCAGCTTGCCCCAGAGAAGTTGTGAAGCATCTCAGAGCTCCATGGTTCCCCTAATGCCTGCTGCCTTCCCTGGTGCCCTCCTCTGGCATGAGCTTCTCCACTGCACCCATGGAGGGTGAAGACAGAGGCAGCCCCCCAGTCCAGCCACCCCCAGCCCCCAGTCTTGCCCCACTCCTGCTGAACTCCAGGCTGAACAACCCCAGCTCTCTCACCCTGTCTCCACAGGAAAGGTCCTCCAGCCCTCTTACCATCTTTATTATCTAAGGTTATTTTGGCCTGTGACCTGCTTCTGATGCCTTCCTTCATTCTTGAGAACCATGAAGGCAACCAGGTCTAGTAAATTAATTGTTTGTGTCAACACACTCACAGCCACCATCTTCCCTGGGCAAGTCAGGAGCATTTCAGGACATGTGTGTCCTTTTTGCAGTGAGTTAAGCCTGCTTAGTCCTAGGACTGTGATCTAGGCATGTCTGCATGCAGCCATTTTTCAGTCATCTCAGGCACATTCATCTCCTCCTTTGCTTTTGGAAAACATTCTCTTCCTAGCTTGTCTGGAAAATTTGTACATCCATTTTCTATGCTGTTCCTCAGAATTAAAAAGCAAAAGCTTAAGTGCTTGACTGTAGTGAATCTAAAAGAACACAAATTTAACAATCCCCTTCATGACTATGGACTGTCTAAATGCAAGTATTACATAAATTGTCTTCAGTCCTAATTCTTTGTCATGCATTACAAGCCAGTAGACAAGGCTTATTTACCAATACCTGAAGAACAAAAGAGTCTCAGTACCAGAATTTTTTGGATGGTAAATAGCAGCAACTCACACTGATGATAAATGTATTGTACTGTACACATTTTAATGTACAGCAGTGACCTTGGCTGTGTAATTTTGTCAGTCCTTGAGTTTAGGAGACAACCATTTGTGTCGTGGATTTCAAGGTCCCCAATACAACTGAAAAGAAAAATTACTATGTTCACATACCTTAAAATGCCCTTATTTACACACACACACAAAAAAAAAATCCTTTTTTCTTCTTCCACCTGAAAACTCACTGACTGCAAAGAAGAACTTCAGACTTGGGAAATAAGCAGCACAGAATCCTCTATTAGTTGAAGTTCATGGATCTAAATATTTTCCATCTGAAGAGGTATCACAATATAATTTTTATGACTGTGGCTTACAATTTCCCGGAGATGCCTCACCATCTTCATCAGAGATGAAGGCAGCAAATAGTCTTAAGGGACAGTTCCCAGGCAAGGCAAGGCAGGGCAAGGCAAAGCAGCTGCTCCCAAGTCTGGTGCTTTCACCACCAGGGCTGTATTCCATAAAGAGGCAAGTTTCTCCAAATTTCTTATGGCCCAGTGGGTATATTTCTTTATACAGCCACACAAAATAATTGTGTGTGGATCAGACTGTGTCTGGGTGTCTGGGCAAAAGAAGGTGCAAGGAAAAGGGTACCAAAATGTCAGCTCTTTTGCAAGCAATACAGTGCTAGAGGAACTCCTGCTCATGTCAGAAGGATTAATTATCAAAATCAGGATTTCACACCCACAAAAATGACACCTTTTCTGTAATTAAATAAGACCAGCTACTGACATATTGAATAAGGGTTCAAATATTTAAAGGCATTAATACAGCTGGGCATGCAACTCTGAGAGACTGAACACTGCTGGAACTAGAAATGGTAGTTATACTTGTTCTTTTGTATAGCTTTTCTGTCTTTGTCCCTTTCTTCTTCTAATTCCCTCTTCCTGGAGTTTTGAATAATTTAAAATTAGGTGGGTTTGGAGTTTGATAAGTTGAATAGACAAGGTTAACACTTTGAGATGTTTTACATTAACAGAATGCTGCTCTAAGCCTTTTGCCAAAGTTCTCTGATTTTCTGTAGTTGCCAGTTAAGTTTTTTTTTATTTTATTTTGGCCTCTTGAGAATATCTTGTTGGTATTTCTCCCATGCATCTAACTTAGAGTACATAAAAAAGTTTAAGCCCTTTTAAGAGGCTCATTGAGCAAGTATTGTTTAACATCCTCGGTCTGCTGAGGTGTGTGAACAACCAGCATGCCGTGACCATATAGTTACACTGATAGGATAATGTGTGAAACTGCCAGACTGCCTGATATCAAAGGGAAAGTCATATCAGTGTAGCTAGCTGGCCTTAACTTATGCCAGCATTAATAAGGTGACAGGATGAGAAACCGACAGATCTAGACAATAAAAAGGGCCCTGGGTTCCTTAGAGAATCTCTGAGTAAATGCTGATTGCCGAGTCATTACCAAAGCAGTGAGATTCAAAAAACTCACAAAGGCAGAGTGTACATGGGGATGCTTATTTTTTGTTTATACATTATGTTGTTGGGAGGATATAAGGGTGATAAAGGGGAAGAACTTGAGAGAGGAACAAGGATATAATGTGAAGCAAAAAATATAATCAGGGATTGCATGAGCCCTGTGCCTCACCAGCATAATTTCCCCACAACATCCAACCCACTGTTTCTGCAGTGTTCATGTCTGGCTTACTTCCACAGGAGGGACTGTTTATGTTTTACCTTGATGCTGATGGAGGAATACTAGAAATACCCTTCTTAATATTGCCAAGGAGGGTGTCACTTAAAAACATCATTTCTTCCTAACTTCTTAGTATAGCCAAGTGTTTGTTCCATGCATGGGAAATTCTGCCCAGTACAGCTGAGAAAAAAACTTAGTAGATAATAAAAGAAAATGTCTGTAAGCAAACCCAGGGTACTTGCCATGTGAACACCTATGAACACCAATCATCATACCAAAATAAAGCCTGAAATTTCTCCAGTAAGCTCGTGATGAAGTCATGCTCACTAGCAAAGAAAAATGGATAGACACTATCATGACTATCAAGGTCATCAATGAAGCAAATAAAAAGCAAGAAAACTTCAAAAAACTTTTTAATGCCTAATTATCCTTTAGTCTGACTTTTATTTCACAATATTCCGTAAATATTGCCAAAAATAATTTAAAGTTATAAATTAATCTTCCTATTTTAGTTTATGACAACTTTCAAAATGAGACATTTTTCCTTTGACTGTTTTCTTCTCTCATACTAAGTCAATCACTGATCTTGAAGCCTAGCATTTCTTTCTGCTATTGTCAAACAAACATTTTGATCCAATCAATCATATCCCTTCTAGCTTCTTCAATATAAGGTTTATCATCAGGTTTCATATCTTCTGGCTTCAGTTGTGCAAACCCATGAACTTGCCCAGGATAAACTTTAATTTTATATGGAACTTTACAATATTGTTTCAGCTTGTCCTCCAATAAGAAGATCTGAAAAAAGAAAGCAATTTTTCCATTACATTATCCATTTCCATTACATTTTTTAAGTTTGCCAAATTTGGTGTTTCTCATAGAGAAAATGCCTCTTTGGGTGTAAGACTGAAACTCTTTTTTTAAAATGTGGATGAGTCTAAGAACTTCAACAGTTGCAGCAAAGATGGTTTGGTAAATCTCATTGCCATAAAGGAACAGGCGTGTTTCTGTTCAGACTCTCAGGCTTGTCACCTACACTTGAAGCTCTGATATTGAGAGAACATATTCCATAAACCATAGTGGCCATCAGTCGAAAACAGTTTGATAGGCTTAGTTACAGAGTTTAAGAAAACATGGAGGAGTTTTGTTTTGTTTTGTTTTGTTGTTTGTTTGTTTGGTTTTTATTGTTATTAGTTCACTGAAAAACAAAAAGGCATTGCTCTTGCACAATGTTTTGGTGATTAGTATGCAGACAAAGTACTAATAATGTGTTCATGTACCCATATACATTTGCTGGCACAAGTTTGTGCTTATTTCCATTAAAAGTCAGAAAATAGATGAATGAACACTTATTTTGCCCCACAAGTTTACTTCTACCCATTGTGCAGATTAGAGGAGGTATTGTAATTTATTTCATTTTTTTGTTGTTGTTTTGGTTTGTGGGTTTTTTACATGGAGCTCTTCTTTTCAGTACAGAAAATTCTATATTTGAAGGTTTGGTTTTTGGGGGTTTTTTTGTTTTGTTTTGTTTTTAACAGGAATTTTTACTTATACAATCTGCACAGAAAGAAAGCTTCAGGAGAAAATGGTGTGGTTTCAATATGTAACACATGACAGAAAAAATGCATTTGCCAAAATTGTGCCCTTGGGAGAAAGACATGTTCACCATAAAATGAGAGAGAGTCAAGGATTTGTCTCCTCTGCAGAGGAGACACATATGAAGTATAGATTAATATGCTGACTAATGCATTTAGAAGTAAATATTAAATGACTTCTGCAGTCCCAGAGCACACAGAGTTCTCCAGTCACACCCTACCCTAAAAAACAAGCTGTGCTAGAGGTGACATAGTATCCTTGTCACTGAAGAAAAAGAATTTATACACAGAAGAGGGCACCAGCTTCCTACCCATGTATTATCCAGCCTCTCACATATGCTTACAGTAGGGGTTATATCAGAACATAGATGGCAGCCAGGAGTCAAAACATTTGAGTCTACAAGCTGTTGTTGTCTCAGCTAAAATTCATGGCCTTCTGACATGGTTCAACTCTTCAACTCTCTTGACACAGCTAATTTTTTCTTCTTGTGGCAAAAGCAGTTAGTCATTGGTCCCCATCAGAAAGTTCAGTCACTAAGATGAAACTACTTTTTTTTTTCCATTCAGTGTCCAAATTCACTGGTTTAGCTTCCTGATTTCTCGCCCATAGCAGTAGCCCATACAAGCTTTTGAGATGCTTGGCCCATACCAAGTTGGATATCCCTGCCCAGTTTCACACTCTGCCTATCTAGCAACTCAAAGACTGATGACTATTCTTTACTGTATTTCTTACCTCAAAAAAGAAGCTTTGAATAACCTAAACAAGATAGGGGGGAAGCTGAAATATAAACAGAACCATACAACCTGTCTCATTTTTTTTTATTTGAAAATGGTTTCTAACAAGGATATCTATGGATAATAAATGAACTATGGGAAAAGAAGTCTTTCCAGAAAAACAGCTTACCTGATCCAAAGAAATAGTGTGGTCTTTCTCACCAAAAACGAAAAATGTGGGATTTAGTAAACTGTATCTTTCTTCAGAGTCTCTAATTATTCCTATAATGTTTTGAGAAACAGTCGATTAGTGAGTTTAGCATTCCTGCAAGATAAACGGCAAATTAAAAGTGAACATTTTTATTTAAATTTACTTATTAGCATGGATAATAAGCATTTGGAAAGCATATGCATATCTCTGCTCTCCTAAAACAAGGAATTTTTGTTGTTGTTGTTGTTTACGGTATCCTTAATATTTTTATACCGATATAGCCCATTGCTGAAATAACCATGATCAAAATCTCAACTCACCTTTGAGCTGAGTATTTGTAGAAATTGTTACAAAGCAATAAGTAGAATTAGAAGCTATGAAAATCGTGTGAACCCGAGTAAGTTTTCACGTGTTCTACACTACCATAGAAGGACACCCCAGCGGTTAACTGAGGGTTTTTCAGCATCAAGTGATGTACTGCCATTCCACCCCAGGAAAACCCAACGATACCAATCTTCTTTGCACCGCATTGTTCCTTTAGATACTTCAAGACAACATCAGCTTCCCTAAGACATATAAAGAAAAGTAAACTAAGGAATCTATTGCAGAACCAATACTTGACAATTTAAGAAGTTAATCGAAAGACATACACGGTATTTTTTTTGTGTCTGCACCTTCAATCATTTAATTTAAAAAGCACATTTCAGGCTAGAGCAGTGGCTTCTGTTATTAAATGAGAGTTAACATCTCTGGTCCTAGTTTAGGGAAATACAGGTGTAGGCACTTAAATACTTACCTGAATTATCACCTGCTCCTTTGTTTTCAAAATTAGTAAATTTTTATTTGAATCACTTTGTCTAGGGCAGGACAACTAAAGACAAGACATATCTGCTAGTAGAACAACATCTTGCATTATGGACTGTAGGGATAGATAAGCTTCACTGTACTATCTCTACAGAGTTCACCCATTTAGATAAAGATTTTTCCTCTGTCATTCCTGTTACATGAGTTAATACTAAAATATCTTACCAAGCCCACATGCAAGAATGTTATGCTAAAGAAACAATTACATTAAATTGTCAGTAACTACAATGTTTAAAAAACTAACTTTTGCATGAGGTCCAATTAAAAAAATGAAAAATATTTTTATTGTAGATAAATACAAGTAAATATTTTTTAAATTGCTGACTTCTAGAGTCTCAATTTTATCTTCTTCATTATCTACAAATTAAGTTAAAATTAAATTAAATTAAAATTAAGTTTAAATGCAAAGTTCATAAACTATTGACTATATTTTCAAACATTAGGTAGAGTTATATGGTTCTTCAGGTGTGGTTAGGCTGACCAAAAGGAAAAAAACAGTATGAGAGTGACATGAAGAGGACACTGGGCTGTGGCCATCCTCTTTTAGATTTGGTTTGTTTGAAAGGCACTAAGAAAGTTGTGGGTATGTTGGATTCCATGTTCTCTGAAAGAGCAATGGATCTGAACTGGAATGCTGATCTACAAGTAATCCTTCAGAAGACTGAAAAAGCATGTCCTGGGATCCTAATTTTTTAAGACAGTGCCAAAATACCTGCTCCTCTTCAGAGTAAGATTTTTTTATAGTTGTTATTTATTTGTCTTTTAAAAAAATTGGTTACAGCTGGTGGAATTATATGGTCAAAAGCTTCGCTGAGAGACATTGAAGATAGTCTGTGGCTGCTGACTCTCTGGACAGGGTCAGAAGAATACTTGTGGCTTGCAAGATGATAATGGGGTGTCATTGCCTCACTATCATCTGAAGTTCTCATCTGTGGTGAGAGATGCTGAAGAAACAGCAATGCCTGCCATAATTCAGGGAAGCCTTTTTACATGCTCTGTTAGGTCATACAGATAATGATCCCTCTATTTCACACTGAAAAAATAATACAGTGGATCAGATGTATCTTAGGTTTTGGTCAGTCTAGCAAATTTTTATGTAGTGATGCTCAGGAGAATCTCATCAGTACCTATCATAATCTGCAAGGTAGAAAGCAAGATGGGCACATGACAACTGGCAGATAACATCTGTAGTTGTAGAAGAATTTTCCTCTTTATCTTGAGGAACTGGGCACAGAATCAGCACTTGTGGGTGACAGCACTGGGCACTTTGTAGCCTGTGAAACACTGGGATCCTGTGTGGCCAGTATAACATAGTCAGAAAAAGGCTCAGGAAAACAAGGTGGGGACAATAAGCAGAGTGATGAGCAGAGCAGATGATCCTTTTCAAATCTCAGCCAAGAGATTGCCCAGGACCACAGAAGAATCACTCAGAATAAGAAACTGTGGTTGGGCAGCCAGCTTGCCCTGCTGTGAGGTGCCATTTCTAACATTTCATATAAATTCTCCTTTTTTGCTGGATACTTTTAGAAGTTCAAGTACAAATACATTTCTTACTTGTCTACTTTCATAGGATCATGATTTTTCATCCAGTCACGAAAGTCAGCCCAGTGATCAGTAGATGTCCAGGGTTTTGTCCCCTTGAAGAAGTCTGGGCAGATGGTCCTGTGTGAGATACAGAATTCAGTCAAGTTTCATTGAATCTGTGGATGTCTAAATGTCTTCTAATATCTTCTACTCCAGAGTACACATCTACTCAGTCACTGTCTGAATCATGTTTTACTCATCCTATTCTGGCAATCAGCTAGCTAAAAGTATACGTCTTTGTATGGAAAAAAAAAAAACAAAAAACCCCCACATAAATAAATGCTCATTGTTTCCTTAGACACACATTAAATACAATAATAAAAGGATTAAACAAACCTCCTGATTCAATATAAACACAAATATACCTCTTTGCTGTTACAAGCTAAAGCAAATGTTCAAAAGGCTTGGTTCTGAAAAGCTTATACCACTTAAAATAGATACCAGTGTTTCTGTTTGAATCACCCATGCTGCTTCATAAGCACAAACACAGGCACTTCAAGACCCCTTGTGCCTTGGTGCTCAGGTAGCCATTTATCCTGGGTCAGTTTTAGTAGCTTTGGTGGCTCCATGGAAATATTTTGTCCATTTTCTGTTTTATTTGCTCAGATTCAAGTGGTGTGACTGTCATGTGTGCATTGGAGGCATCATATGCCATGCCTAGCTTTGGGCCTGGTGAGCTATCAGTGCATTTAAAGGGAAGATAGAAAAGAAAATTGCTTACATATATCCATGACCTGCCATCAAATCTACTATGTATCTCATATCTGGGAAGCGCCATCCAAATACATCATGAACCACAATCACAGCTTTGTCCGTGGAAAATGATGGTCCACAAACATATGCCTTAATATGCTCAATTTCTACTTCATGTCCAAGACACCCATAGTGAGACCTTTCTCCAGTATCATATAGAAAAGGATCAGCCATTTGAAAACCTAAGAAAAAAAAAAAAGAAAAAGATAGCAAGAATGTAAAAATATTTTGTTAAGCAAAATTATTTAGGGTGAAAAGGCAAATATGATCTTCTGAAAGTAGCTCAATAACTTCTGTAAATAACATTGACATCCTTGTATGAAAAGAGAAAGTAGAAAAAAGCAAAAGCAACATTCTAGTGCAGAATGCCTCTTCGTCTCCTATGTTATTAAGCTGAAAATAAAGAGAAATACCAAAATCAAAGTTATCAAGTTACAAGCAACCTGCTAATGTAAATCTTGACACTCATGCCACATTTGTTTCACTGCCATGTGGCTCTATCAGCACTGGTGTGAAGCACTGTGGCTTTTGATGTTCCTCTCTCCTGAGGCACAGGACCATCATTCATGTCTTCATGGGGAATCTTGTGCTGGTTTCTCTGAACTATTTGCAAGGACCACAGCACTCAATGCTGCATTGAAGTGTAGCATTCAGTGCTTCTCTTGGTGCTGGTGCCTGGTAGCTCACCTGTGTTTTCTGTAGCAGCATCACAGCTCTTCTGAGAGTAGTACTGTGCACAGTTAGTGAAGAGCTGCAATATAGATTTGTAAACTAGACTCCTATGCTGTGTGCCCCTATGCCCTTGAAAGGGATAGCAAGAAAACAAGCTTATGTGCAAGCCTCGTTCAGAATATTTGAGAGTATGTGGTTTTGTCCCTTCTCCAAAAGTAGCAATTAGAGACAATGAGCCAGTAGATGTGCTAGACAGATTAATGACAAAAGTTGTTCTGGCTCTCTGTGTCAGGAGCTTGGAATGGACTCCGTGCAAAAAGTAGATTGTGAGCCTGTAATTAAAAGTGGTGTTACAATGCATCCATACATGGAATCCAATTAAGTCTGCAGTGGCAGTGATAATAGTAGCATTTCCAAGTCATGTACTGACTTTGAAACTGTCCTTGGGTGTGCAGTACACAGGCACATACTCTATGACTGTTTCCACTTTATCATTTCTACATCAACCTATTATTTTATTTTGTGCTGTAGCATGTACTTCATAAAACTATCTAATCTTCATGGAAAAGCAGCAAATTCCCATAAAAATACATGCCTTCCTCAGCCCTCCACTGACCAGAGCAGCAGAGGACTACATTTCACAGAGTAATGGGAAATTCTGCCTTGGCAATACAGACACAATTGGAAGCACGGTACTGACAGACTGAAGAACAGAGAGCTGATGCCACAAAAATTCACCACCTGCTTATGCCCCACACAACATTTCCCCATTTGCATGATTCACTCTGGTTCGGCAAAAGAATCCATATTTTATATGCATTTAGACTGCTTGATATCCAATATAATCCAAACTCTATATGCATTTAAACTGCTCTATACCCAAGATAATCAACCTCCCCAGTGCATAGTGCAGAGACACTGTTCTTCCCCATCTTCTCCCGACCCTGGGGCTGCTGTCACCAGATCTGGGAGGGCCACCACTGAGTTTGAGCAAATACACTCGATTACAACCACAACCCTGGCTGATAATGGTGTAGACATACAGGAACTGGGCAGACATGGCTTTACTGCTGTAACCAAGCTCATTTAGATAAATCAGTGAGATGGATGATCTCTCATCATCAGTAATCCTCTATGCTGATAACAGAGAGTTGATTACATGTATTAATTTTCATCCCACCTTTCTCAGCATCTGTCAGGCTTGATTCAAGAAAGCCTGAAGTAGCCTGATGTTCAGGATTAAGATCTCCATTGTTTTGGCATTGTATGAAAGTGGAAGGTGTGACACATGGGAGATTATCTCCTGGTTTAAGACCCCCATAATGCTTGAAATGCCTGAAAATGCTTGTGAGAGGTCTATTCATACAAAAGTGCTTCTTACCTCTCTTTTTTATAACCTAAGATGAATGAACTTGTTGAAGAACAGGAGGCTGCCTTGAGAAGCCACAGGCACTCCCAAAGATAGCTCACACTGCTGCCTTCTGAGATGGCAGCCACAGTCTTACTCCACTGTGGTATTTTGTTCTGAAGGGCACAACCTAAGGTGTCCCTTTCACGGAAGTGTGCTTTAGGAGCTATTAAGCTGTGCAATAGTTGTGAACCAGCCTCCTCCCTATCCACTGGTTGCTTCCCAGAAACCATTTCTTTGGTCTGTGCTGACTGAGGCTGAGCCAGCTGGCTCCTTTCCAGGCACCAGGCAGTGCAGAGCGTTAGTAAATAGTCAGCCACACCTGAGCTGCTTAGAAGTTTGATGGGATCCTATGCAGTCAGAAGCTCTATTTGCTCCCTCCTGCTTTGTCCCACGCAATGCAGTGTGGCAAAGCAACACGCCGGGATATTTCCTACTTTTCCAGTCTCACCTCATTCCTTCTTCCCACCAATTTCAGCCACTACACTTTTCCTTTTCCTGCTTTCCCCATGGCACAGTTCCAAGCAGGCAGCATTTCGCCTTTATGTCCCGTTCATCACTGCGCTGCAGCACAGAGGAGATGCAGGGCCTGCTGCAAACAGGGGGAAAAGTTCCTGCTGCTAATGGGGAAAGCCACAGATATTGATGAATCCTGTGTCATCCGACTGCTCCTTAAGAGAAAGCCTTCCTAGAGCTTCTCCTTCTCTCCAGTGGTCCTGCTCCTCCTTGGGTGTCTTGATATCATTCAGCTTTTATCCAAGTTATATAGAAACTGAGGAGATTATTTACACAATGCAAAGATGGGCTCCACCAAAGGTAGGACAGACCCGAACTACTGCATTTCTAGGAGCAACGAATCACACAGTTATATTCTTCTGAGTCTTAGTTTTCATCAGGAAAAAACAAATCTATACTTGGAAAGTGAGGTTAAAAATATTTTTTTTTTAATAATCAGGTTAAACAGAGGCAAAGATCCTGTTAAGGACAATCTTCACTTCCCAGAACGTGAGTATGAGCATGTGATCTCCAAGTGCTCTGCTGTTTGGCAGAACCTTGGACTACTGGTGCCAAGATGTGACATCTCTGCCCTTTTCCTGGGTCAAGTGATAACATTTTAAGCTACAGCAGCATTTCATTTCAATGCTAAGGGCTCAGTGGACCAAACAAGGAAAAGAATGGAAATTCATTACCATAAGGGTGAAAAAAATTATTATGGTCCTTCAATGTGAATTTGCTACTCGATGAACATAAATTATCATGACCTCAGAACTGTATCACAGTTTGTAGCAAAGACTCAAAATAAATTTAGTCTTTCCCAAATTTTGTATTTCCCAAAGCCTCTATCTTCATCTTATCTGCCCCTTGACACTTGTCTTTGTGAAATTTTTTACTGAAACCAAAATAATAATCTCTCTTTAAAGGAGTAGGTTTTGCTGATTGTTTCATGCCTTTTCAAAGAGCTATATTTACTTGCTTAGCAATTTCAGATTTTCCCTTTCAGCACAGGTAAAAGTAGTTATCCTTTTCTGCTGTCAACTCAGCCTGCATGGACCAGTTTGCCCTCACATACCTGGAGTGCAGGATCCTGTTTCAGCCCAGCTTGCTTCTTTTGCTCAGTGAGATTTCTCTACACAGAAAAAGAAAACCAGTTCTCACTGACAGTTTTGCTCCTGGTGCTGCCCATCCAGTTTTCAGGTGCTCTTCAATCTTCTGCAGATTTTGGGATTGGGAAGTGAGGAGGAGAGGCTTCACTCGAGTCATCCCAAACGGAAGGGGTGGGGACAGATCATGCAGAGAGGCAGTCTGCAGCAGGCTCCACATCAGTTGCCTTTACTCCACCTTTCATTTATATATTACCTGAGGAGTTTAGAAGGAAAGATGCACCCAAACACTGTCTGCATTACACTACGATGAGTGTAATGCAGACATTTAAGACACTGCAGAGGCTTTAGACTATAACTGAGATATTTAGCATCAGTGGTGTGATTGCTGATGCATTTTCTTTAAGAATTTTCTTGACTATAATAAATGTTGGAGGCGAATTAAGATGAATCTGTCCTAGCAAATTTGCAGCTTAAAAATTTTGCTATGTCTCCCTAGCACACACAAATGTGTTACAACCACACCCATAAGTATTCTCAACAAGTTGAAAAGTGTTCCAGGTTATTTGTGATTAGATTTGCATTTGCCAGGCGAGAAAGACTTGAGTCTGTGGTGACTGATTGAAATTTTCCATTCCTGTTTCCACAATGGCACTGTATGCAAGCAACATTAACTTAGCCCTCGGTCTGACATACACTCATTTTCTCTGTGCATACACATGGTCTGGGTGAGTGTGCATGTTGGAGGGTGGGGGGTATGCAAACGAGAAAGACAAAAGAGCTCAAAGGAAATTATAATGTGATTTCAAGACAAAGATTAGTAAAAAAATTTTAATTCTTGATGTATATGATAAACAAGTTCCCCAGAAACCCAGTAGATGCTCAGGAGTACTCTGTGAGGTAAGGACCATAATCTCAGGACTATGTTAAACAGGTGATAGATGGACTCAGTTCACCAAACTTCAGACAATTGCAATGATGCTGTCTTCATGTCAGCAAGGTGTCTACACTCCCACAGTGTCATCAATTTTTAGAGTATGTTTCACACTCCATGGGTGTCTTTTTTTGAATGAAAATGGGTAGCCCCCTAGGTGGCCCAAGTAGCGCAATAAGATTGCTGTGCTGAATGCATAATAACCCAGGCACAATGAGTCCTACTTCCCTGTGCTGTGGGAGCTGCACAACTCAAAATTAAGGTTTGTCATGACCAGAAAGAGGGTGTTTGTCCTGTTACACCCGTCAGTAGGTTTGCACATCAGGATTGTACAAGAAACCATTAAAAAGATTGCTTGTGTTGCAAGGGAGGGAGTGGGGAGACTTGACTGAAAAGATCCGGTTTGTACTTTGATATTAATGGCATCTTGCTTGACCTTGTGTAACCCCACCCAGGCGGGTGTCTTGTACTCAGATCCAAAAGATTGAAGTATTGTCTTCCTACCTTGCCCCCACCATTCATCCAAGCTGCAGTCCCCTGGAACAGGCCGAGCCAGCAGAAGCGAATATCTGATCCCCACACACATGACTGTAAACCCTGTCTTGGTGCCCAGCCTTGTGGGTGGTTAGGGCAAAAGGAGAGCAAAGGACTCACTCTGCTCTAATGGAAGCCTTTGCCTGCACACAGTGTTTATGTTTGACCTGCAAACCCTCTATTGTTCAGATCTCCCATGCTTGCTGAGACTTTTTCCCGGTAAGATACAATCACCTCTCTAATGGACTCAGGATTATGGAGATCATTGCATCCATGAACTTTCTACAGTCTCAAGGAACTTATACATTTAAATTTTTATACGTGCTGTGAGCATTTCTATTTTAAGGGTTAAAAAAAAAAAGCTAGACAGATAGGTGCTGGAATGAGCACAAGATTTACTTGTTCAAACACACAGTGGTGGAATTTCTCATTCCAGAGTTACGCAGCTGTTTTTTGGCTGGTTTGACTTCTTTTGCTCCTTAAGGCTTGCACCAATACTTCTCCAGCCGCCCCATCTGGTTTTATAGAAATGGGCATAGACTAAAGCCCAAAAGTTAATCATCACAGCTGTTGGCTGCAATTTTAGTTGTATGTCAATAAAAGAAACAAGATCCTAGGACATGGAATCCTGCTGCCCTGAGGCAAAATAGAAAGGTATTCTCTCCCAGATGACTACTGATATCTAAAAACCCAGAAAGGCAGGTACTCTGGTGGCATCTAGTGCAGAAGTGAAACACTCAGATGGAGAAACAATGAGCAGGCTTAAACATGCCCAATCTACAGTCACCCCATACAGCATTTGGGAGGCTGCTGGTAACAACAGACTCGCCAGAAAGTTGAAATCATTACACCTATTTTATTTATGTTGTGAAAACACCAGTTCAAAGGATCTCTGTTGAGTGACAGGACTGCAGCCTAGAAGCTGCAGACGAGGCAAGAGGGACAGCAGCAGGGCTCCCCTCTCCCCTTACACAGTGCAATTCCTCTTACACAACCTTGTTCAAGGGTTACCACTGCCGAGCTACCTTGTGAGGAGATGGTGGGGAGGCTCCTGCGAAGGACCACAGCAGAGGCACAGTGGGATGGAGTCAGAATGCAGCTCTGTGGAGCCAGCTCTAATGCCACTGGGGACTCTGTACCCAACTGTATATGCTTTCAGAGCAAGAGGAATCCTTTGGGATTTGGTTTTCTTCAAGAGGGGGGCATAGCTATTCCTTCTAAAAAAACTTCACTGAAAAGACAGCCTTACTACTGAGCTTGTAATTTAGAGCTTGGTTTGATGAGTTGGGTTTTTTCTGCATGTTAACCTGATTCCTTTCCTTCCATCCAGTAAAATGGTTCATATCTAAAGTTATCTACTGAGTCATCACTTGGGAGGAAAGTAATATATTTTAACAAATCTGATTTAATACTACAGGTTTCTTTCTTGGGTGTCCAGTCAGTGTTTGAATAAAGACTCTTGGGAATCAGACCAGCTCTTCTTATTGCAAAGAAGGAGGTTTACAGGAGGTTTACACATACAGATACTCTCTTTATCATCAGTGAGAACTAGTCTTACACTTAGGATTTTGTTCTTTACCATTTACCTAGCACGGTACTCTGGCAGCTGCCTTTGCCTGGAGTATTACAAAAATTCTCCAAGGAATCCTTTGATTTGATTAGTAGTGAGCCGTATCCCCACTCTTTCCCATGCTCTCCCATGTGTCTAAGAAGAAAGGCTCCGAAGCCTGTCCTCTGTGGGAGTGAGTGACCTTATCTGCTTTATCTGCTGCACAGTTGACAGGCATGACCGTGTTCCCTGCGCTGATCAGAGCACCCGCTGCTCCTCGCAGGGCACCAGGACCAGGGTGATTGCTGCTGCTTTGCCATAAATCTTCGCATCTCTCACCACACTTCCACTCCCTTGTGATTTTATTTGCTGCTAAAAAATAATAGGCTCAATCTGTCATCATTTGGCCATCTCCCCATTGCATCCACTCCTTCTTCCTTCTGTTCCACTCTGTTCCATTTACATACATTATTTGAAGTCACTGGTTTCAATTGGTTTCTGGTTATCCCTTTTAATGTTCCAGGGTTTTTCTGGGGTAGGCTAGGGTCAGCTCTCAGAGCATACAAGTACTTACCTACCTAAAATCAGTATTATGACTTTCACCACAGGGGCAGAAGGATGATCTGCAAATTAAGCTTTCCATAGGTATGTTGCTAGTTTGCAATGGAGAACTGGCTGACCCAACACCTTCCGGGTTTCTTATGCCTGTCTTGGATTAATTTTTACTTAAAAGTAAATTGTGAATATTTATTCTCAAATTTTCTATTTTCCCTGAAAGAGTTTGTAGGATTCCAGAGGGTGTGCTTTGTGAACTTTATAGAAATTGGGTGGAGTACTTTAATTATGCTGAGCAATAGCAGGAAATCTATTCTAATGTTGTGGGTGACATGCAAAGTGGGGTATTAAAATTATTTACCACTCTCCAGGTGTTTCTAGGCTATTCAGTAGCTCTTCACTAAGGAATCCTTTCAATGGCATTTCAGTACAAGGCAAATATTCCAAATAATAATGAATATTGATAACAGCATATAGAGAAAATCATACACTCTAGAAAAATGGCTCAAAAACAGGTACTTCAGACCAAAGATTATGTCTGTTTTTCACTGAACTCTATAAATGTAGATATGAGCAAGACAATATAATTAAGAGTACATGGATAATTGCATGGATTAAGGGATGATTTCACTCTCTAGAAAAGTAAACATCTATTTTGTGCATGATTTAAGAATATGTACTGTCTTTTTCTTACCAAATATTTTATCTTCTCCTCTAAAATGACAAAAATTTGAAATCCAGTAATTACTAAAAACACTTGTCTTTTTTTCAGCTATCCACCACTCAGAGTATTACTTTCAATGGTGAATTAATTCCACGTGTTTAGTCATTGAAACTGAATTTTGCATGCAGAATTTGTCCCATAAAACGTTGATTACATTTATGGTATATATTTGGTCAGTTTTATTTCAGGGCATAGGTCCTTTTACCTTTTTTTTTTTTTTTCTATTCCTTTATTTGGTATGTGTTGTCTCATACAAAACTTATCTAATGCTCATTTTGTTTCAGAAACTTTCTGGGATTAATCAGCTGGAAGGGAGTGATTTTTTTTTTCCTTGTAATTGAGGCTGTATTTGCGTGGAGATGTAAATACTATTTCAGTCTTCAGTACAAATAAGCTATCCTGGACAAAAAGCTGCACCTTGTGCCCACAGGGTTGATCTTAATTTTCAGAAAGGCAACTTTCATGTGTAGAAATCTGGCTTCTCCTCTGTAAACTCCCACTGTGCACTTGATCAGTTTCATTTGGCTAAGATTTTCCAAGACATCCTTTCTAAAGATAAGAGGACCCCAAAATTTCCATCTGCATATGATCCCCCACATGTTATACATCTTTCAGATAAACTTTTAGGGTTTTTCTTCCTAACTGGAGAAGGGGAAAGAGTCAGGAACACTAATTGTTCCACAATCAGTGACAGCTACTATCACTGAATATTGAACAAATCTGGCAAAAATTACTATACTACTCAGTTTTAAAGTCCATAACTTTAAACAGACTGCCAGGAAAAAAACTTTTACCCATGTTTGCTCGACTTTAAAAGTCCTGTTTTGCAAATATGTCTATGCATTAGTAATCTTGGAATGTATCCAGACAGCTTTGGACTGTATCCCACAAAGTAGTACAGACGCCCAAGTGCAACATCAAAGCAACAGGTTTAAGGAAAGTATATATAAGAGCTTCTAATTATATAACAAGATAATTACCATACATAATTCAGAGCAATCAAGGGGCTTTATTAAATATGTTTGCAGAGAGCACCTGTCTCACCCATTTTCTAAAATGAGATCATGAACTTTGGCTGAGCAGAAAAAAAAATTACATTTTAGTGTAATCCTGCAAATGGTTGAGACTGTGCTGGGACTATTCTAAGTCTATGCCAGTTAAATAAAATGAGTATCTAAGACTCCCTGAGGTGCTGTAAACACGTAATGGAGCATGTCAGAAGACAAAAGGGGTCCAGGCAGGAAAGGGGGCCAGCCCCCCGTGTGAATCCTGACCTGCAGAGTCCAGTGCAGGCACAGGAAGACACACAGGCAATGTGCATCTCATGTGGAGGGCAGCACTTGGGCCAGGTAGGACAACCAGACCACAGTCACTGCCCACCCTACCTGGTTCAGCTGCTTGTGGCATCAAACATCATGGTGTGGAAGAGGTTCTCTTCCCCTGCTCACCCAGACAGTTCATGGTTTGCTAGCGCTGTGTGTGCCGAAGCAGGAGTGCCAAGAGGGAACTCCCAGGCTTGCTCTTCCACAGCTTGGTGGTGAACTAGCGAGTTTCAAACTGGACACTACAGCAAGTAGAAAACATGAGCTTAAGCAGGAAATTCAAGGCCTGATCAGCTTTGCTCTAAATAGCTGATATTAGCACTTCCAGACTTCAAAATTTCCAGCATGCTACTTCCTTCGGATCTGATACTGGATCTCAGGTTCCTGATAGACCCACAATGAGACTGCAGAGAGCTGAGTTGTTATAGACCATGAGACAAAAAGTTTAGCCCGCCTTATTCAGTCTTTTACAAGGTTCATCTCTAAGGTGCTTTGATTTTCCCTTTGTTCCCTGGAAGCTGCAGAGATGATAGCCTGTCTTTACTTGACACAGCAGGTAGCATAAGGCAGGTTCCTTCTAAAGACCTGCCTAGAGATACAGCTTAGACCTCAGGACAGGCTCAGGTGTTCATTACAGCTTGTTCTCCTGGTTCAGGGGGAAAAACCAATCCAAACCCTAAGCCTCAAGCTGAAATCAAATCCACAGTCACCTGCCTCTTCAAAGAGACCAACAGGCTGCATATAACTTATTAACTTCTCCATAACTCATGGCTTGTTTGCAGGTTTGCCTGGGGAGGTGACATCCATTTTTTTTGAGTGAAATCACCACTTGCCTCTACCAAGCTAGACCCCAGTGAGTTTCTTTTCCTTGTATGCCAACCTTTTCATAAGTCCAGATACAAAAATGAATAAGTTCTGCAGGGTGTGGATCAGCTTCTGGCTTGTTATCTAGACAGAGAGGAAATGAAAAAAGGGAAACTAGTCATCTTCTCTGCAGAAGGAATTCATAGTGTGTCTCTACCATCACATACTCTTTCTCATGAGTGATAGACTGAGATTCATGGGAAGCATTTGTCTGAATGTTCATACAAAAGATAAAACTCAGATATAAAGCAGGTGGGAGTAATGTTATGAGAGGAAGTCGTGGGCAGGCTGGTTCTGAAAAGAGGACCCAGGACTTTCTACCTAAGATATATGCCTTCAGTGTGAAGGCATAAGTGGCCTGAAGATTTAACATAAATATGCTGGGTCAGAGATCTGTCCTCAAGCTACTGCTCCACCATTCTCATTTGTGCAGAAACTGTCATACCCACACGGCAGTTTCTTCACTCCTGTCTTCTCTGGAAGACTCTGCCTTGGTACAACCACTTCTGTTTTTATGTGAGCCAGAACCAGAAAGCTAATTCCTCTTGTTCCAGTCAGATACCAGTGTACTATCAGCTATTCTATCACTCCCTCTCTAGTTTTAAGCAGAAATTGCTGCCTGCAAGATGTCTTCCCCAGAAATTTCTTCAAAACTGTAACCAAAACTGAATTTAGAATATATGGATTTCTCTGATGATGCGTATTTATCCTAAAATAATCACATCTAGGTAAATTCAATTCCTCAAGAGTTAAACCCCATGATTTAGTTGAGCACAACCATTGCTGTATGTTATTCAACAATCATAAGTTCTCTCCTGTGAGAAAAAACGTAAATGCCAATATTTTCAAACGTAAATCTCTGAGAGCTAAATGAATTTCCGAGGGCAATTACATATGTGAATTGAGAGCAAACAGTAAGCATGGCCTGACTCAGAAGAACAGCAATGAAACTACACATTCCTCAATGACCTTGTGAACTATGTAAACAGAAAATCAGAAATTAAACAACAGGCTCCTTCTTGGCATGGTAATTAAGGATCTTGGTTACCATGAAAGATGCTGTTATAATAAAGGTTTGTTAAGAGACCTATTTTTGTTTCCTGCTTTGATGGGATAGAAAGATATTGTGAAGTTTGGGAAAGAACTGGCTTCCCTAAATGCAATCTAGATCCTGCATGCTTCACCTGGGTACACTTCAAAGTAATTTTTGCTGTGTTTATGTTCATCTTTCAGGCAGCTGAACTACTGACAGTTGTGTTGATTACTCCTGGAAACCTCCCAGAGAATTTGCGAACTTCTTTAAAAGTTGTTAGGAATTCTTATTCTTTAGGTATGGTATCTTTTCAAGGAATTCTTCTTTCAGGGCTCTCCTAACAGCACAGCAGCTGAAAATCAACAACTATAACCTCCTCATCACACTTGTAATTTTCTCTACTCTTGTACTAAAAGACTCACCATTAAATGGCTCTCTGTTTATCTTATATGCAAATTTTACATTGAAGAAAATATATTTTGATTTTTATTGCGTAAACAAGAAACATAAGGGGTTTTCCAGTTTGTTATCTCCAGATTTAAAAAAAACAAAATATGAGACTGAGATGCTGAAGAAGAAACCATGTTCAAGTCAAACTCAGAAGAGCCAAGTCAGTCCAGGTCCCAGCCCTACAACATACAGCACTTGCCCAAGGTCCCAGTGATTTTATTCCCTGGGTTCAAGGGGGAGCTTTGATTCGCTTGTGAGCACAGCACTAAATATATGTGGCAAATTTCTAAGTACAATGGATCCAGGTGAGTGAGAACTTTCAGCTTTCAACTTTCATTAAAATATGGTCATATTAATTAACTGAAATGAGTAAGCAAAGAATCTTATTAAGTATCTGTTATTCTATATGATACTAAAGCATAGGACATTATTGTTCTGCACGTTATAAATATGGGTTTTCAAAAACAAAAAGAGATCTTTAATGTCTTCCTTCCCACGTGGCTTCAAGAGACAATCTAAATTCACACCTTTTCTTGGTTGCAA
Source organism: Cisticola juncidis (assembly GCA_013400215.1). NCBI lineage: Eukaryota > Metazoa > Chordata > Aves > Passeriformes > Cisticolidae > Cisticola > Cisticola juncidis. The sequence continues at coordinate 688,378 of VXBR01007193.1, forward strand.
TTGCTGCTCTGGAATTGATTCCACATCCAAAATCTACAAGCCAATCTGAAACATGCTGCAGGTCTAAGAATATTTCAGATATAATCATTAAAGATGTGTTAACACAGCGAAATCAGAGTATTTAACATAAGTACACGCTTTCAACCCCAAGTTTTGGACTACAATAAGAAAATCTGTAGTAGAAAATCAAGCACAAGCACTTCTTGCCGTAGAGATTTCCAACTCACCTACATTTACATATCCTTGTTGCTCAGATGAATTGGAGAGTTCTGGGTCACCTCTCTTGGCCTCTTGGACTTTCTCCTGTGTTTGCAAGATGCAGACTGCTGGTGAGAACACATCATTTCACACAGGCACATTCCCTGTAGGGCTGGGCTGACATGCTGCTGGACTAGCTCCCATCCTTTGTGTCCAGGCTCACACAACAGGCTCCTTGCAAGAGAATATTTGGTGTGTAAGTGCTGAAGCACTCCTGTACCCCTTCCTGCCCTCTGTCCCCTTCCTGGTGGAGAGCTAAAGCATATGTCTGTCCTCTTGGCAGCAGACTGCTTAATATTGTAGACAGGACATTGCAGCAGTTAGCAGTTTGCATTTTGCATTTTAGCATTTTGCAAAAATTCACTGAATGTCATTGGGGTGACAGTTACCCCTACCTAGATCCTCATCAATAAGGCCAGGTTAGAAATTTCTGACATGTTCTTCCCCACATCCCCCTGAACAGAGGGATAAGGGTCAGTCCTTGGTATAAGATCTGGGACTCATCACCACTGGGGCTCAAGGAGTGCAGCACTTTCTGCAGCTGAGTGGAGGCAGAGATCACCAGGCACTGTCATATCAACCCTGTGCTCCCAGAGAAAACCCTAAGCCCCCACATCTTTCTCCTGAACCACCTCCAGCCCCAGCTGAGCACAGGCAGTGACTGACCCAGCTCAAGGGACCTGACAGTCACAGGATGTGATCTGGGGACTATTCTAGTGATGATACAGGAAGATGTGGCAGCCTGAGACAAGACAGCAGATTGGCAGCACCTGGTGACTCAGTCCTTCAGCTGCCAGCAGTGCCAATAGCTGTGCAGGATGCTGCTGCAAATGTTGAAGGTTTTAGACACCTGAAAATGCTCCAGGGCCCCTCAAGTAAAAACCTTCCTTAACCAGGTGGCACCATTCAAGGTAATAAGTTTCCCAAAATCAGCAGCTGCTTGGTTCATGGTCCATCAAACTGGCAGGTGGCCCCATCTGGGTGCAAGCCACCACGGTCCCTGTCTGACTGGACACTGCAAGCCCCAGGGATGTTCCATCTCCTTTGTCACCGTTTTCTCAGGATCCCCAGACTCCTCCTGGGCCTGGAGCAGAGGTGCCCTCTGGTGGCACCCTTGGAGCTCTGTCACCTCCCTGGATCGGTCCCTGCTCCTGTTCCTCCTGCTCCTGGTGTCCAGGTCCCTATTGCCATGAGATTCGTTCAATGCGCATTTCATAATCTTGCTGTAGGTGAGATGAGGCTGACTCACCTGTAGTTCCCTGAGTTCTCTTGTTTTGCCTTACAGATCGCTGTGACACTTCCCTGTTTCCAAGGATCTCTTCCTATTATAATTTTTTGCCTCATAGAATCATGGAATGGTTGGAAGGGACTTTAAAGATCATCCTGTTCCACACCCCCCCCTCCCCACACACACACACCCCCAGCCCATCTCCCCCCATGGGCAGGGACATCTTCGACTAGACTTCGACTAGGTTGCTCTGAGCCCCATCCACCCTGGCCTTGAACAATACGTCCAGGGATGGAGCATCCACAGCTTCTCTGAGCAAATTCTTCTAGTCTTTCTCTCAGCCCCACTCACACTCCTTCCATGCTGCCGTGCTCATTTTGGCCATGCTATTCACTGTGATCCTCTCCACCATGCATCTCTCTCGCTCCTGGCTTTTCTTTCTGTGCTCTTCCATGGTAGCACCTCTGCCCACAGAAGAAACTGTATTTGCCCAACTTCGGTTTACCCTCACTGGGAGTGAGTTTGAGGGAGAAAAAGAGGTGTCCATGAGCCTTTGCTTTCATTGAAGCTACAGTGAGGTTGAGGAAAGAACTCGCAAAGAACTCTCTGCCCTTTACTGTATAAAATTCTCCCTTGCCTTTCCATAAAATCAGGATCAAAACCTGGCTCAACAGGACCAGGAGTATAAGGAAAGCAGAGATAAATCAAACCCCTCAAGAATCAAAAAATAATAAGAAGACCCCTGATTTCCTTCCTCTAGAAGATCAGTAAAAGAAGAGGAAAAAGGAGTAAAAAACTTGGAGATCCAGAGACAAATGAAAGAGGAGAGCCCAATTTGTCACCCTGAATATGTAAGATCTGACTAGAAAATTTAGAACAAGCTTTTGACAGCAGTTTCTACTCTCAGGGCTCATGTGATAATGAATCAGAAAAGACAGGCTCTCAGAAGACTTTTCCATCTTAACCCGTGATAATCTCAATACTGACTTTTAAAGTAGGACTTTTCCCATATGTTCTCAATTGAAAACTACAGATTCCAGGCAAGGTTGTTCTCAGAAGCTGAATGGTGATGCTGGATGCAGCTGCTTAGTCTTTAGACCATCTGAGGACCAGGCCATCAGACTGAAACACCATGCACTGCCATTTCTCTGTGTGTTGTCATCTTTGCAAGATTATTCTTTCTTTAGCACCTCTAACTGGGCTAAGACCCTGGCAGAGACCCATCCTACATGACTACATTACAAAATGGGTCTAAAAAATGTATAATTTTTGTGTATAAATATACACAAAGGAGAGAGAAGAGAATAGTAAGTAGTTGAGTAATAAGCATGTTTGACATTCCATGTCAGTCACCCAACTGAGAATCTACTTCATTGAGCCAAGCATTTTTCTTAGACATCAAAAGCATTAAAAGGTTTCTTCACTGCATTCTTTGACCCTGCATTGAAGGCAGTACACACAGCAAACACATTCTTGCCATAGGGAATTGAGCAAAAACTGGGGGTTGTGCTCCATGATGCACATTCTCAGTGTGCAAGCTACTGTGAAGTGAAAGTTACCACAGAAATCAAACAAACTCACAAAACAGAGGTCATTGACTCTGATTAGCCTGTAATAACTCTGACCTTTAGACTATACCTCACTTTCCCCTGGACACTCTTTTTCCTGTTGCTGCAAACATTTGAGAAAAAGTAATGACAAAGTTATTACAAATCTAGGCCATTCTGTACTTCTTTCCTTGTCAGTGCTGCAGAAGCACAGGCAGTAACACAGGTGTTGTTACAAAACGTAACTATAGTGACTATGTGGATCATTCTCCCTAATAGATATATTTTCTTTTTGGCAGCACTCATGGTTTTAAATGAAGTAGAACTGAACCTTACCCTGAGGAGTTCAATTTAATTTGGTTGGTAGTCATAACCTTTAATAACGTCTGGAAGGTCAAGATAAAGGTTTCTGGCAAAATAAGATTGTTTCTGCTAAATACTGAGGATAATCCCAAACTGCTGTCATCTGCAGGGATATTTTCACAGAATTTTAAAGACACGGGAACCAACGTGTCCTCAGAAGCACTTACATGCACTCACTCAATGATGGTAATGTTTCACCCTCTATTACCAAGGAGATCAAAGTTCTAAAAGTAGGGAAAAAATCTAATCTAATGACCCAAATATCTAACTATCTACAAATATCTATCGAAAAGGTTCACTTGAGCATGATGAAAGTGTTTCAGATAAAGAACTGTATACTTCAAATGATATGACAGTTACTAGGAATGGGATGTTCTGAAATACCAATATGGCCTTTTTTTCCTTTCTTTTTCTTTTTAATTTTGTTTGTTTGTTGGTTTTTTGGTTTTTGGAATGCAAGAGGCCTCCATCAAGCAACCACAGCCACAAAGCTCTGAATCCCAAGTAGATCAATAATAGCCATTGGCTCCGTTCTCAGCATGATGGCAGGATCCCAACCAAGCTGATAGCAAAAACCACTGCAACACATGTGAAAAGATCCTTGCTGTTCTTAAGAAATATAAATTGGTGAAGCACATTCTGCAGATCTTGAAAAGAGACATGAAATTCTGCAAATACTTCTTTACTCCATGGAAATAGAGTTAAGTGGAAGTTTGTGTTAATTATCCAAGTATTACCTGAGTTTTTGAAATCTAGACATATAAACAGCCTTGATTGTCTTTTCAGTCAGACTCATTAAACAGTAGTATCATTTAGACTGGGTTTTTTACCTCATCTCTCACTTAAAATTCTAGTGGAAATACGTTTTTTCTTGGTCAAAATGTTAATGATCCATAGAACAAACCCCAGTGCAGAGCCAAACATCTCCTCAGAGACAGTTTCTAAATGAACAGACACATGGCTGTGTCTGATGATGCTCAGCCATTATGCCCATCCCTTCATTTGTTTGGTGTGGTTCTGTTACACATTTCACAGCACAAACCATGAACCACAAGTCACATACTCATTCAGGAAGTTTGAGTTCTCCATTAGCTACTAATCATAGCCCAGGTTTAGTAAGAAGTAAGCACCAGCTGAAAGGAAACACATTGTTCAGTACTTCATATACTGGGGCATCAGAGTCAGAAATTAGCACCAGTGCAGCAGCCTGGACTAATCTCCTGGTGCAGCAGCAAATGGCATTGCATTCCCAGTACATCTGAGAGTGCTTCTCTCCGTCTTCATTCCAGGAGCTACCTGCTGGTTAGGGCTGGTTCAGGAGATGTCACAGCAGAACAGCCACTGGCCAGGAAGCATGTGCTCCAAAGTCCCTGCAGTGCACAGGGAAGATTCATGGTGGCAGTGTTTTTCACCACGTGTTTTTGTAGTCTGCAGACCTTTATGCTTTCTGATTGTGTCCGGCCAATTTTCTGTGGGCCATGCTTTGTGCTGCACACCAAAGGGCCTGTTCTGATGGGTTTTCTCCTGCTGTGGAAGCTCTGGGCCTCCCTAGTGGTGGTGCATCATTTAGGAACCAGATACATGTTTGCTCCAAATACTGCTTGATTTGTCAAGATAAGCTGACATCCACTTGGTTTTACTTAAGATAATCCACTACGTTTTCCACATTTCTGCAATTTGCTGTTCATAACTGACTGAACCAATTTTCCAGTGACAGGTGAGCAGATGAGGAAGGAAAACTAGGATAGTACAAAAAACCCCCACCCAAAACAACTAGTTAAGAAAATAAATGTATTTTGAAATGTTCATCTACAGAAAAACTGAAAAGCAGTAGCTTTTGCTGTTTCATTTTTTAAATGTTCTGAACTTTCAAAGTAACTAAAAATGTAAGGGAATCATTTTTATGAAGCCATTTTAAAATGTCAGGGAAGATGGAAATTTCGCCATACAAATGCTGGGTAGTTAATTTTGCAATGATTATTTTGTATTCTCTTAATGGAATTCTTGAATAAAAATTCATTATCTAAGCATTTAAGTCACATAAAACCAAAACAAGACCATATTGAAAAGAACCTTGTCTTTTTTCCTACTCTTTCTATCCACACTTATAAATATGCCTTTCTTTTTGCCATAACCTTCTGTTGTTTGGGGTTTTATCTATTACTGTCTTCAGTTTACACCTGTACAATTAACCATATTTCTTCCATTATCTTGATAATAACTTATATGGAACAGAGACTTTTGTTCAGCTTATTTGTTCAGGGCCTATTGGCAGTAATTTTTGACCTTGTTGAGAGTCAAAAGCTAACAATAACCTTCTAATGTCCTTCTTTACCAAAAATTAAAAACTACTTAAGCCATGGGTATTTCTTAGGCAAAAAATACCTAAGATACTACTAAATAGACAGGGATGAATAACATGTTCACCAAAAACATGAAGAAGGTTGAGAGATGCTTAATTTAATTGAACATACAATAACACACTATAGGATATTTCTTTTTTTACTGTTTAAATTATACTGGTCTGTCTCCAGCTCACATTTACTAGTAAACTGTTGTGTAGCCCATACCAAAACACTACATATGAACAGAATTTTAGGATAAATTCTCTCTAAATGCTGAGAATAGGATACACATGTAATGTTTGTTAGGTCATTTAAATGGCTGGACAGATATAGAAAGGAATGAAATTATTCACTGGCAACATACAGTGACTCCTTTCAAAAGTTTTAATTGAATTTAAAGAAGCCTACCACAAGAGAGTGAAATTGGAGAATTATATACATTAATCTTGCCATGGTCTTTGAATGTGAATTATAATTTAGAGACTTTTATTGACATTTAATTTACATTTATCACAGCAGAGTAACAATAATGTAGCAAATAATGGTTAGACATTTGGGAAACAAAGAGTGGGAATTAGGAATATACTTGGAAATTGAAATTCTCCATTTCTTGGCTTTTTGTCCTGTTTTTCTCCATTGATTTTTCCTTGCTCTGACAAAATTAGTATTACAGCATTTCTCAGATCCTCAGTACTATGCTGGCAGATTTTTAATACGCCACAATAATTTGCTGACACTGAGCAAAGTGAAGCTCAAAAAATGAGCTTATTTTAAAATAAACAGATTTTTTTAAAGGAAGTTGTAAGTGGGAATTTTTCCACCTTGCCTTTCAGAGCAGAAGGACACAGAAGACCTGAGTATGGTAGTCTAGCCCAAATGTATTTTATTGCAGGGCTTTACGCTACTTATTGAGCTACTGGAGAACCATATGAAGCCTTCACTTTTTCCTTTTTTTTTTTTTTTTTTTTGCTTAAACAGTCAAGTATCATACACTCCACCAGCTTGAAAAATGTAATTTTGAAGGAATTAACATGGTTACAGTTTAGGAAAACAGAGTTATAAAATTGCAAATTGATTGGGCATGTGCCACTTCTGAACTCCAAATTCAGACTTGAACTACCAACCACTGTGCTGCTGACATGAAGTCCGAAGGCTGAATGCAAAGGATGTAATGACTGGCTCAACACAAAGGGTGGTACAGTAAAGAAAACTGAGGGCTGCTAAGAGTCATTGATCAACTGGAGGGGTTGAAACAGCTGCCACAATGGAACACTAAAACAGTGCATGCATACATTTCATCAGGATGGAATTCCTCTTTACCCCGAATTAAATTAAATTGTTTTCTTCCTTAGCAACATTCCTGCCAGCTCAGCAGAGCCCGAGCGACAGCTCTCAGTGCAAGTGGCAGAGTACAAAGTTTTAACGCAAGCTGCCCTGGCTATGTAGGGCAGCAAGACATGGAAACATAAATGATTAAGCTAAGAGAGAATTTTGTCCTCTACTGTGAGGTTTATTAGCACCCCAGCTCTGGAAGGCGCGGTGAGATCTCACGAACAGCACAGGGAACCCCTTGACTCTGAGGAGGAGGACGGCTATTTTCAGGGCTTACACATCCCTGATCCCTGGAACGCTGACCCTCTCAAAATCTGGCCTACTTCACCTAGGAATGCAGCGTTTTTCTTTGCTTTGGAGTAGAACTTAGAACAGATTTTGGCCACATTTTGTCTGACTCCCGTGCTCATCCCCAGTCCAGCCGCGGCCCTGGGCACGGACCTGCCCACCCGCTGCCCTTGCTGCGCGTCCCGCCCGCTCCAGGCCCTGGCAGAGCTGCGGAGGGCAGGGCCAGGTCCTGGGTCACAACAACCCCAGGCAGCGCTACAGGCTGGGGGCAGTGTGTGGAAAGCTGCCTGGAGGAAAAGGATTTGGGGGCGTTGGTCAACATCTGGCTGAACGTGAGCCAGCGTGTGTTCAGCTGGCCAAGAAGGCCAAGGACATCCTGGCTTGGATCAGGAACAGTGTGGCCAGCAGGACCAGGGCAGTGATTGTCACCCTGGGTTTTGATGGAGCCACACCTCGAGTGCTGTGTCCAGGCTCTGAGCCCCTCAGTCCAGGGAGAACACTGAGGTGCTGGAAAGTGTCCAGGGAGAAACAGCGAAGGCGGTGAAGGGTCTGGAACACCAGTCCCCTGAGGAGTGGCTGAGGCAGCCAGGGTTGTTTAGCCTGGAGAAAAGGAGGCTCAGGGGGGGACATTATTACTCTGTACAATCACCTGAGAGGAGATTGTAGCTGAGTCGGGGTCGCCGTTCTTTTCACAGACAACTAGTGATAGGAGAGAGGACATAGTCACAAGATGCAGCAGGGAAGGTTCAGATTGGACATTATGAGGAATTTCTTCATAGAAGGAGTGATTGGGCATTGGAGCGGGCTGCCCAGGGAGCTGGTGGAGTCACCATTCCTGGAGGTGTTTAAGGAAAAGCTCTATGTGGCACTCAGTGCCACGGTCTGATCGGCACGGAGGTGTTCGTTCCTAGTTTGGAGCCGACCATCTCGGCGGTCTTTTCCACCCCGCTT
>VXBR01007193.1:696723-804002 GCA_013400215.1 Cisticola juncidis
CCAGGCCGCGCTGAGGGGGTCCGTGTGTGAGGCGGCGCTGGCGGGTGCCCTTTACATAACCGCGGGGAGCGGGGGGGAAAGGGGGGCGGTGCCGGCAACACCCGGAGCGGGGCTGGGATGGGCCGTACCGGGGCACCTGGGCACCGGGGCCCGCCGGAACGTGCCCATGACTGCGGCTTTTCTCGGGGAAGTGGGGGCCCGGGGGCGGAATGAGCTCCCGGGGCGGAAAGCAGCAGGCGGGGTGCGCACGCTGGGGCAGCGGGAGAGGCGGCGAGGAGGGCACTGCCCCGAGCTCCCTCGGGGCCGGCGGACCCTGTCGGACCCCGGCCCTGCAGCCCAGGGAGTCTTAAATTTCCCCGTGTGCCTGAATAGTAATAGCCGCTCCTTTCGCAAAACTGACTTTGTGCTGGGCAATCTGTTTGAAAAATTGAAATATGCAGGAACTGGCATGTTTCTCTGTCCCTTTTACAGTAGACTAATACATAGTCACTTATCTAACTTTAAAAAAAAGTCAAAGATATCACAGTCATGAGGGGGTTTTATGCATAATATCCATTTTAAAGAGTACTGCTTTTTTTGAGATCAAACATGGATCTGTTTTGTCAGCACTTTTGTTATGCTTAGATAATCACAAAATCACAGAATTGTTAAGGTTGGAAGGACCCTCTGGAGTTCATCTATTCCAGCCCCCCTGCAAGGCAGGATCACCTAGAGCAGGTGACACAGGAATGTGTCCAGGTGGGTTTTGAAGGTCTCCAGAGAGGGAGAGGGAATGTGTGGTTCAAGCAGATAGATACATCAGCACTATGCTACTAAATAAAGGATGATTGTTGTGCTGTATTTCTTGCAGGATTTGAACTTTGTTTGTCATGTCAAATAATAAGTGCAAATACATATTGCAGTAGCAAGGTAGTTCCAAGGAAAGCATTTTGCATCTCGGCTTTTGTTACTTTGACATAATTTTGAATGTAGCTTTTTATCAGGTGTCACTTGATTTTCCTGCTTGAGAGGATTTAAAAAAGAAAAAAAGGTGGAAAATCATGAACCACTGGATGAAATAAGACCAGCACCTTTATAGCAATGTCCTTTGGTTTGTGCTGTAGATGTCTTTAATGATCACTGATGGTTTATCAAAATATTAGTGTTTCTTAAATCTAACATTTAAAATCGCTCGCTGCAGCTCTGTAGACCTAGTCACTTACACCGATGAAATCAACGACAAAGTGAACTTCGATGCTTGTCCTCTGGTTGCCCAGAAAAACTGGTTTTTATGCAGGCTGTGAAGTGGATACTCAGAAATGACCTCCTGATTTTCCACCACTCTGGTAGCTGGTAAATCCATCTCGGTGGATTTAGTTCAAACAGTGTAGTTGGTAATTTGTTACAGGCTGTTACCAGTGGTAGACTTTGATCATACCTGACTTAAGTAGGTGAACAGAAAGACCAGCAAGACAAAGAAGATCAGGTTTTTAGTTACATCTTTAAGGCATTGTCTTCTTTAACTAAGCCTTTGTGTTAAATTCCACGCATGAAATTTGGATTTTCTGGTGTTATATATAAGCACGCACAAAGGCACAATATATGCAGCCTTAGATATTATATTGTGGCCTTATCAATGTTGTCCTCAAAAGCTCCCAGTGGTAGCATGAAAGTAACCAGTCTGTATACTCACTTTCCATAAATACCACTAGAATGTTACAACTTCTTCTACAGTTTCAAACCTCAGACCTTACTATTAGAACCTCACACGGCTTGCCAGAACGCTGAAGAGACTTCCCAAAGTTAGAAGGCTCTGAGCACCAGTAGCAGCAGCAGCAAAGACTGTCTCAGTGCCTTAAGGAAGAGGAAATACGATATTACTGTGTTCTTGAACTTCTGCTACAAAGTGTCAGATGGACTTTCTGAACTGTGATTGTCTGATAACAGTTATGGCCATTGAGGTTCTGATGGGCTTTGTGCTTGACTGAACTGTATCGTTGGGCTAGAAAACTGAACTGCATGGTGAGAGCTTAGATAAAAGAGGCAGTCTGAGGTCATGGCCAGACCTAAGCAGAAGCTGCTTCATTCACCTCAGAATGAATGGAAAAGTTGCTTCTCTGCAGCACCTGAAAGCACCAGATACCAGGTTTTGCTGGTAGAGAGGTAGTTCTGGTTCCTTCCAGATAAATCAGTTTGTTGCTAATAATGTAATCTTAACTTTTTGACATTCCATGTTGAATTCAGTTGGAGAGATAATAGGCAGTGAATCATTCTGGGGGGGAACAGGAAAGAACTTACTATTCAAGGTCATTTTTTCCAAAATACATGCATGAAGAACAGGATGCAAAGTGTATGTGTACGTAGGAAAATAGTGATCCTTGCACGGTGGAATTCTCTTTGACTGTGGCTGTAGGTTGTAAGGTGCATAGCTTAACACATTGACCCTCAGCAAAGTTTATTGATTTGAAGCTATCAGTTGCTTAACAGTCCAAACAATTACACTCATAAGATGTTTATTTGGATTTATAAAACAAGTGGAAATAGCTAGAAGTTACCATAGTTTTGAAAAAATAAAATTCAGGTTTATTTTGGTAAGTTAACAGGCAGTCTTTTCTCAAGTAAAGAATTCTTTTGCTCACAGTTATGCAAATTGCTTTTTAGCAAAAGTTTTGACAGTAAGTGAATAGTTTGCTGTGAGAGTGCAGAGGCCATTCATTAAATGAGCAGATTCAGAGAACAGTGGGCATCTTTCAGGGAACAATGTGCTTTTTATCTTTCTTTCATCGGTGCCAGAGTACCCTTAAAGCAGTGGTTTGGTGTGCTGTCTCGTGTTGTCTGACCTCTTGTGAGCCGATCCAGCCTACAGGGTTGTCAGCTTGCGGTAGTGAAACAGCTCTGTTGGAAGGAATGCGGGAGGAGGTAGGCATGCTACAGCGAGTGGGCAGGGCCTGCCTGTCAGTTGCAGAGACCTGTCTTGTGCAGCCATCTGGAAGTGCTCTCAGGGATAAAAGAATCGTTTGTTAAGTGAAGTAGCAGTTTGGGTCGTTCTTGTCAACAGAGGAGCCAGGAACCCCTGGTGTTTGCAGCAACACTGCAAATCATCGCTGCTTAACATGGCAGTGAGGAAATTCTCTTTATGTCTCTTTGTAGCATCACTGAGGTGATAGCAATACCCGTTTCTGTTAATTCTAGATTTTCATGCTGCATGAATGAATTCACTCAAACAGTGTTTTCATAGATAAAAAATTGTATGAATTGAATGATCTGAATTCTTGTGTTTTATGTGTAGAATACCCTGTCCTAATACTCTGTAAACTGTGGATATGGTCACAATGTGACTTCTTTATAGAAAAAAAATCAGTCTGTGGTGTCTTTTGGAAGTTTTTGTAGAAAAACATCAACTTCTGAAGATTTTGGCCAAGAACAAAGATATGCGATTCAGACTTGAAATTGCATATTTACAGTATTCTCACCTAGCTGGTATTTTTCTCTCAGAGATCTCTGATATGCGTGTGTTCCACTGCTGCGTGTTGGCTGGGCAGTGGTCGATAGAGAAATAATTAACAAAAGATAAAATCTCAAATTCACATATTCTATAAAAATGGACATTTTATGTTTACTTCCTTAATAGAAGTAAAAGAGTCAAGGGAACATATGCATCTGTCAATAAACAGATAAGACTTGACTTTTATTCCTGTTTATTTGCATGTTTAGAGCTTGGGCCAACTGAATGGTATTTAATAGACATCTGTTCTTTAGAGGGAAAGGTTTATGCTCACTTCTTTATCCACAAAACCTCTTGCAACCTTTAGTTGTGAGAAAATGTCAAAAATAGGAAGGTGCAAGACCTATGGAAATATTGCTGAAATTATGAAATAAGAAATAAAAAGTTTTTCCTTGCTAGACAGTAGGCTATGTCCAAGTTGGGTAGCAAATTGCAAAATACCTATGTTTGTTATTTTGGATTTTTTCCCTTTCAGCAAGAGCACCAAGGAAACATCTGTTTTAGGTTCAAGAGTAGCAAATTGCTTAAGTCATTGGTGGATATTATTAAGTCTCTTCTGTTCAGCCTCTGTTTAACTTTTTCCAAACTCAGATGGAATTTTTCTATTTCAAAGTATCCACTTTCAAGAAAATTATCCTTAACAGTCTATATGTTGTTTTAGTGATAACTCTTTAGGTAGAAAACTGTAGCTTTACTGTGTCTATTTCCTAGAAGTCCTAAAATTTTATAAGACGTATTTTGAGTTTATGTAACATGATCGGGCAGATAATGTTCTTGTTGCTCTTTCTGGTGATCTCCCTGTCTCTGTCTTGCATGAGATGAAATCTGTCTTTCATCTTCTTTCAATTTATTCTGGTTTCATTTTGCTACACAGTAAAGTTTCTCGAATGTAATTGTGTAATTTGTCTTGAAAATTTGAGTTCCTTAAGCAGTAGTGTAATAGGCTTTTTGTCCTTGTCAGCAGATATATGCAGAGTCTGTCGGTCAGAAGGAACTCCTGAGAAACCCCTCTATCATCCATGTGTGTGTACTGGCAGTATTAAATTTATTCATCAGGAATGGTGAGTTGTGTCTGTGTGTTTCTTAATTTTTTTTTCTTAATGAAAACATACTAAGGTGTTTCTACAAATACTTCAAGTCTTTGGGTTAGCTAGTGAAAAAAATCCAATTTTCAGTGGAAGCTTGTTGGGGATTTTGATGGTTTTTACATGATGATTCGTTATAATTCAGGAAAAATTTAGTAATCATATATGGAAAGAAAGTACTGATAATTATTTGTGTTTCGTTCTGTAGTTCTGGTTGTATATCAGAATTATGAGAACTAAGCAAAAAATCAGTATGTTGGGGCTTTTTTCCCCACTTATGGTTGTGAATACAAAGTCAAACCTCACAGAAAATAATAAAAAACTTTAGTGCTTTTTAATAATTTTGAGGTGTGTTTGATCAGGAAGTGCTTAAGTAAAAACTGCCGTTCTGATCTATATGGTAATTTCTGATAAATTTTAGTAATGCTTATTTCACAAATACAGTAGCTCTAAATCTTAGCTGTGTACATCTGTGTCGTATCTTGAAGTATTTCTAAGAACTGGTGTCACTGGTGGATGTCCATTCCAGGATATCTGCTTTGATCAATAATGTACTCAAAGAATGTTCTTAATCAGCACTGTGACATATGTCAGTTTACCTTTTCCTACGGTTGGAAACCTACTTGATGGCCTGAATGGACTTTAAAAACCTGCTAATTTAAGTGCTGCTCCACAGTGCCAATAGCCTGATTTAAGTTCGAAGGCAGAGAATGGGTGTATTTTCCTTAGTGGAGGGATAAGGCTGAGAGATGTATAGCGTGTGTTAATGTGATCACTTTTTATTGCAGCTTAGTTCAGTGGCTTAAACACAGCAGAAAAGAATACTGTGAATTATGTAAGCACAGATTTGCTTTCACACCAAGTAAGTATGTTTTACTTGCTCCTATTTTTTTTCAGAATTTTTCTCACATAGTATCTTTGAAGTGATTACTTTTTCATTTGGCATGGTAGATCCAAAACTTGGGGCATAACTTCTGTATTCTTGTTTCAATTCAATTTTTATGCATGTTATTGCAGACTGTGAATTGCTTAAATAATGGATAATTTTCTTCTTTCATAATCTTAAGTGAGACATAAAAATATTATTCTGTACCTTTTCTAACAGCCTCAGTCCCATTCTTTTGTTGCCAACATTACAGTAAGTGGCATGTTTTCAGCTTCATTGATAAATTTCAGTTTTTGGAAGTCTGAATGGTAAAGTGAAACCATGGCAAAATAGGAATTTGAAAGGCAGCTACCTTTAAAGGATCTACCTGCACCCCTAACACTTAGATTCTGTCAGTTTCAGTTCTAGTGATCTTGACAGATAATAGAAATTATGATTATTCCACTTACATTTCAATCAAGATATGGTAACTGCCCAGTATTAAATTGCCTTTTATGTTAGATACAACTAAATAGGTTAGGCAACTTTTGATGAAGAATGTTCATGTAGTTCCCAGAGGATTCTTAATTACATTTTAATTGATTGTAGTAGAAATAGGTGAGGTGGCAGGCTGGTATTATTTAGTGTTGTCAGTTTACTGCCTGTTGAGAAGGTAAAGTGGATTTTATGCTGCATTTTTCTCTTTAAATGTACTGAATTATTCCTGCTCCCCTCTCACCTTTTTTTGTGTGTTGGAGGCTTTTTTCTCCTAATTTTGTGTAGAGAAAACTGAGGCTAAGGTGATTTAGCTCATGTATTTTCTGTTTCAAAACTCCCTTAATCCACCTTCCTTCTTTATGTTGAACCTTGGTATGATGTATTTCTGCCAACAATTAATTAAACCCATCAGACCAGCAGTGAAATGTGTGATATTAACTCTGGCTTGAGAGGGTAATAGTGTATTTTATGTTGAACATGGCAGTATTTTATATTGAACCAGCTTTATGGTTATTGTTCTTAAATACTACAGTGACCTGTATAAGGAATTTTAGAGATCATCTGCTTGCAGGTTTTATTTGTTAAACATTTTTAAAGAAATTATATTGCTTCTGTATGAAGCATTTGCAAACTAAGAGTGATACCCAGTTCTGAATCTCTCTGCAGGCCAATTTGCCACTTTCAAAATTGCATACTGCAGCTGGGTCCTCTACAGACTTGAGTGTGCAAGACCAGAAAATGGCATTTCAGTGATTTATTAGTTGTTAAGAAAGAAGATTTTCTAGTTTTGTGTGAAAAGAACAAAGCAAATAAAAAAAGTTTATAGTGTTTTCCTTGGGATCTAAGAAAAGACAATGAGCCACTCTAAACTAAATACACCTTATATGCATGTTACTATTGATAAGAGGAAGCTTAGTTACTGCCCTGTCAACAGAGGTGTTCCTGCAGAAGTTAATTTTTTACTGACACTGCTGTTGCCAGCTCAGCTTGTAATGCACTTGCAATTTATGGACAGAGGAGAAAACTTAGTTGAGTTAATGTGGCTCAAAAAGTTACCATTTTACATAGGAGTTTTGAAATTGGTAATCAGGAACCACTTTCTTCCTCATGCAATGGAGTGTATCTCCACATTCAGTCTCTAGTGAAGGTCTGCTTATCCTCTGCCACACACTTGTCACTGCCCTGACTGCGCAGGCTCAGCTCATAAGGTTTTCTTCTTGGCTGTCCCCGTTGCAATGTGCTTTTTCCTGTCAGGCTTCACACTTTGGTAGCACGTCAGGTACCCTTCACAGATTTCCTCCCGCCTTCCCTACTCACTGGGTCTTGTTTCATTGCTTCCCTCACACCCAATACTCATGCAGTTACGTTTTCCTTAATTTCTCTTATCCTTATTCTTTGGAAGATAATGTGGCTGTCCAGTCTGGAAACTGGATCTGCTTGTGGGAGCAGGGAAGGAGTTGCAGATGCTGGAGAGAAAATGATAAGGGAGAAAAAAAAAAATGGGACTTAGGTATATGCCAGTCCTCCTAAGCAAGTTTGGATCTGGCCTATAACTGTGCCAGGTGTAACACACTTTTAAATGAGCTGATTCACCACGAGATGTGGTCAGATAAACACATGCATGTAATTATTATCTGTGCTCCAGCAAGCACTGAAAGTGTAATAGAGTATTAGTGCAGTCATACCAGCAACTCCTCTCTTGTTCAGCTTGGTTTGCTTGCTAAGGCTGTTGCTGTCATTCTATCGGAAATGCTCCCTTGCTAGTGTAACTTCTTGTGTGTGGAGTATGCATAAACTAGTTCTAGAGCATTTATTCTCTGAGTTCGTAACATTTTGGGATTTTTTTAGCACCTGAATTGCTAGTTTTGTTTTGCTTGTAAGGAAGGACAAAGGAGAAGATTCAACTTGTATTTTGGCAGGAGTACAAAGGAACAGATTTTTCTTTTGAATAATAACATCATTCTCTAAATGTGTTTAGTCATGTAGGTAAATGACTCGGTTTCAAATGCCTTCTTTAAAGCTAAATTTTTTATGTTTTAAAATTAATTCCTTTTCTGCAATTCTACAAGATAAGAATAATACAACTATGTAAAAAGTAGCTTTTGAATTTTTTGATTGTCAAGGTGCTTGTTCCTTTTTAACTTGTGAGTTTTCTTCCTAAGTTTTTACAGAGTAACTACTGTATTCTTTTCCTCCCCATGCATGTGGTTTCTTTTGTCGTGTGCAAGGATGTGCTTCTATTAATGCTACAGTAAACATTCATAAGCACTCACACATGAAAGAAGGTGAGGCTGTATTTCCCAGGAGAATCCAGTTGTCAAAACTTCTCCATTCTGTAGGAGGTAATGTTAACATAAATACTGTCAAAACACAAATATGGAAGCAGACTATGCAGATCTTTGTCTGAGGTTTGGGATGGGTTCATTTCTGCGCTTCCTGTGCCGCTTCAGTGCTGGTATGTGGTTCACACAATGTCACAAGCTGAGTTAAAACAAAGACTGTAAAACTAAAGGAAGCCATATGACTAAGGTGTTCCTTATCATGTAATTTGTATATTACATTATTGAAGGAGATATTAAACTGATTTCTTTACCTGTTCATTTTGATAAACTTTTAACTCAGTAGTCCATAGCCTCAGCATTTCTAGAAAATCCAATTCAAAAAATAAACTTGTGGAACAAAATATTACATGCTGGCACAGAATTCAATGTGTCTTCTGCCAGCTCCACTGTGCAGAGTATACACACAGCTGTGATTTATATGAATGTTATTTCATATATTTGTTAGAGCTATGCTTGTCTGAGGAGAAGGAGTTTTTCTCCTTTTACCTTAGGGATCTGAAGCAAAGTCTGCATGTGTTCGAAGGGTATAAAACACAGAAATGTAGAATGGTTTGGGTTGGAAGGGTCTTCTGAAGATCATCTAGTCCAACCTAAAGAATAACTCACAAGCCCTCTTTTACCAAACTGGTGCTTTCACCTAGGAGCTATCAAGTATATGATCTTTACTTTTGAGTTACATAGTCTTATTTCACAATCAGTGCACAAGGATGACTGAGATGGCATATAAATGGCTTACAAATGTAGTCATTAATAAAAAATCTGTGGGTAAGAGGGTTGCAAGTGTGATGGTTCTGTGAGGTAGGCTAAATGGCAGTTTCTAAAGAGAGCCTTGTGTTTTTCCTACCTTATTTGTGTCAGTGTAAGAGCAGGTTTTTGTCATATCATCTGTTTTGGAGAAGTAAAATTAATAATTGTGTTCCTGGAAAAGCTAGACTTACAGGAGGGGAAAGTAAAACAAAACCCCACCTTCTGAAAACAACCAACCAAAAAAAACCCACAACCCTATCCAAATTCAGGATTCACAACTAAATTAGCAGTTACACTGCATAAGTGTGACCTAAGTATCCAAAAAAGCTTTCTAGTAGTTTTTCCATAACCTGTACAGCTCAAAGAAGTTGAGCTAAACCTATGAAAAACTCAGCCAAAGTCTGTTTGAATTGTGTGCTATCGTAGAAAAAAAGACCATTTATTGTTTCTATTCGTTTCTAGTAGAAATATTTTTATTTGAAGGAACTGTGGTAAGTAATGCAGGAATTTGATTTGTCAAACTGAGTTCAGAAAGATTACTGGGATGGAGAGTAAGGGATGGGGGTGTGGTGAGGAGGATGCTTGTGCAGAGGCAAATGAGGGGGATGGATGCTGTAGTGGGAGGGGTCAGGGTCTCAGGCCTCAAAGTGATAGTGGGGAGTGGATAAAGGGAGGTGCAGTGTGCACAGAAAATGGCACTGGGTGACAGACACGGATGGGGAGACAAGCTATGAAAACCACTGGCAGCAAGCTTCAGTGGTGCAGGGTGCTTGCACAATAGGGGTTCCTGTCATGCTAGGAATTCCTGCATTTCATGCACCTGAATGTTGCAGGACATGAAAGGATTTTACCTTATCATCATGGTATAAAGCTTCTAGTGGAAAAAGCTGTACATATTCTGGGATAGGTGAGCACAGGAAAAAACAGCTTCTTCCCACCCTCATCTTCTGAAATCATCAAAAATCACCAAATTGTTCAAATTTGGGAGATATAGCTTGTCTTCTCTGAGTAGTAACTACATTGTGATTTTATTTGAAAAGCTCTGTTGTAACCCTAAAGCCTTTAGAAAAGTGAGCATGCAAAAATGCTAACTTTTATAAGCACTTTCTGCTTTGAGTTGGGATGGACATTCTTTCTTACAGTTTCATGTGTGTATTCAATAATTCCTGGAAGTTGCATTTTTAATACATATATATATGTTTAATTTCAAATATTTTCAACTTAATAACTTGCCCCTAACAAATAAATCATTAATACAAAGTTAATGTTTTCAGTGTAGTCCTTGTTGCAAAGTGTTGATCAAAATATATTATTTGAAAATGAGAAAGTTCTTGAAGTATCTGCTGAAATGTCTGAGTGGTACCATAAATATTTAACAGATATACGCTAAATAGATATTCTTTTGCACCCTTGACAAAGGTTTTTTTGTCTCCTGTGGCAGGAGTTTTCCAGAGTGTTTGTTCAGTGTGAGCTAGTTAGTTATCATTAGTTAGACTTCAGTTGGCATTTTCTATGGTTCCAAATTGTGTAGTAAATCTGTTTCTGTAACAAGAAAATTGTAAGACGATGTCAAAATATGTTTGTGTCCTTTCAATTCATGGCTCTATGTTCTCACAGCTGCAGTTCCCTAGTGTTACACTTTCAGTCCTTTCTTTCATGAATTCCAGTTCCTTGCCAGATACCTGGCAAATAACAAGCTTTGAAATTTCAAACCAGTTACTACTTGTCTCAAGGGTACTGTTTTGTTGTTACTTTGCATCAGTTATAATCCAGATATTGCTGAAATGCACCAGTGTCTCCCCATTCTTTGACTGCTTCTGGATATTGATACTGTTTGTCTGTGTGCTTGAGTTCTCTTTATAATATATAAGCAGAGGGAAATAGCCCTGGAGAGAAAAGAATTCCTTTCTCCTGTAGAGTCTTCTTCTCTGAGATTAGTAAATGGATGATTGGGAGTGTAGGTGAGGGGGCTGCAGGTAGATAGCATAAAGCGGTATTTGTTCAACTCTTAAAGGATTGCTCATGAGAGGAAATGGATACTTCTGTTTGTTCTTATAAAAACTGAGTTTCCTTATGTAGTTAGAAGTGTGTAAGGTTTTAGAAGATAGTCCATATTAAAGTCTTCAAGCACAGATGTTTCCAACATAATGTCCAGGCAGCAATATCTTAGTGCAACTCCCAAATATAGTTTATCTTTATTCAAATCTATTACTGCTAGTGTGCATTACCACTTCTTAGTATCCATGTAAATGTGTAGAAACTAAGTACATGCAATGAAATTGTTAAATGTTGTCTAATTGTTTGCAAAAGAAGACCTCAGCACTGTTTTTCTTGCCTTTTGAGTAGGGATGGGCCTATGCAACATATAGGTGTTGAATTTAAAAGGTCAGGATTTAGTATAATGAGAATATCTGTGCAGGATGAGAGATTTGCATTGTGCTCTGTAATAGGAGCATCCCTAGAAGAAATCTGCATGATATGAAACAGATATCTGTTTAAAGTCAGTCATTGTGTGTAAGTTTCAGTGTCTGTGGATACTTAATCAGTTCTCTTTAGTTTTCTTCCCTGTGTGCTGCTTTTAGTTTGCTGTTTTTTTTTTTTTTGTCTGTGCTGTTGGATGGCAAGTAGAATCTAAATTATCTAGCACAGACAAATAGATACTGTGCAAAATCGCTAATTGCTCTTGTTCCCTGTGCCTTTTCCATGAACTAGGTTTATAAATAACAGACAGAGGAATCTTTGAGGTAATGTTTAGTGAGAGTGATACTAGTTTTAGAATCTGCTTTTTCTTGAGCCTTTTTTTAGGTAATTAGAGTTTACAGTTAACAAATAAAGCTATTAGAAAACCTCTCCTAGGTCAAAAACTGGCATAGAGCTCATTAATTTTCTCATTCCACTCAGAATACAACAAAACAAATGTGTTATGTGATTTTTTGGTTGTTGTTTGTTTGAAATCATCTCTTGAGAATATAAATATGCCTATTTTTCTAGTAAGCTTTTGTCAGATACAGTTTCTAGTTGGCAGGACTTCTACATAAATATTTCTCTAAAGGACAAACTGTTTCCTAAGTGCCTTTTCTACACAGTTTATTCCCCAGATATGCCTTCACGGCTTCCAATCCAAGACATCTTCGCTGGACTGGTTACAAGTATTGGCACAGCAATACGATACTGGTTTCATTATACACTTGTGGCCTTTGCATGGTTGGGAGTAGTACCTCTTACTGCATGTAAGTACTGATTTTCTGTACATAATACTCTTATGCACAGGGAAATGTGCCACTTCCTGCAACAAAGTTTTGTGAGACCATTATTGTTTATTTAAAAAAAATTCCAAGACGCTTTTTCATTTATTTTCACTAAGAAAGTCTACCTGTTTGACTCTTAAGCCAGTAGTGCAATGCAGAAAGGTGTTAAAACATAGGAGAGAATACATGATAGAGCTTTTAAATGTCTTACTCCAATAAAATGCCTCTTCTCAGTTATCTTTTTTTAAATCTACATGGAAGATTTTATTTTATGCCATTTATTAATATTAGGGTAGAAGAGTTGTCCTATTTTTATTAACCATCTACAAATGAAAGTGCAGGGGGGTTTTTATGTGAAAAGTAAAATTCCTTTACAGTCATGGACAAATTGATTTGTAAAACTCTTAAATCTCAAAGTCATGTAAGTAATAAAGGTATTCAGTAGAAAAGAAAGCACATATTTAAATTACTCTAGTATCCAGTCTGAAATCTACTTTCCAAATAGAGATGGAAAAGGAACTATGGATGTTTCAACAAGCTAGTACACAGGAAATGGAGAAAAGCAGAAGGGATATAGTGTTCAGTCAAGGAAATAATTGAAAGTGCATCTTTATAAACTGTAATATACCCCTTGAACAAAAAAGCAAGGGAGTAAATGCATCTCACCAGACTGTTTCTCAGTGTGTTCTGTGTTTCCATTTGTAGCTGGCACAGGCTTACTTTGAGAATAGCACAATATTGGTATCACCCGATTTTCTGAAGTAGACCATTATGCACTGATGGCCTACTTTTTAAATACAAATCATGGTAAAAAGCTAACATTTCCTAGCATCAACTATTAATCCATAAAACAGTTACTTAAAAGAGGTGATGAGATGGTGATGATCCTTGCGACATATGATAACACCAGAAGTTTATAAACATTCAAAATATGATTGAGCAAATTAAAGGGAGAAAAATTCCATTAAGGGTTAATTAGCTGTGAGATATTTTTGCATAGGAAGTGAAGTGTATGAGAATGTACTCAACAAGTATCCTTGCAAGTATCTTTAACCTGCTTCCATATCCTTCCTTAGTGTGACCGGTGCTGGACACAGATGAATCTTTGATCTAATGTAGTATGGCAGTTCTTACACTTGGAATGTGTTCTCTTAAAGACGCGCAGCTAAAATGCAGCTTTGTTCCACTTGGCTGTATGTGGTCTTGGGTTCTGTTGTTGCACTGGCAGTTGAGATTTTCTTCCATGTCATAGATTTAGTTGGATACCAGGTGAAAAGAGTGTACCTGGGATCCTTTCCAGCTGAAGCTATAGCCAAAATCGAGTTTATATCAAACTTCTGTTTATTCACGCAGGTCGTATCTACAAGTGCTTGTTTACTGGCTCTGTGAGCTCACTACTGACACTGCCATTAGATATTCTGTCCACGTAAGTACTTCAGCAGTTCAATACAAAAACTGTCTTAGATCTGTCTTAGTCAGATTACCCTGAAAACAGTAACTTTGGAATTTAGTGTCCCTTTCCTCCAGTTATACTTGTTATCTTCCACCATCTTAATAAGCAACTGCCCATTACCCTTTGCACAACCAGATGTATGGACAAAGCATTACAGTAGAAAGCGTTTCACTTTGGAGTTCCATTATTCAGGATCTTTGGAGCTGGAAAACTAACTTTGCAAAGTGTGCCCTGGTTAATGAAAATTTGTATTTGATGTCAAGAAAACTTATGCTGCACAATTACACTACGTAATTAAAAACAATAATTTCCTAGGTTTAAATCAGATACATAGTAGAATATTAAGAAATGTGTAACTAATAATGTCACTTTCTGTTTTCTTTGCATTTTTGTATTTTGAATTTAATTTTTTCCATTCTGAGTCTCTTACATGAGAGGGATTTTTTTTAATCAGATTTCCTTCTGGTTGATACTTGAATTTTTAGTGCTTCAATCATCATTTGCTATTGCACATATTGTCTTTCTTTGTTCTTTTAAAATCAATTTTGCCTAAAGAATCAATAAATACCAAACAACAGAATTTCAAGTTGCCTCTTGCTTTCTCATTATCTTGAACATGAGGAACTGAAACTGAGTTTCAATAGAATCAGCTGCACATGAAGCAAATTTGAAATGAATTTTCTCTGTGGTTCACCCAAGTCATCTGAATTGGGCTATTTGATTTGAGAAATCAGGTCAAGTTGCGTTTAATGAATTTTCATTATTGGAGAGAGATGGTTGTTTAAGTCTAATAACAGTATATTTACTGTTATCTCTGTAGTGTAGATTCTGTTTTTATTTTTTGGAGAAGAATCTGAAGCAACTGCACCTAGAGCACCTCATGTCTATTGCAGTCCAGGGAGAAAATAAGGGACTCGAGTATTTGTCAGATTTTAATGATGTGTGTGAAACTGAGTTTTGACGTTTATTTCTTTGGCAGAGTCAGTTACAGTAGTCCCTTGTGTCATCTTTTTATTTTGGACTTCATGTCCCCATGATATTCACTGTGCTGTGCAGGCACAAGTGTGCAGCTTCAAAGGGGACCAGACAAATGCTTCTTGGGAGATGGCAGAGTACTATGGTGCCATGTTTCTTAGGTATTTTTAAGAACATACTGTGATTTTTCCAAGAAGGTACCTGAAGTTAGGGATGAAAATTGCTTAAGATGGTTTAAGTACTTATTGCATTGCATGAAACCTTGGTTTTGGTTGGCTGTCTGAACTTCGTTTTGCAGCTGCTATACAGTTATGTGTGCCCTGATTGATTAAGATTTTTAAGGTATAGAGATAATATCTGAGGTAAAATGCTACCTGAAATGTAGAGCAGTTGAAAGGAAACACTGCAGTTTCATTCTTCTAGTTCAGGTAGCTCAGCAGATAAAATGCTTAGGTGGATTGTATATTATGCATTTACCCGTTTAAGTAAATGTTACTGTTATTACATCAAACCATTTACTTAGTGACTGTTGTGTTTCCTTTGCTGTTCTGGAAGATTGTTTTTTTCTGAACTACTCGGTAGTCTTACCAGCAAAATATTGTTTTCAGTAATACTTTTTTTTTTAGACAGGGAGAACTTGCTGGCTGACTGTTTGCAGGGCTGTTTTGTGGTGACGTGCACTCTGTGTGCATTTATCAGCCTTGTGTGGTTACGTGAACAGATTGTCCATGGAGGGGCACCACAGTGGCTGGAACAAAATCAACAACAGCCACTCAATGGTGTCGGTCAACAAAATGAGGTAAAACTTACTGCTCATTAGTTCAAAACTAATTTAGAAAATGTGGTTCTTGGAGTAATTAAGTAAGTAATTCTTAATCACAACTAATGTTATTTTACTTCAGGGTATCTCTACTTTTGAGCAGAAGTTGAACGCTTGCTCCTATATAAACTCAGTGACACCACTGTTACATTTTTGAAGCTGTTTTACTGTGTAGCATTGCATAGATTCTTATCTCTCTACCATTTTTTAAGATAATTTAATGCATATAAAGCTGAATTCTCAGGCATAGTCGATGAAGATGCAGCTTGCTTTTATTTTGTCTTTTTCATAAGTATACTGGTAGTTCACGAAGTAACAATTCACTGTTCTCAAAGCAATTGGAAGTTTTGTTGACACCACTGAAGTTGGAGCTTCTCTGGCCTCCTCCCACTCCCAACACACACACGTGCACTTCTTCAGTGCTTTCAGGAGCCTCTTACATAATATTAGCAATCCATGCATAGGGAAGATATAATTCAAGATATTGTTTTCTTTTTAGTAAATGTCAGTTTTTAAAATACAGGGATTGTCATCTTGGTGACTGACTTGGGTTGGCCTTGAATTATCATCTTTTTAATATAATGATGGTTTCCACGAGAGAGTTCCCCTCTGTTTAGCACTGGTGACACCACATCTAGAGTGCTGTATCCAGTTCTAGGGTCTACCAGTACAAAAGAGGCATGCACAGCCTGGAGTGAGTGCAGTGAAGAGCCAGCAGAAATGATTAAAGGACTGGAATACCTGACGTGATGAGAGGCTAAGAGAACTGGAATTGTTTATTTTGAAAATGAGAATGCTCAAGGTGGACCTTATCAGTCTGTAATATATATATCTGCATAAATGCCTGATGGGGAGCTGTAAGGAGGGTAGAACCAGAGCTGTCTTGCTGGTATTGAGTGACAGGACCATAGGCAGTAGGTTTAAATTAAAATGCAGGAAATTCCATTTAGATTTAAAAAAAAAAGGTGAGGTTTTTTTTATGTTGGGTTTTGGCACTTTTATTACTACTACTATTGTGATCACCTACTGGAACCAATTGCTCAGAGAGGCTGTAGAGTTTCCACCTCAGGAAAAGGTGGCTCAAAAGCCAAATGGAAACAGTACTGACCCTGCTTTGAGTAGTCTGCTGGGCTCTAGATTATCTCTAGAGGACCTGTCCTACCTCAGCTACTCTGTAAAGTTATCTGAATGTTTCTTTTACTGATTCTAAGGGTTTAGTGGTCCCAAGTGTAATTCTTATCTAGAAAACCTATCATTGACTTCTTCGGTTTCTATATATACAGGATAAAAGCATGAAGAGAGCATGATCAATTTAACAAAGTACTAAATCCTGTTTCTGCAGGCTCAGGCTGCTGTGAATGGAGGTGTTGAAAATGCTGTGCTTGATCAACCAGCTAACCCAGCTGCTGAGAATGTGGTTGTAGGTGAGAACCCTGAAATTCAAGAGGAACAAGTAGATGAAGAGGAGGAAGATAACGAAGATGAAGAGGATGCTGTAGTAGAAGATGCAGCAGATGCAAACAATGGAGCACAAGGTAACAGGTGACTCAAAACATTAATGTTCTAGTTCTTATTAAGTATAAATTAATCAAATATAAAACTGTCGTAATTGAAGGAAGCTGTGTAAATTCCCACTTCAGCTTATTTATCTTGGCTTTGCTAATTTCACGCATTTTGAGTGCTGAAGCATCCGCTTGCTGAAAAGCTGTCGGCAGTTACAAGATGAATATTATGCACTCAAGTCTTTTTGTTCATTTAGAACGTAGCATGAAGTGGTTACATCTTGTTTTGAGTGATCTAACAGCTGTAAAAATGGCCATTGTCTCCTCAGATGACATGAACTGGAATGCCTTGGAATGGGATCGAGCAGCAGAAGAGCTTACTTGGGAGCGAGTGAGTAAGAATAATTTTCTTGAATTCAGTAATTCAGGCTCATGCGTGAAATGATTTGTAGTATTGTTGTGTTGAAATGCATTTGGGTTAGATTAGGAAATCATTCTTTTGTAAGAGCCATCAGTGACCTATAAAAGTTGTTACATTACAAACAAGATGTTATTATGTTACTTTTTAACCATCAAAGAAAACAACTTTTAAGTATAAAGTATAGTAGCAGCTTTAAACACCTGTTAGTAGTCTTTTCCGGGGTCTTCCACTTGGTGAGGGGGTAGAACTGACTTGCATCTTGCTTTTAGGACCCTGGGCCAGATTCAAAGTGCAGATGTTGCATTAGTAGTAGTTTAATGCCTAATTTTTGTATTTTTGAAAACATTAGACTAAAGAAAAGAGAAATGGAAGTTTGGGTTTCTTTGCAAAAAGCAAATGTGTTTCTCTAAAAATGATGGAGCATTTTATATGTAACGCGGTTTCTGTATTGTTTATGGATATCAAATTCCATAACTAGAGCATGACATGCATGTACACTGTAATTGCGCAGTAGTGTGGAGACTTGAGAATGAAGTTTTTGTATCTGGTCTAGAAGTAGCCAACATCTGAGTTTAAAGCTCACCACATGCAGCAAAATCTGCCCAAAGGTAGGTGCAGCAGCTTCATGTGATTTATCAGCATCATTACTAGACTGTGGTGTCATTGTGGCCTTGATTGCAGGGTAGCAGAAATACAGTTTTCATCATGAGTGGCACATCTTATTATTTGTTTTGTATATACTGAAAGCTTCGTAGTGTATTTTGAAAGCTGTTTCATGAAAAAAAGGAAATTTATTTCACAGATTCAGGTTCCTGAACCATTCTGTTGTTTATTTCGGGATGGAAGTGTTGTATTTCCGAACCCAATTTATTTCCTAGGAAGTGCTGATGTATTCCTAGCTGATGTTATTTTGTTGTCTCTCCATAAATATAGAAGTCACTTTCAGCATACTCTCATAACCACTTCCAATGCTATGTGCTAACATAGACAATAGGTGTGTAGTTGACATTTAGTATCAAAATTGCAGTAGGCTCTTCTATTATGTCATCCTGTAAAAATACCATGCAAGTTTTCTGAATTTTCAAACATTTTTGCATCTTGGTTTGATTTGTAAAATATGTGCAACTCTTATATCTTGGAACTTAGTGCAAAGTCCTCGTACAAAAGAGCCTTGAACGTGGAACTTTACAGCAGTAATTATGGAGTAGGAGTGTCTGGATTGAAATAGTAAGATACACTCAAAGTGGGGGAAAAGGAGGGTTTTTTTTCTTTAATAGATGCTTTATTTTTGGCTGCTCTGTGGATGTTTCCCATAACAGCTGTGCTAAGTGATGAAGAATTTTGTTTTCCATCTTCCCTTGCTGTAAAACAATTCTGTTCAAAAGTTAACGGCATGCAGTGTAACAAATTATTCTGTTATTAGTTGCTTTTGTACATCAAGGGTAAATTACTAACTTTTCTCAGTGCAGCATTAACTGATATTTTGCAAGTAGGATGAAACAAAAATTTAAATATTGAATTGATTAAAGATGTACTTAAACAGCCATTCAGTCACTACAATATTTTGTAAATACAGAATCTTTGTCAGTGTCTTCAAAGTCTTAGAGAGAAACAGCTTATAAATTAATTGATTGTATGTGTGGTTTGACGCATATAAATACATGAGGGTTCAGATATTGCACATATATATCATTGCCTTTGGACACCTGAGTTTATTGTGTTAAATGAGAAAGTAGTTTTGCTCTTTATGTGTAAGAATTTATGTCTGGTACTTTTGGGTGGGCAATAAAAAAAGCTTTTGACTGTATTGGACAATAAAGGTCAATGCGAAAGGGACTTTTATATTTAGGTTGCTTAGTTTTTCTGATAACTAAAAATAACTTTATCTTCACAGATGCTTGGACTTGATGGATCTCTGGTTTTCTTAGTAAGTGGAGTCCTGATTTTCAAGAATTCCTGCAGAAGGATTATTTTAAGTTCCTGTATATTTTAATATAGATAATTGTATTTGGAGTCCTTACTTGCATATCATCTATGTATATTGCTATAAAAAGAGTTTCATATAATGTCATGTTCAAGCAAACTGGTTTTTAGGCGTTTCACAAATTATAGTGGAGTGTGTGTGTGTGTGTGTGTGGCATAAAAGTGGAATTTCTTAAAAGATGTAGATAACTTTGAATCACTCCACTGTAAACAAAAACTAGACCTTTTAAAAAGCACACACTGAAAATACATATCTGTTCTAATCTTATGTTTTGCTCTTTGATATAATTAAAATACTGTTCTCATTCAGATACATTTTATTTGTCCTAATACCACCACTCTAACATGAGGTGTACAAGTTCTGGTGATACTATTCTGTTGAAATAATAAGTTGAGATTCAAAAGTCAAGTCACTTGTTTGAAAGACTGACATTTACATGCTGTTTTCTTGTCATTTCCCTTCCTCTTTCCCCGTACTCATTACAGGAACATGTCTTTTGGGTGGTGTCTTTAAATACGCTGTTTATACTTGTCTTTGGTAAGTATCGTTTGCTCTTAGGTTTTAAAATGATCCTTCTTTGGGAAGTGATATTGCAGGTCAGTTTTAAGGCTGTTCTAGAGAAAGGAAGATGTGACATCTAAAAATAGAAACAAAAATTAACTGGAAATATGAATAACAAATATTTATTTTTTCTAGTTTTATTTTAATTTCTTTAAGTGAATAGATTTAAAATAGGAAACCTAGCAGAATCTTAACCATGTCAGCCAAAGTGTTGCCTTTTTCCCAACCTGGAAATGAAACTCATGATAATTTTAGTAAGGAGGTAATGTAAAAGGGGATCTTTATTTGAGGGCTTTTAGGGGCAGTTATAGAAAGATGTCCACAAAAATGCAAAAACCCCCCCAGGGGTGAGCGCATTTCTGTAGGATGTAGGTAATTAGCATAATTCATAAAATCACTAATTGGGAGGACAAGTGTTGATGCAATTTCCTCCAGATCAAGCCCCTCCCCTGGACCCCCCTTCAGCATTAGCTGTCCATGAGGATGTATCTGGAAGGGTTGTTCTCAGCCTTGGCTCCCAGGAAGAGCCAAGATAGGATGGGGGCCTTGTACTTCCTGGGGCTTGGAGCTCTGGAGTTGGGTCTGTCTGCTTAGGGAAAGACCACGGAAAAGTACTGGGAAAGGTAGCTGCCAATACAGTAAGTGACAGAGGTACAAATATTTGTGTGAAGAATACAGAGAACATATAAAAGAAAAAAAGGCAAAACCCAAACAGCATCAAAAGCACAGAAAATATTTTTTTTTCTAATATTGTTAAATTACAGGAGGAATCTCATGGAATTTAATTTGCAAGGAAATGCAGTACTTTGAGGAATGGCTAAGATTCTTTTTCTCCTTGTAGTTTTTACTAGACAGAGCTATATCACTTTTTCCATTAAGAATCCATTCTTGGAGTTCAAATTGGAAGGAAGGGTGGTATGCAAGAAAGTAGCATTTTAGTGACAAGATGAAGCATATTGTACACCTCGAGAGATACCACACAAAAATACCACAACATTTCACTTGCTCTGAATGATCAGTTTAGAAAAGAAATTTTTGTGTTGCTTTGATATTTCTTCTGTGGTCTTTCTTGGCAGAAGGATTTGAGGTTGAAGAACTGAATGTGTGCTGTAGCTAAGTCTTTACAGACAAAGTAAAGCTCCCAACACTGAACCGGTGATTTGAGCATCTAGACAGTGAAACAGAACAGCAAATCAAAAGAAAATAAATATGACTGCATTGCATGTTTAATTCACAAGAAACTGTAACTGTTCTAAAATAAGAAATACTTGAAAAATGAAAAATACTTGAATTACTTCTTTCTGATAATTATTATATTTTAATCTGTAGCCATCAGAAGTTAATTGAGCTTTTTTAGCTGCTGTAATATGTAGGCTTTTTTAGTAAGTAGATAATCATGAAATTTCTAAATCATACATTAAAATTCAATAAGTAAGTAATAAGGATAATTAATGAGGTTGTCGTATAGCAACATTTTCAGTAGCTGCTTTGCCAAGTGGGAAACTCACAAATAGAGAAGAAAAGAGAAGAGAATGACTTTCCTAAGCAAGCAGGAGGTCTGGGAATTTGATATGAGCCTCTCAAGCCTATTTTTAGTATTTTCCCGTTAAGTAATACTGCTTAATTTACAACTGCCAAATCTCTAGTAATTTGTAATTATAGTACTTGTGAGTTCAGATGTCACAGGAGGTACTTTATAAAAGATAAAACGGAAGGAAAGCATTTGTAACCTTAATTAGTAGTCCAGAAATTCTTGGACAAATTAATTCATTTCAAGTTAATTAATATTTTCTATAGTTCATTCTAGTACTCACAGAGGAGTTTGTACTCTTTTGTGCCTTTTTTTTTTTTAAGGAATCTATTAGAAAATCTCTTCTAAATAAAGTTATTTAAAAAACATGATAAACTGTGCGCTGTATTCTCATAAAATGTCAAAAATGCAACTTTTAATTCATTAGTCTGATATCTGTAGGAGTTGTGAGTGTGATCTTTTTCATCTCACTTTCCTTTCTCTTGTTCCTACTGGGCAGGGAGAGCTCAGTTATCTTTTATATGTTTGTTCTTCCCAGTAACTGCTGATTTTCCTAAAAGAGACATAAATCAAAACTTTTCTTATCATTGATTAGGGTCATATGAGTTCTGCTAAATCTTTTCCCGTAATTTGTTGTTGTTGTTGTTTTGTTTGTTTGCTTCTTGGATTTTGAAGTTGGGGTTTTTTAACATGTTGGTCATGAAGAAATGAGGAGAGAGAAAATCATCACACTTTTAATTTGAGGGAATGTTTAGTCTATAATAGTTCCCAGAGTGGACTGCTATGATGCAGTGAAGACAGGCCCTTCACTTTATACTGATGCCTTCTGCTCCTATGAAAATTTGATGTTGAATTCTGTAGTCCTTAGTAACTTGGTTAGAAGACAACAGAATGAGATAAAATGACTTAAAAATTATTTTGTTGCAAATATGCAGGTTTCTAAAAATGGGGAAGTTTTCTAATGCATTTCCCCTGAAACCTCAGAATTGTCAGAAGTGTGTTCTCAGGAATGGTGAACAGTTGTCAGTACATTAATTCAAAGTAAATGACATTTCAGTTGTTCCTCATCCCTTCACTGGGTATCATCTTTCTCCCTCTCTTCTTCCCTTTGCAAATTTCTGCAGAGCTTGCATTTTTCACAATGTTTTAAGTGTTCTTAAGAATTATAGCCCTAGAACTGAAGCCTTGCTAAAGCAAGTCCCATCTCACCAGGGTGTAAAATGGCTATTGAAGTCTTTTAGTGCATGTGAAAGAATGACTATACAACATAGGTTCCTACAGCAGTCTGAGACAGATGCCAGCCTAGGTACATAACACTTTGAAATTCAATTAATTTACATACTGCAAGATGAAGTAAGAAGGAAAAGATTATTCTCTTATTCTGTATAGTTTTATATTGTTTTAGTACTTGAGTGCAAATTCTGATTGATTTTCAGCGTTTGTAAAATTACAGAAACCTGACACTTGCAAATATTTGCACAGAGATAAATTTCTGTACTTTTTTCATAAAACTTAGGAGAAGTAAAATAATACCATGTTACAGTATTCATCCTACAAATAAGGCTCCATTTAGCAGTTTTCATGGCCTTTTTTTTCTCCTTTCTGCTTTCATTATACAGCATTTTGTCCATACCACATTGGTCACTTCTCCATTGTTGGCCTCGGCTTTGAGGAATATGTGAGTACCATGTTATAATTTAAAAATGAAAAAGAAACTACCACTGTTTAGTCAATCACAATATTTTTGTAGCATCTTTCCACTTCTATTTGTGGTTGCAAAAGTAACTTGGAGTATGTCGTCTTACTATCCTTCAACCTTTTTGAATCTGTGATTAAAAATGTTATCCCACTCTTCTCCACTTCCTCCATTATTTACATCTCAAGTGAGGTTTCTTACTGTTTGTAAAAGCTGATGTGTCTTCAGGGGTTTTTTAACAGCCTCTTGTTCCTCTTGTACATTTTTAACTTGTGTACTAATTTTCATAGTGGATGATAATAAGTAAGGGAGACTAGGGGACACTAGAATGGAACAGTGTAAGGTGACACTTTCTGTTTCATATATTGAGGTTGTTTTAAGTTTGAAGAAAGTAGTTGTAATGTAAATGTAAACATATATTCTTGATGAAGATACAAAAATAGTAGTAGATTATTCAAATTTGTAAAAAGAACTAGAGGAACATGGCATTCTTGAAGAGGTAAAATTTGAATTTTTTCTTAATTACATAAAAAGATGTAATCTTCAAAGAGACTGATAAACTTTCCCCTTTTTTCCTCTTGGCTGCAGGTCCAAGCATCTCACTTTGAAGGCCTGATTACAACTATAGTGGGATATGTTCTTCTAGCAGTGACTCTAATTGTTTGTCATGTATCCTTTTGTTAGTAGTTACCTGATTCAGATTTACATGTAAATCATCTTTCTGGCTGTGCTTTGAGGAGGTGCAGACATGATGGAGGTGCACTCCACTCACCATTTTTCTCTGCTCTTTTGGTGAAATCAGAAGGAAAGGTCTCTTCTGTTCTCATTGATGTTTAGAAGTTGTCTGTGTGACTGTCTGCTTTCAAATACTTGCACATGCCTAACAACACAATCAACGGCTTCTATGCTTGCTTGAAAGTCTGTCTGAGGAGAAGAGTGTAGAACTGTTTTTTCCTCACTATCCCTATAGATATCCCTATCTGCTGTAGACTGTAGCTGCGGCAGAGATATTATAAAAGGAGAGATTATGAAAATGTGGGAGATAAGAAAGGAAATGTATTGAAATACTTTTGATCCTGTCAGATTTTTTGAGTATGAATTATTTTGGTTTCTTTGTTATGTCTTTGAACTACAGAGAGTTTGCAGCAAGAATTTCTTTCTCATTACTACTTTTTTAGAGAAAACTACTTTCTCTTAATTGTAGAAAATAAAGTCCTGGAAGCTGGAAGGATTTATTTGGTCACAAGAAAGAAGACTGCATTCCAGCTGCATGTTTTTTTACATCAGCTTCAATCTGAAAGAATATACATTTATTAGTAGTTTTCTCTTCAAAACTACACGAAGTTAACATCACCTTTCTACATCAGTATACCAGTGTGCAGTGCAAGTGTAAAACATTGGTAGATTAGCATGTAGGTTTTGCCTCCTTAAAAAAACCCCAAAACAAACTCCCAAAGTGCTATATGCATCCAACTTTTCTTGGAAAAGGTGAGAATTTGATTTAGACAGCGGGATAGGGAAAGCTACTATTTAAAGTAGCTTTCAGTTTTTAATCCTACTTATTTGTGGCAGATATTTTCAGAGACAACTATGTATTTCTTGAGAAAACTTCTGGTTGCTTAATTTGAGAAGGGTTGTATTATTAATGATTTTTGTATTTACTATAGATGCATGCTTGGGGCCCTTAGCAGCACACCAGATCATGACTTCTGAACTCACAGCCAATTTTAAAAATAGAACCCTGATAAAACACATACTTATTATTTCATTTTTCTCTTTTATAAAATTTCCTGTTGTTAAAAGCAACATAATACAGTTTGATATTAATTAGAATGCTACAAAGTGTTACCCAGTGTTATTTTCTTGACAAAGCTATTCAGGGTTTGGCAGCGCTAGTTAAGTTCCAGCGATCGCGTCGTTTACTAGGAGTCTGCTATATTGTTGTCAAGGTAAGCCAAAATTTTTGTGTGAGGGAAAAGCCCTCTCAATTTAAACTGACTTAGCATTTTCTTAGTAATTTTTGTTAAACCAGTGAGATGTTATTCTCTCTCTTTCCTAAAGGTTTCCTTGTTAGTGGTGGTTGAAATTGGTGTGTTTCCTCTTATCTGTGGCTGGTGGTTGGATATATGCTCCTTGGTAAGAACAAAAACAAATGCCATAAAATCTTTTGTAACAGTTTTTATAATTGAAGAAAAAAAAAAGTTCTGATGAGAAGAAAGTTGTTACTGCAAGTTTGACAGCACTCTTCTGTTTTGTAAACAGCATTTCCAGAGGGAATGGGTTTGTTAGGTAATGCCTAATGCTAATTTTGGGGGGTTTTATGTTACAAATTACAAAATACAAATTACTAAATACAAATTAACATGCTGTTACTAAAATAACAAGATCCTAATCCTTTTTAGTGCAGTTACAAGACCACTGGGATAATGGACTTACTTATAGGCAAAGTTGTGTGTTGAATAAACCTCTTTATGCAGGCATATTATGTGAAATGGTAATGACTGTGTGTTTTGAGTTGTTTAGTCTCTTTCTACTTTGGAAAAGATCCTTGCATTTGCTTGGAATTGACGACAGTTTTTTGGCTTGAAAAATTGAGTGATAAATTTGAAATGGACAATTAGTTTTTTCTGTCTTTAGTAGTAGAATTTTACTTAGGAATTATTTGCTTCCATCATAGTGCCACTTTATTTGAATTTATTTCAATTGATTTGAATTTACATATTTATAACCTATGTAGAGTCTGTTAGTGATTAAGTTCATATATTTCTTCTTCCCAGCAGAAGAAATACATTGATCAGAAATTGAAAAGAAATTATTTGCTGTTCTTATCATAAGTAATCCTTTTTTTCTCTTATTAAATGATGTATATGTGTTAAAGCAAACATTTAAATTATGCTTAGTAGTATATATGAACTAGAGTAAACAAAATGAGTAGTTGTGGATATTTGCCAAACTTTATTCATATTTGTTTACTACTTACCTTCTTCTAGGAAATGTTTGATGCCACTCTGAAAGACAGAGAATTGAGTTTTCAGTCTGCCCCAGGCACCACAATGTTTCTGCACTGGTTGGTTGGAATGGTTTATGTCTTTTATTTTGCATCCTTCATCCTTTTGCTAAGAGAGGTGAGTCTGTATGAACAAGAATGGTGTGTAACACAGTTTGAGGCTTACATACAGAACTGTTAAATCTTTCATGTGTGGGTATTGCTGCCACCGTTTTTTGTGTGTATACTGGATTCAGTTTTATGTAAGAAGGCCATGCTGTTATTTACTGTAATGGAAAAACCATAATTTTGAGTATATTTTCCTTAGAGACTTCTGGCTTACAGCTAGCTGTTAAAACTGAGTGTTACCTTCAAATCAACCCAAATATGTTTTACTTGTTTAACATCAATCGGTACTTGAAAATTTAAGTATTTAGTTATTGGTTCTCTACTTCTCTGTGATAATTTTTGTGCTATTTCAGTGAATCTTCTTCCTATTACATTTCTTTCTGCAGCAGTGTTGTTCAAAATGAAACATAAATACAAAGATGATATTCTCCTCATATATTGTTTTCTGTTTGCTACTTCAGGTATTGAGACCTGGTGTCTTATGGTTTCTCAGGAATTTGAATGATCCAGATTTCAATCCTGTGCAGGAAATGATTCACTTGCCCATCTATAGACATCTCAGGAGGTTTATCCTATCAGTGGTAAGGACTTACCTGAAGGATGACTTTATTTGGAAAGAAAGCGTTATATACTGGCTTTCATATACAGTACTGTGTATTTAAAGAAAAACATTTTCACCATGGCAGTGAACTGGAACAGGTTGCCAACAGAACCTGCATCTTCCAGTACTCAAACTCAGCTGGATAAGGTTCTGAGCAGCCTGATGTATCTGGGTGTGCTCAGAAAAGGGGTTTGGGGAGAATTGGTTGGACTTCAGAAGTCTCGTCTAAACCAAGCATCTTATGCAAAGTCACAGAGAACGTTTGTGTATTCGGAAAACAAGTGTTTATTATTACGGATATTGTAAATCGCGTCACTTTCGTGATGCCCTCAGTTATTGCAGTAAACGTTGTGTGTCCAGTTCAGCCAAAATAGTGCAGCAGGGTAGAGTAACTTTCTAGCTAAATCTTGGATTGAATTCTGCTGCTCTAGCCACTGGTGTCTGTTTCCAGATTATC
Organism: Cisticola juncidis; assembly: GCA_013400215.1. Taxonomy (NCBI): domain Eukaryota; kingdom Metazoa; phylum Chordata; class Aves; order Passeriformes; family Cisticolidae; genus Cisticola; species Cisticola juncidis. The sequence continues at coordinate 724,109 of VXBR01007193.1, forward strand.
ATTGTAAAGTACTAAAAACAGTCCTTCCCTTTACTTCTTTTTCTGAGGTTTGCTGAGCAGGCAGTCAAGCAAGGGTCACAGACTCTCTTTGACATAAATGTCACATGAACTGTGTGAACTGACACATCAGAAACATTCTTTGATGTACTGTATCGTTACACCTGAAGTGCTTTGAGCACTGAAAGCTCAGAGAGATCCTATTTCTGTTAGAGGGCCCTTCAGTATCTGAGTGGAGTTGACCTTTCCACCTTCCTGAGCGCTTTATCCTTGGATAATTGTAATTCTTCAGCTGCTTGAAATTTCATGGTACGTCAGGTGGCCCAAATACAAGCAAAGATCTACTGGTTGCTCATGGTCTCACTTTTGTTGTCACACTGTTTTGGAATGGGCAGTTACTTGAACTTTACCTTTTGATTTGCTCAGCTAATTAATTCAGAACTTTCACTAGCCTCATGCTATAATATGGGATCCAGATGGTAATCATTTACCATTTCAAAGAATAAATCACAAGCTTTCAAGCTCTGTTTATTTCTATGTATTTCAAAGAAATGTCTTATGTAGGACAGAAATTAGTAATTTTCAGAAAGAATGGGATTCAGTTTTTCTTTTTGACATAGTTAAAAACATTTTTTTTCACATTTTTAGTCTCTACTGGTGCATTTATATGGAATGTAAGAATGTGTTTAAAAGGTACTTAATTTTTCATCTGAAACAAGTTTCATAAAAATGCAGTGTTTTGAGGCACTGGATGTCTCCTACTGAATTTTGGTCTTTCAGTCAATTTGAAATGTGAGTAAATAGAAACTGAAAGGTCTTTTGATGCTTCAGCAAGTTGCTTAAAAAGTCAGCCACTTAGAAGAGAGAGGAATACCAAACAGGTTATCCTGGTGTTAGGGAAGGGGGAGGACAGAAGAACTATCTGACATTGCTCTAGCTGTCAGCAGGGTTGTTCTGGTGTTTTTTCAGCTGCAGTCCTGTTTGGTGAGGGCATCATAGTGTACCATGCCTGGGGTGGAATTGATTTTCTTCCTAGTGGCAAATGACCTTGTGCACCTTGAATTGGCAGCTCAGTGTTGCTGACAGAGGCCTGTTTGCTGTGGCTGAACAGTGCTTACACAGCAGGCAGGCATTTTTTTTTTCTGCTCTGCCTTGCTCCCTCACCTCCAGTGAATAAGCTGCAGGTTGAGAGGAGGATGTCCCTGGAACAAGGGGCCCAAACTGACCCAAGGGATGTGACATCATACCCAGCAGTAAAAGCTGTGAGAAAGGAGGCTGTGGGGGATGTTCATGACTCACCAGGAAATTGCTGATTGTCTGTCTGCTGATGAGAGGTAGAGACTGAATTCTTCTTACTGTTTTGATTACATGCTTGGTGCTTTCTCTATTAAATTGCCATTATCTCAGTCTTGCCTGCCTTCTGTTTTGCCTTCCCCTTCAGTTGGAGAGGGGAATGAGTGAGCAGCTGGGTAGGTGTTCAGCTGTTAGCCAGGGCTGGCCCACCACACCCAGGGAACATGTCAGAGATGGGTGGGAAACTAGGTTTGTTGTTTGTACCATTTGGACTAACTTGTTTACTTTCTTATTGCAGATTGTCTTTGGATCAATTGTACTGCTCATGCTCTGGCTTCCTATACGCATTATTAAGTATCTCCTGCCTAACTTTCTTCCATATAATGTTATGCTCTACAGGTGAGTATTTGTTTTTAAAAAGATGGGAGTTTTTCAGTGTTTCTATAACTGAAAAAGTGTATTTGCACTCCCTGAGCATTAGAGTGACACTCTTTATTATGTTATTTTGTTTTCAATTAATTTAATCTTAGTTGTTCTAAGAGAAGTAAAAGGGTAAAGGATGTGGTTGCCAATTTGTCAATGTGACAAATGAAAAGCTACTTGAAAAAATAAGTACTGACATTATAATTTTCTTAGCAATTTTTGTTAAACTAGTGAGATATTATTTTCTCTATTTGAAAAAAAAACCATTTTGTATTCCTTCTGTAAAGGTAATTGTTTGTGGCTTTATGCCCTCAAAACACTTCCCATTTTAACTTTCCTTTTGTGTTTGCTTTTTTAACACACTCATTCCTGATTGTCATTGCTTCAGGAGTAAAAGAGTATCTGAAACTGCATTTATTTTAATGATAGCAGGTTTTTTTCTATTTCTGATTAGTAATTCAAACCGTAATGATAGATGCAAATAGGGAGGCAAACTGTATTCTTAGATATAATCTTTCTCAACATTTTTTCCTAAACTTCTTGTATGCCAAAGTGCCTGACCTGCGCTCAGGGTAGTATATAGGGAAAAACCTTAGCAAAAAACTAAGAATTTTCATTTTTGGCATCCAATGTATTTTTGTATTGTCGTGGCATTAATAGGTTTCATTGTAAAAGATTTCTATTAGAATGTTTGATTTCCTGCTCTTCCCATTGTTTCCAGTGATGCTCCAGTAAGTGAACTTTCCCTAGAGCTGCTTTTGCTTCAGGTGGTGCTTCCAGCTTTGCTAGAGCAAGGACATACAAGGCAGTGGTTGAAAGGCCTGGTACGAGCATGGACTGTCACTGCTGGATACTTGCTGTGAGTATAGTAATCCAAAAGCAGCTACAACCACTGTGCCCAGTTTGGCCTCTAAACATGAAGGCAGCTTTCCAGAAAGTTATCCCAACAAGCAGGTTTTATAGCTCTTCTACAGATAAATGCATGATGAAAAACTTGTGTAGTGATTGCTTTCTTCTAAGCAGATGTACCTACTTCTGGAGTAGCCTTTGACAAGTAATTCTTTTGGTACACTATTATAGCATTTGCTTAGTCAAAGAGATCTGTAAAGTATGACTAACCTCTTCTTAACTCTATTATATTAAAATAAAGCAACAATTTTCAGCAGTGTGTTTCCATGAATCATCTAAATAAAATTCATGTGTGCTTCTTGCATTTCTTCTTCTATAAGAAGGCAAAAATAAAAGAAAAAATTATTTAGAACATTGAGCTGAAGAAGTAAGCAATTTCAAATTGGGGGTTTTAAAATTAGAAGTTCAGACTTTAGAGAAGGATAAAACCTTTGTCAAATAAAGTAAATTATTGTACTGCCAGGCAGAGTTCTAGCACTTGAAATTATTTTTTAGTTCATCTGTTGTTTGTCAAATTAGTCAAGAAAAAGTAAGGTTGATTTTGTTTCTGTATACTTTTCAGTTTAACTTCAAATTATATTAGCATTCTCCCACCATGTTGCACTCTTAGGATCAAGAATTATTCTTTGCCACGTTATGTCTGAGAAACTGAGTAAATGAATGAAAGACTTTTTCTTCATTGTAATCCAAAATATTTATTTTGGTTTCTCATAAGGAAACTCTTCACCCCCTCTTCTCTTAGCTTGCATTTTGAAGAAGTTCTTAATTATTTTCCAAGTTTTGATTGTGTTTAAGTACAGTGTAACAAGAGAGTTTTGGAGATGATGATAGAAATGGCTTTTCTACTCCACTGTTGCAGCTGTTTAGGACAGTTGCAAATTACCTCTTCAGTAATCTTAGTTTAGCACAGATGAAAATCTTTTTCTCTGTTGTTCTCAAAAAGCAAACTGTTGGGTAAATTTCATTGCTAACAAAATATCTGCATAAATCTTACTCTGCTAAAGCTGAGGAATATTAAGTTCTAAATGTTCATTTTTAATCGGACTCAAATTTTGTTAATTGTATATGTGGAAAACATCAACAGAATCATTTTAAAGTAGATCAGTTTCTTTCCTGGATTGATAATTCTTAAAAAGTTATGAACAGGTTTTGAGCAATTTAGAATCTTCTTTTACAGACTCTACCTTCCTCTGCACTTGTGGCAGCACGTCCATAGCAGTGCAGCACCGTCCTTATACGGTTCATGTTTGAAGGCCCTTGTTTCCTCTAGAGCTTAGTGACAGTAACAGAAAAGCTGTTGGTAGAGCCGTGTGCTTCCGTGAACTGAAATATCCGTGCAGTTTTCCTTTCATGTGCACAACACCTTTAATACCAGGTGGTGTTCTTAAAGCAGACAGATAAGTGAGCTTTCCTTGTGATTGCATTCCAACTGCATCCACACCAGCATTTTTCTTCAGAATTGTGTTTAGAATGACATTGAATACATTACCAAAATAGGCTTATTTTACTTATATCAAGATTCTGCCAGCACTCCTGTATTAGTTTTATACAAACCGTATGGATTCTGAGTAGGCCTATATTTCTGTAAGTTTCTCATTCATATCAAACAGAACAAAACTGAATTTTTAATTGTCACAGGGATCTTCATTCTTACCTACTTGGTGATCAGGAAGATAACGAAAACAATGCAAATCAGCAACCTAACAACCAGCATGCTCGCAATAATAATGCCATTCCAGTAGTGGGAGAAGGTCTCCATGCGGCCCATCAAGCCATACTTCAACAAGGAGGACCTGTGGGTTTCCAGCCTTATCGTAGGCCTCTAAAATTCCCACTCAGGGTATGTATACTTAACACATCAAGAGGAAAGGAAAAGGCATCTGAGAAAAGGGTTTTTTTTTTCTAAGATTTGGCCCACATTATCAGAAGTCATGTGGTGGGTCCTTTGGTTTGCAGCTTTCTAAATCGTAGGGCTGCAGTTATGCTCACATAAGGCTTTTTTCAGCCTGTAACCTAAGACCTTCAACTACAGTTTTATTTATAGAACCCATATATGTTGAGTATTACGTGTTAGTTGACATCTTGTTTTCTTCACAGTAAGTAATGGAGAGAAAGGCAGTAAGCCTCTCTCAAACAGGTAGTTCAGGTGTGCCTCTAACAAGGCATGGCTTTCAAGGGGACATACTTTGGACTTGTAGCTGAAGTGTATTTTAAACTATTTTACTTTATTAAGAAAATTAACGGAGAACTTCTGATGCTTCTGTATCTGTATTAAACATAGAAAGGCATATAATACTTGAAAGTTCTAAATCCCTGAAGTTAGAAAGCAAATTTTATTGGCAGTTACTTACATTTCTAGAATAATATACAGCTTAAACTAGATAACTTTTGTTCTTAGCAGAACTCTGAGTTAAATATAAACTTCACCACAGCTCACTTACTGTGGTTTCAAGTATAGCTGAAGAATGGAAATAATGGCTAACATTAGGTCACTGTGGTATTGCTTCTGAAGGTTTCTTCCTTTGTACACAAATGTCTCATCAAGGAAAGGGTGTGTTCCAGATTTAACTTTCTGTTGGTAGTCTGGGATAAGGTGTTAGCTTTCCCATAGCAAGCTTGCTTGTTGTGTGGCTTTGATGATTAGTGAAGCAGAACTTCATAGCCCCTGGTGCTTGAGAAATACCTAAAGAAGTCAAGTACATGGTAATTCTCTGAAAACCTGACTAAGGAGCAACCAGCTTCACTGTCAGCTTCTGTTCACAGAAACCTGAGCACATCTGGAAGAACTTCGTCAGCATGGTTTTCCTTATAAAACCACCATCTTGCTCACATGGCATACAGAGCTAGAAACCTTTCAGGATTATTTGAGAGTCACACTTCTCAGTGCAGAAATTAAGAGATGATCTTTTTTATGTGACATAACAAAGAACTTCAGTCATTCTGGATTCAAATGGGGTTTTTTTACTGTTGGAACAGTTGATGGAAAGTCTTAGAAATACACAGCACTGCAGGTGCTCTCCATGTATTGTGGTTAGGTTTCTTTTTGTTGATTTATTTATACAGTAAAACATCAGTTAGTATTTGAACATCCTAGTTTAGTTGCCTTTCTAGGATCATGTATTTTTTTATACTGGGGTTTCTTGGGGTCTGGTTTAAATAACTTTCTTACCAACTTCCTCTTTTTTCCTCTTTTCAGATATTTCTTCTGATTGTTTTCATGTGCATAACGTTACTGATTGCTAGTCTTATCTGCCTTACCTTACCAGGTGAGTCTATTACAGTAAACTGTCATTAAAAACAACTCAGTATGTTGCCATGCCCAACCTTGGCAGATGTTTTGAAACCATTGTTTGAAGTCAAAAGGCAAAAAACATGAAAACGAGTCTCATTTTGAATCATTTTTCATCAAACTGTAATAATCTAAAAATCTAAATGACAGAGATTGCCATTCCCTTTTTGTTGTAGAATAATTTTCTTCTGAGGACAGAGCTTCAGGTGCTGAGACAATCTCAGTTATATTGTGTGAAATAGAGAATTTAAACTCTTGCACCTGTTTTACTGTTTTGAGAAGAAAAATATGTAGATTGTTTCCAGGTCTTCTACAGTATTTTTTAAATTAAATATTCTGAAGGTGTCATTGAGTACTGTGAGGAGCAGAGAGTTGGACTCGATGATCCTTAGGGGTTCCTTCCAGCTTGAGATATTCTGTGATTTTGTGATCTTGACACGTCACTAGGAGATTTTGTGAAGTGGCATGTATATCACTTTAAAATGTCTGAATAAGTACTTCAAAAACACTTGGTATTTTTAAAAATAATTTAGAATAAATGAAGCCATGTCAACCAGCGTAAATTTCATAAATTGTCTGCTGTAGTACCATGTAATTTATACCTTCTTATATAAATGATTCTAAAGTCAATAATGTGTTGAGATCAAAGTTATAAATTCTGTGATTGTTTTAGTAGTAGGACATAAAATAATTCTATAATACCAGGGAAATGAAAACACTGTAAAAATTAACTGTAGCAAATCAGGCTGCCTGATTTGTCAGAGAGCTTGAGAAGCCCCATCAGTAAATCTTAAAAAATTGCATGAGGCAGTGAAACAACCCAAAGATAGCTCATACAATGTAAGTTCAAGCTTACACACTATTGCATGATCACCGTTGCAGTTCTGAAGATCAGTGTTTAGGCTCTGAACAGTTCAGTGCTTTGTTTTGCTGTAGCTCAGGTCACATCGCTGGCATAAGGAAAATGTAGCTAGAAAAGGATTTTTGTGTGCTTGTTTGGCATCATTTCTGAAGCTATATGCACAGTGCTTCAACATTTATGCATTATGGGTGTAGTACCAAAATAACTGTTTTATGATGAATAATATTTATGCAGGGATATTTCAGATAAATTTGATAAGTACTTTTTTAACAAGGGCATCCTTCCCTAACACATCCAGAAGCATTCCTGTGGTAAGCAGTGCTTGTGTTTTCAGTGTTCGCTGGCCGGTGGCTGATGTCATTTTGGACGGGCACTGCCAAAATCCATGAACTGTACACAGCTGCCTGCGGTCTGTATGTCTGTTGGCTGACCATCCGAGCAGTGACAGTGCTGGTCGCCTGGATGCCACAGGGTCGTAGAGTCATTTTCCAGAAGGTCAAAGAATGGTCTCTCATGGTGAGTCTTGAGAAGAAGTTCTACTAAATTATCAAAAAATTAGCTAATAGAACTTGTTTCATGTTTTACTGTCATGTATACTACATTTTGTTTTTCAGACCATTTTGAAGCTTTTGCAGCTTACTTTCCCATTGCATAGGCTAACTATTTTTGGAGGGCAATCAGTGTAAATATGCTTGTATATATATGTTTAAATATATATATGTGTATATATTTTTTCTTTAAATGTGAATATATTGCATTATTATCCTATGTGTTCTCAAAGATATTTACATTTTCATGGAAAGTTTAACTATTTACTTGTTTAGTTACATGAAATTATCAAGTGGAAAAACCTCATAAAGCTGATAGAGGATGATGACCATGTCTCTACAAAGCATATTTTCAGAAAGATCTTTATCAGCTCTTGCCCTTGTATTGTTCAAATAAAAGACATTTTCCTCAAAAATATTAATTATCAGTAGTTGAGACTCTCAGCATGAAAACAAATTTATACTCCATCCTTTTGTCTTGGTTTTGATTTTGAGGATTTCTGTAGTAGACTTCTTGTTAGTTCCTTTAAACATCAGTAGCATAAATGGTATCTTGTTATGGACCTTTTAATGTGCTTATTGAATTGTTACACTGTACATGTTCTTCGTGTACTACCATGTTTCCCAACTACTTCATCCATCATATTGATTTTAGCTTAAGATCTTAGCTTCTTCAAGAAAATTCAGAGCTAAAACATAATTTCTACTTGTTCTTTGCCCCTCTTCCTTGTCACACTAATTAAGTCAGGCAGTTTTGTATGACGCAGTTAAATTAAGAGAATTTCAGAATAAATAAAGGTTCAGGCACAGTGTTCTGAGTCCTCCATTTTTAAGTCAGATATTCCATAATGACTGAATTATTAAGGTTTGTTTTGTTCCAGACAAAAATTTTCAGTTTTGTAAAAATTCTTCAATTTCCCAATATATGCGCATATGCAATGTATTGAAGTGCCATTGGAAAGTATTCCCTCTTATAAGTCAGTGTGATTTTATGGTTCAGAACTATATGAATACTAGTAGGCACAGTCATGTTTTTTTCTGGAATTCCTATTCTTATGGAATAGAACCCAATCCTGAAAACTTGGAAAACTATATATGTAGTAAAATAAACTATATATGTAGTAAAAATTATTTCCAGGGATGTTCATATGTCTATGTAGCTTTGGGTTTTTTCACCAGGGCCGGGTGTTTATGTAGGTCAAGTTACATTTTGTGACTTTAAACAGAGAATTCTCTGATAAACATATTAATTAAATGTCTTGGGTCTTCTAGATAATGAAGACATTGATAGTGGCTATACTGCTCGCTGGTGTGGTTCCACTTCTGCTCGGTCTTCTGTTTGAACTGGTCATTGTCGCACCTTTGAGAGTTCCTCTGGATCAAACACCTCTCTTCTATCCTTGGCAGGTCAGTTGCTCCCATTCTTTTGCTCTTCTTGATGTAAGGAATATGGGCTGCCTTGTTTGATGTGGATTTGGTGCTTCAGAGCATTTTCCACAAATATGTTTGTATGTGACAGAGAAAAGGCAGCCAGTCTGGATGTGAGGATTATTTGAACCAAAAGGATATGCTGAGGAATTTAAACTATGCAAATCTGAACTGTTGTGAGATGACATCAAAAGTTGCATATCAGGGATCAGCTACTTTTCCAGTAGCATTGTAAAATTATGTAAGAAGTTAGTATATCTCTGTACATATGCACAGATGTACGTGCTCTAGTCATTTTGGAAAGCTTTCTGCATACAGTTATGCAGCAAGAGGTTCTGGTATTTTTTTTTCTATGTAAGATTTTAATTCAGTGATGAGGCACATTATGAATGTAACTTTTGTGATTTAGGATCATGCTGACTTTGGTCTGAATTGTCAAATCATGAATACCTAATTTTGAAGTAGCTGTGTTTTATTACTCTTCAGTCAAGTCTCACTGGCTGAGTGCAGATTTCTTTCCTGCAACTTGGGAGACGAAATGAAGATACAGTGGATTGAATGACAAATGTTTCCATCACTTAGGCTGAATTACGAAAGAATTCATAACTCAAAGAAACCCAGCTGAGGGGACCATAACTCAAAAACATCTAGAATGCCATTACTAAATAACAAGAAAACATTCAGGGACAGTGACTTTCTAAGCTGCCCTAAGCTTCTGTTTACTTTCAGTATCCAAATGTTTGAAAGCCATAATACAAAGAAGAATTTGGCTTCTAATTTAATTATTCCATTATTTTAAAATCCAAGTATATTTTTGAGCTGGGTAGATGACCAGAAAACTAGGACATGATGTAATTACAGTGGTAGATAATCAGGGTTTCCAAACAGTTTTGGAAAGAATTTGTAATGCTAGAGATTATAAAAATCATTTACTATTACATATTAGTTCTTTAAAAGTTTTAAAAGAAGTATACTGAAAAACTTTATTTTCATGTAGCTGAACTTCTTCAAAATATAGGATAAGTGGGATTTGAGACTTGTTCTAAATCAACAAGGAACTATCAAAATTGAGACTAATTTCCATTTTTCCCAAAAGGGAAGAGAGTTATACAAAGGTTACATCCTTAAATAAACATGACTCAACCGTAACACTGGTGCGTTTTTGTAACAATTTTTAATGTTTTCTTACAACTGACATTGACAAAAGTTGTTTTTAAATAATCAGGCAAAGAAAATGGATTTCTCTAGCAGTTTAACAAAGTTAATTAGTCTGTGATGTCCTAAGTCTTACCAGTTCTTAGCTGTTTATTCTACTTAATCAGCCTATGTTTTGCATTCTATTTTTGGTAGGTTTTATTGAAAATCTCTTACAAATATCTGTAATCCAGAAAGGATGGACTTACAATGTGAAGTGTTTACTAGAAGCCAGTAGTTAGAGTGACCTAATTCCATGCCATAATAATTGCAGTTTATGTTAAAACATAAATTTTCCTACAAATAGTATGACTTCTTTTGTGAAGAGCATTGCTTTGCTTTAAGCTTTTCTTACATCAGGTAGGGTTTTGGAAATAATTAAACCTCAAAAGAAGGAAAAGAACTTGTTTCCTGATGTGTGTGAACATCTTTGTACCCTTTCCTATTCTTTTATAAAGAAAGGAAATTAACTTCCTTTTATGTAAATTAGTTGTACCAGAATGTTAGTAAATTGCTTTAAGTCTAATGTTTTTATTTTGTATTTGCCCTTGGTTTAATAATAGTAGTGATTTTTTTGATCTCAGAGAGCTAAATTTACAGATGTCATTTAATCTTGTGAATATCCTTTTTTCATAGGAATTTGAAGATGATGTTATCTCTTTGGAGCAATATGCCATGTAAATGGAAAAATAATTATATTTTCATTTACTAGTAATATTAACACATTGCTCTTAAAGCTTTTGGTTGTCTGACTTTTTAAAGATATGTTAATGCTAACACCATAATTTTTTTACAAATTTAGGACTGGGCTCTTGGAGTTCTACATGCCAAAATAATTGCTGCCATAACACTGATGGGTCCCCAGTGGTGGCTGAAAACTGTTATTGAACAGGTAGGGGAAAATTGTCCATGTGACTTATCTGTATAATACATTTTTTAAGTTTCTGGTTGTATGTCAGAAAATAGTATTACTCTTGCAGTAATGGAGTAATCGAGTAAAATTCAACTAGTCTTGTAAAAACCTTTTAATTGTATAGCCTAATCCATTAAGGTACACTTAACAGTAAAACAAAAACAAATTCAGAAATCTGCATTCAAGAAAATCTTTGTATACATATATGCATTTTTATCAGGTTTGTAATAAAGTGAGAAAGAAACATGATGATATCTTCAGATGACATCCATGTGTCCAAATATTGGACAGTATTTACATCCACAACTCAATGACAAAGAATTTTTCCTTCTCTGCAACTGTAGATATTACCCCATTCATAGATCAGTAGAGATGAAAGACACGATTTCTGTTCCCCTTTGATTATTAAACAACACAGAACAGTTTCTCTGAGCAGTTCAGAGTCACGTGGCCTGTTGTTTTGTCAGAAGTATTTCTTTTTGGTTATAACTGTTAAATTCCATGGTTGTCATCTCAATGCAGTATCTCCGTTGTTTGTCAGAAGGTAATTTTTCAGCCCTGCCCTGTATGATGCCTGTGGTGCATGTCCCAGCCTCTGTAGACAAGGTGCCTCTCATGAGGAAGCCTAGCACATGGTCCCAGTTATTAAATCACTGCAGCTGTCACACTGCAGAAATGCAGTCTTAGTCTCAGAGTACGTTTTGCTGCATACCACGGTGCCCTCTTCCATTCTGAATTCTCTCCGTGGGCTATTCTCACACTCTCCTGAGCCTGCCAGGCTGTGGGACAGAGACCATTGTTCAGTTGGAGCTGGTAGCCATTCAGAACTGGTCTTTTCCCTTGCTTAATCTGGCTACATTTTGACCTTAGAACTTTGCCTTAAGAACTGTGGAGGCCTTCTTTTCAGGCCCAGACTCTACGTACAGAGGCTCTGGTCTGCCCCACCAAGTACAATATAGGATCCCATTTTCTGCCCATTACAAATTTTAATAATTTATTTTATTAGCATATACAGGATCCTCTTCTAGTAAGTTAACAGTGCAAAGTGATCCCAGGTCATCCACAAAGCCATTGTCCACAGCTCGATGAAATGATCTTTCAGAAGGTCCCTTGCATTCCTGAAACTGAATCACAGTTCCAGAGTAAGTCAGTCACTTGGGCATTGTTGAAATGCTTTCCTGGAACCCTCAGGATGTAAAATGGCAGAGCTTTTCCTTCTTCAACTGTGGTCATGGGAACACCCATTTCCTTTCATAAGGAAGGAGAGTTGTGCAAAACCTTGTAATTGTTACTATAAGGGCAAAGCAAGGCGTTCTTGATTGATCTGTTCTACTTCTAACATGTTCCATTTTAGGTATATGCAAATGGGATTCGCAACATTGATTTACACTTCATCATCCGTAAACTGGCAGCACCCGTAATCTCTGTCCTTCTGCTTTCCCTCTGTGTGCCGTACATCATAGCTTCTGGTGTTGTACCTTTACTGGGTATGTATGCATTCAGAACACGTTTGTCATCTCATGGTTTACAGCAGTGTAAATGTTTGTGGAAATACAACTTCAAGCCCTCGTTTATAAAGAAATCCCAAAACACAGCACAACAAAAACCTTCTGCTGACAAATGTAAATATTTAAAGACTTCCAAGAGTCCGTGTTCCAGGAATATTGAACTCTGTCAGGCTTCGTGCTGTGACCACTTCTCTGGGCAGCCTGTGCCAGTGCCCATCCACCATCTGGGGGAAAAACCTTTTTCTAATACCCAATCCAAACCTTTCCTTAACACAACTTAAGGCTGCTCCTTGGATTCTGTCACTGGTCACCACAAAGAAGAAATCAGTGTCTGCCCCTCCTCTTACCCATGAATGCCTTTTAGTATCTAGCCAGTTTGGGAAAGGAATGATTAATTTATTTCCTCTTTGGACAGTCAGCCTTCGATTTTAGTCCCTCTAGGAGCTATACTGAGCTGAGGCCATCTTTTCTGATTTGTCAGATTCTAAATGAAGCTTAGAACAGGTGAAAATCCTGGGTTTGTTTTGAGGTTTTGATAGTACTAACATGTAAATCACAAATATATAGGGCTTTTTCAGACTTTCCTATCTCCTCATAATTAAGGTAAATAATTTGATTAGAACCAACGTAGATGAGCTTTTTCATCAAGACTTGTCTTCTACTGGTTAGTTTTGATGTTAAGAACATGTTCAAGAAGGCCCATTTTATTCTTCAGTCTCTCACTTGAGTGCTGACTTTTATTGTGTTGACTTCTGATACGAGGAGAAGTCAGTAAGCAGATAAGCAGAAGTTAATAGGCAAAAAGAATTGATAAGCCCTTTTTTTTTCCTGCTGTGGACTTTCATTCTGTTAATGGAAAAACTTCCCCTTGTAGTGCTTCAGATTAAAAAGAACAGCAACTGTCATGTTGGATCTTTGATGTAAATGGATGTGTAATTTATTTCACAGCCCTTTCTACTGAAGTTACAGTAGAACTAAAGTATGAAAGCAAATAGAGGAGCAGAAAAACATGAGTTAACTCAGCAGTATTAGAATGTCTAAGGATTGTGTCTTGTTTTGTAGGAGTTACTGCTGAAATGCAGAACCTGGTGCAGCGACGGATTTATCCTTTTCTGCTTATGGTGGTGGTTTTGATGGGAATTCTGTCCTTCCAAGTCCGCCAGTTCAAGCGCCTTTATGAACATATTAAAAATGACAAGTGAGTATATAGGGTGGTGTTTTTAAAATTTTTCCTCTTTATATGTATCTATATGTATGATTACTTCAGCTGGAATTCAGGTGTTGTAGATACTTAGGACTAAAAGGGTTTTTAAAAAGTTTTCTGGACAAATGAATCTTTAAGACAGACAAACTGTTCTTGACAGATGTTTGATCTGTGGTTCAGATAGACAAACACAGGAGTAGACCGTCTTGATAAAGGGAAGACACTCCCCCACATCTAACATTAATGTGTTTTCCCACAAATAAAGCTGACTGTTTGTCTCAGTCTTGAATGACAAATGAATGTCAGGAATTACAACATACCTGGAAGTTAAAATCATGTCTCAAGCTGCTGCTTATAAAACCATTTCTTCAGCCTTTTCTGCGTAACTGTTTTTCTAACTCTTCCTACTCATTAGTCCAACTAATCTGTTAACGAATGTTCAGTTGATTTGATAGTTTGTCCTTATCAAATTTCGTGTGGTTTTCTGATGTTTTCAGGAATTATTACTCTGTATTACTCAGGTGCCTGCTAAAAATTATAATTTTCCTATTATTTTCTGGTTATCTTATTTTAATTTATCTTAAATTAATCTTTTATCTTTAATTTATCTTAATTTAATCTTTTTTATGTGTGTCATTACCTTATTTTTGGTGTTATCATAATTACCTTTATATGGGTTATTAAGAAGATTTGCAACTAACCTTCCTAGGCTTCTTTTGTATTGAAAAGGAATAAATGAGTTTGTTATGTTCATATCCCGAGCTGTCCTATAAGAGTTTTGCTTTCCAATAACTACAAAAGGAGTCAAACTTAAAATAGACTGCTTTGAATCTTAAATATTAAGAAGCAACTGAAAAGTTGTAAGTGAAAATTAGTTTGGTATAATATGAGCTTATTAAATGTTGTAACATCCTTGTAGACAAGAAGTTTGTGTGACTTAATTGTCTCATTTCAGGAAGTATGCAGACACAATCATGCCAGCCAGTAGAGATTTGTGCTTTAGAAATATGTGTAATTAAATCTTTCATGTAACAAATTTTAAAAGCATGTACAAGTTTTTGTGACATTGTAAAATGTATAAAGAATACGCCATGGCTGTTGGTTATGGTACCATGAGGAAAGAAGCTGTGGTGACAAAGCCTCTAAAAGAAATGACAGATCTTAGGGGAAGAATTCGTAGGTGTGTAGGGCTTGTGTACACACAGAACTAGCATGCAAATAGGAAGTATGAAAAGGAATTTAGGTAGCAAAAAGTGTGGATCAATTCTATAGAGTAAGAAAGGAATAATGTGAAAATATGAAAACTGTTATGCTGCTGAGATAGTTAAAATCTGTTTCAGTATCACACTAAAGGAATATTGCACCCCTTAAGCTTTCCATGCAGTAGCATCAGGATATTTTCTCTTCCTTTAAGAAAGATCAAGCAGCCAAAGTTCTTCCTTTACAATTTATAGAACAACTTTTGATTGAAATGAAAACTACATTGGCAGCAAGGGAGATAGAGTGGATTTGTGTTACAAAATAGTATTACCTTGTGGTAATTTCTGTTTTTCTGTGATCCCAGGTACCTTGTTGGACAACGACTTGTGAATTATGAACGGAAGTCTGGTAAACCAGGCACATCAACAACTCCACCTCAGTCTTCACAAGAATAAATGGACATATTAAACATCTTGACCTTCCCTTTGCCTTTACATGTCCTTTTTTCATAGACTCTCCTTGTCTTTGGGTATCTCTCCCAATAATACTCTCAGCAGTGTTTTGGCTTCTGTTGGTAGCATCCAGATAGCAGTTAAGGCTCTGTTTCTTATCTGCATTTTCTGATGTTGTAAATGCTGTCTGAGGTCTGTATATGTGTATATAGAAGTGTCCTGACACCCTAAAACCTTGGATTAAAAAGAATGTGCATTGTACATCTTTAAAAAGTATATTAATTTATTAAATCTAGTTGTCACTTTATTTTGGACTGCTGTTCTGTTGACAATGTGCCACAAAGCAATAGTGCGAAGAGGCAAGATGTTTTTATAAAATTTGGAGCTTACTTTATGGTGTTCATAACAGTTCTTATTGTAGTAATACAGTATGATTTTTCATGAGTGGAAAGGCCACATAGAGAATATCAAAAGTAAATAACTGTCTTACAGTCAGCAATGAAGTTGCTGTGTTGAGAACATAATGAACTATGTATCTAGCTGTCCAGTCTTTTTTATTATTTTGTATAACACCAAAGCTGTTGTACATTTTTCTATTGCCTGATTGTTTTTCATGTGTCAGAGTTTGTAATATTGTACAGTTGCTGTTTAAATCAAGAAAATATTTCCTCTTCTGAGAATTCAGATGTACTTGTTAAGGCTCAGCTGGATTTTTCTATTTGGTTGAAAGGGATAGGTGAGTGTTGGCTTTGGGATCAGGATTTCATGAATTGAAACAGTAAGTAAAAATTTACTAAGGCTAGGTGATGGAAGCATTTAAAGGTACCAAGAAAAAATAGATAGCTTCACGACTTAAATTGTAGCAAATTTTATTATTATTATATTAATTTTTTCAGGATCTCAAAAAAAGGGATGAACCTTAACTGAAGTGTTTGCACAGCACAAAGAGGTAGTGTAAGCAACGTCCTAACCTGACCCTTAGTTAAAGAGCTTGAAATCTTTTTAAGTTACCAAAGTTGAAAATTGTATTATGAATTTTATATTGCACAATTTTAAAAAAGCCAAACCCAACTCAAAAAATTCTCTCAGAATTGGTCACTGTGAATTTTTGTGGTAATAATACTGAGGAAGTGATTTATCATGTACCATTTATGGCCTGAGGGGCAGGGAAATACATATGCTATTAAACAGGCAAAGAAAAATTAGCAGATTTCTTTGCAAGAACACAGTCAAAAAAGAGCCAGCAAATCAAGTCTGTGTTATTTCTATATGTAGATAGAGTTCTTTTGCAGTAATGTCTGGGGGTGGGGGTTATGTAGATAAAGAAAATACATAACAGTATCACAAAGCTTTAAGCAGCATCAAATCACATGCTTAGATTGCAGTATCTTTCCTGGACCAACATGGAAAATGTGAATATCCATTGCAGTAATGAGAAAACTGATGGAAGATTTACCTTGCTATTCAGTAATACTCTCCTTCAGTATTCTGTACTTTACCATGTATGTATATAATTAATACTTGAGAATCTGGCAGGTGCTTTTAAAGTGTCATCTCCTTTTATTGGTGTCGCATCTCTGATCTGGCATGGTATGAGCCAATGTAGTCCAGGCTGTGATGATCGTAGTTCATTTTTTTGGTGTCTGGACTCATGTTCTAAGGCAGCGAGCACAAGCCAAATGCATCTGAATCTAGTGGCAGGAGGATTGGGCTGTCACTCTCAGATTCATACCATTTTACAGAATTACTGTCATCCTGATGGTTTGGAATCACAAATATTACCCTTTGGAGTGATTTATTAGGAAATTTCCAGTGAAATTAAATCATAGAAAAACAGCCAAAATATTTCCTTTATTTACTGTGCTGATTTAATGCTAAACTGAGTATATATTCGCCCCATATATTTTTGATGTGCATAAATATTGCATTTGATTATTTACAGTGGTGTACATTGTGGGACAGATATATTTTCACAATAATAAATTCACTGGTAACATACATTCTTACTTATGCCAAGATTCTGTTTTTGACATACCTTTCACAACAAGTTCCAAAATAGTCTTGCCACTCAAATACTGCGAGCGCTACTGTGCAACATGCAGAATTTGCAGTAGTGTGGTACTTGTAACTGCGTTTTTATCCAGACAAACTGGTCTTAATATTAAAATTTATTAAGAAAAAGCCTTTGTGCTGTTTCTTACTACTGGTATTTTATAAGTCATGAAAGAAAACAGCACATCAGGCAAGTCATGCAGCTATTTTGATGTAGTTTACATTATCTGTATTTGCTTTTTTTTTTTTTTTAATGGAAAACTGGTTTCAAATCCAACTGTTGTGCTGGCATTTGCACTGCTTTACAGATACCAGGTGAAGTTTGTTTCCAGAACTGTCCATTGAGAACTTTTCAGAAATCTCATCTCCTCGTCTCCTTATTTTTACACATTTTTTGACAGAATATGGAGGTTGTAGAGAACAGGAATTAAATAACAGTACTTTATAAATTGTTCTAAATTTCAAGGGTTTGCCTTACTGTGTGCTGTGTACTCCCCTGGCATAGCAACTTGAGAAGTAAGCTTGTAAGTTAAGTGGCTGTTTCTGAGACAGCTGATGAGCACTGTACCAGCAGCTTCCATCTGCACAAACGTGATGCAGAGTGGTGTGGGCTCCTGTTACTTTTCAAGTGGCAAAAAAATACGTGTGTGTGTATGTGCACCCTTCCATCACACCTTGTGTTGACCTTGGTCTTGACTGGAGGGGTTGGAGGTGTGTACTGGCTCAATTGTATTCCCCTTGTGTGTTGAGAATCTAATGCTGTTGTTAGTTCCACAGGCCTTCATCCAAGAACTGTCAGATGGCTCTGTAGCTATCTTGTGCATATTGAAAGAAGCTAATTGCAGCATGGCTTTGACTGTTTTTACACAGATTATTTTATATTGATTAAAGATAGTTAAAACTCTCTTTTCTGTCTGCCCCTTCTCTGTTGAGTGAAGCCACAGTTACTTGATTTTGTTTCTGAGGGCCCTTTTGTACCTGTAACTGCTTTGTGTCAGTGTCTTCCTCAGTAAGAGGCCAACTCCAGCCTATTACACTTTTCAGCTGAGTGCATTAATTCTTTCCTTGTCCTCCCCTATGCTTGCATAAAGGTCTTCATAAAATCTTCACAGCAGCCGTGCTGTTCTTCAGAGAACTCTGTAAAAAGCTTCACAAAGGCCTGTACTTCACAAAGCACAAACGACTGGAGTTTGAGGACCCGGCATGCTGATCAACATCATTCTGTTTCCTTGGACGTCACTGTCCATTATTTTACATGGAAAGGTTTTGTGGTAGGGTCAGTGTTCTTGTTCTGCTTGCCTTGGGAATAAAGGCCACTGTACAGCCTGGTCAATGAGTGAGGTTCTTGGCACAGATGAGGATACAAATTTTAAGAACATTAAACAAGGAATTGAATCTTGGTAGTGAAATGAAGTTCAGGATGCAAAATAAAAGAAGCTGTTTTCTGAAACAGATGAGGAAACTTTTATGAAGCATGATGGTAAGTTAGAGCTCTCTTACTCTGGTATTTCAGTTCTTAATTAGTAGCTGGAACTGAGGAATTGCATAGTTAACAGCAAATTTTTTAAACAACTGGTGCTTCTGCTTTTAAGTTCTTCATTAAGAAGTAACCATAAATTGAGAAACGATATTCGTGAAATCAAAGTTTCTCAATAGTGGAAAATTATAAAAGATTGTATTTCCAGAGGTCAAATACAGTTTCAAAATAAACTGAATGTTTTGAGTTCAGTATTATACCAAGAGATGGAGCAATGGCAAAATTATTTCACAGCTCTGCATATCAGTTTTTCTGCTTACCTGCTGTTATCTCTTACCTGATGAGTACTGGCCAACACCAAAGCTGCAGAGGCATTTTCCCCTATGTAAGGTGAACTCAAACATCTGGAAGTGTCTGACACCAGGTATTGGGAGGAGGGGGTGGTATTTAACATTATTTGCCTTTCAAGGGCTGTTTGTTTTCCTGGAAAAGGATATTAATTTTAGTTAGAATTCCTTGTTGCCTACAAAAACAAAGAACACTGCAAAGCTTTTATATTGGATAGAGTTTCACCCTAAATAGTGCAGAGCTGCACTGGTGTGCATGTGTGATGCTCAGCAGATACAAATTGCAGAAGTGGCTTGCTAGAGTTAGGTAAGGAATGTGATGAACCTAAAAACACTGCTGGATTAGAACAGAGAGTCCATGGGATATAAGGACTAGTTGTGAGCAGGAGTCACAGAAGTAGGAAGCCCCAGAAAGTCTAAGCTATGCTAGTATACAGCAGCATTTCTGGCAGGGCTGCTGTAAAGCAACAGTTACATCTGTGGATATACTTTTAAATGTTCTTTATATAGAAGTCTTGGTGTTACACAGTGGCGGGAAATACTTCTAGGAAGCAGCATAGATTCATATAAAGGGAGTATTTACAAGAGCATATAGTGACAGGAAAAGGGGGAGTGGCTTCAAATTGAAAGAGAGTAGATTTAGATTAGATGTTAGGAAGGCATTCTTTACTCTGAGGGTGATGAGACACTGGAACAGGTTGCCCAGAAAAGATGTGTTTGCCCAATCACTGGCATCACTGGCAAAGGCCAGGTTGGATAGAGCTCTGAGTAGCCTGGTCTAGTGAAAGTGCTTGTGCCTGTGGCAGGAGGGTTGGAACTAGGTGATCTGTAAGGTCCAACCCAGGTCATTCTCTGATTCTATGAAAATACATTTCATTAAATACAGAAAAAAATTCCACCTTCATGCTGCTGTTTCCCATAATATAGTGTGGCAGCTTTATGCAAGATTTCACTGCACTGGACCAAATAGCTGGAAGAACTAAGAGTGTGAAATTTACTTTTTGAGCATTTTAAGGATAGTTTCAAGTTTCTAATCTGTGTGCAAGGACCACAGATTAGAGATAATATAAAACTTGCTGTTTATCTGTTATCATTAGACACCATTGAAAAACTGCATGGTGAAATCAGTTTAATTTAATTCTCTTCTGTAAGCTCCTGGAAGAGAATGTTTGTTTCATGTTTTTCTCGCTGTAGTGTTCTTAAATGAGTAGATGCTTTAAAACAACTAAAGAATAGAAATGTATGTCATTATATGTCAGAAGTTTGCTGTTTTCATTAGTTTCAGGAATCTGCAAAGTACTTTGAGGCCAAATAATTAGTCTGTAGCTTATGCTAAGTATTCATGTTTTATGAAAGATTAAACAGTTGCTGAAATGTGTGCTTATTGCTTTCCAGAGCCCAAAATTTTATCTTTGTCCTGCATGGCCTTGCACGTTTATCAGGGGGGACATGACGTGGATTAAAAAGGCTTGGCTTCAGATAAGATTGTGTGCTTCTGCAGTAACTGCTTGGCCTGTTTCGAGCATGCAGAACCAAGTTTCTCTGGAGCAATGGCTTGTGAAGGCTTTCTAAAGAGAATAATCCTATTACCAGGTTGATTTGAGTGCTTGGGCTGCATACACTCCATGTCAAAAGGTACAGGAGCAGTATTGCTTTGTAACCAAGAGATGTGCTGGTGTCTTTAAAGAGGATGCCCGTCAGGTTACCTGTGGTGCTGTTTGTATCTGCAGTGGAAAGAAGACTTGTAGCTCTCCACCACGACTTTCTGGCAGAGGGCACTTTGGTTCCTCACATTCTGGAGCAGTGAGGGAGCCCACACTGCCTCGTGGTGTCAATTTGGACCAGCAGGTGCTGAGAAGCAGCTGGCACTGCCTGTGCTTCTCTCAGTGGTGGCAGACTTTCAGTGGTGCTGCTGTCCTGAAGATCCAGGACTGTGGAGCCTGACCAGCAGAGGTTGCTTGTGGCTGAGCTCTCCTTGGAAGCAGCAGATGCTGTGAGTAAAAGGAATTTTTTGAGATACATTGCCCTCTTTTTCAGCTCTGTCAGCATTTCTGCACATTTCATCCAACCAGGAAAGGAGGTGTGAGAATGCCAAAGGCAAGATGGACATGCCACCCCTAACACTGCTCACCCAGTAGAGCATCCCTGTGGCCAGGGGACATGCAGGGGCCAGCAGGCTGCAGGGAACCCAGGCATCTGCAGGAACCAGCCTACCTGCCATGGGCTCTGCCAATAACATAGTGCTAAAATGTTCACAGAATCATTTCCTTGGAAAAGATCTCTGAGATCAAGACCAGCCCATGACCGAACACCACCCTAGCAATTAGACCATGGCACTAAGTGCCACATGCAGTCTTTCCTTAAACATCACCAGGGATGGTGATTCCACGGCCTCCCTGGATCGACCCTTCCACTGTCCAATTGCCTCTGCTGTAAAGAAACTTTTCTTCATGTCCTAAATGTCTTGATGTCCCCTCCCACAGGTTAAGACTGTGCCCAGGTTGTCTGGGAGAGGATGCTGACCCTCACCTGCCTACAGCCTGCTTTAGGCAGTTGTAGAGAACAATTAGGTCATCCCTGAGACTCTTCTTCTTCAGGCTAAACACCCCCAGCTCCCTCAGCTGCTCTTCCGAGGATTTGTGCTCCAGGCCTTCAGAAGCTTTGTCTCCCTTTCCTGCACACCCTTCAGCACCCTCCACCCCCTCCTTGAAACGAGAGGACACAGGATTCGAGGTGTAGCCTCACCAGGGCTGCGTACAGGGGAAGAATCACCTTCCTGCTCCTGCTGGCTGCACTGCTGCTGATACAGGCCGGGATGCCACTGGCCTCTTTGGCCACCTGGGCNAACACGCCATGGCCTTGTTTCCTGAACACCTGCGGCTGCCTTGGGCTGCGTGAAAGGAAAAAAAAAATAGAAAATAAGAGCTAACAGGAAGTGAAAAATGAGTTGCTCTTTAGTGAGAGTAACCCATCACAGAGTGACGATGGTGAAGGGGTGCAGAGGCTGCCTGNCTTTGGCCACCTGGGCTCAATGCTGGCTCATGTTCATCCGCTGTGCCCTCCAGCCCACCCCGACCCACCTTGCAGGCATCTGTGAATTTACTAATGGTAGACTCAAACCCCTCATCCATGGTTTGGACCTTTTCACAAGTTCGTACAAAACAGGTGCTGCTCTTGCCCTTTAAATGTCGCCGCCATTGCGTTTCTCCCCGCCCGGCCCGGCGTGTCCCTGCGCGTTGCCGGGGCAGCGGGGCGGCGAAGCGGGGCAGGTGAGGGGCCGTGCCCGGNAAGAGCTAACAGGAAGTGAAAAATGAGTTGCTCTTTAGTGAGAGTAACCCATCACAGAGTGACGATGGTGAAGGGGTGCAGAGGCTGCCTGACCTAACTGGGCTTTTCTTTGGCCATTAGGTGTGTGTATGTATGTACAGGAGATTCCCTGTTAACATCAATAACCCTTTTTCCG
Organism: Cisticola juncidis; assembly: GCA_013400215.1. Taxonomy (NCBI): domain Eukaryota; kingdom Metazoa; phylum Chordata; class Aves; order Passeriformes; family Cisticolidae; genus Cisticola; species Cisticola juncidis. The sequence goes on from VXBR01007193.1 coordinate 746,668, forward strand.
TGTAAGGGTGACCAAGCACTGGCACAGGTTGCCCAGGGGGGATGTGGAGTCTCCCTCCTTGGAGATTCTTGAAACACACCTGGGCATGGATCTTAGCACCCTGCTCTTAGGCTGGGCAGGGCTCAGGCCAGCTGACCTCCAAGAAGTCTGGCAACCCGTGCCCTTCTGCAAGGCTCTGTAACTAAAGGCCTACTGTAGAAAAGCAGCTCTTGCACTGCATTTTTTCCTGATTATATTTTTATTTTTTTATTTGACTGTTTCCCAAGGGTACGTGCACACATACTTGTATACCTTCCTCAGAGTTTTTCCTGTTGTCCTGAAATCCTCAGCTTTTTTGCCTCAGCTTCAGTTCCTTGGCTAGAGCTGTGCTTTTGAATCATTGCTGAAAGCGCATGACCGATGTGGTAATTTAATGTGCACTTTGAAGTCTGTTCCTCATGCAAATTCGCTGCATTGGAGTGATGAAGATGGTGTACCCTGTCTGTATTTCTCCATAAATAAAGTTCTAAGTATGGTTTGATCCTCAAAGGAGCCTTGAGTCACAGCAGTTCCATTGCTCTGTCGCTGACTTTAAATTTTTTTCCTCTATAGGAAAACTCACGTGAGAAAGCCACCTGATATGTACTCTTATCTTAAAAATTAAAAAACTCTAAAGGGATAGAGATTTCTCTTACATTTCTTGATGCTGTTGCTTTTACTGCTGCTCCTTTCCACAAATTAACCGTTTTAGGTTCTTGTTGCTAAATCAACTTAAGCATGCCATAGTTTGTCCTGGAAATTATGAGGTAAGTTTCCCAACAAATGTGCCGCATTGCTATGATGGGAGAAGGACCAGACAATAGCCTTTGTCCCTTCTTTTGGATCCGAGGAGCAGGATTCCTTACAGCAGATGACATCCTTACATCCTGACTGAGACAAACACACCCGTAGAGCTGTTACGAGCAAAGTGCAATATGTGCTTGCAGCACACATGAATGTTTTGTTCATCACTGTAATTGTCTGATGTAAAGTCTGTCAGGAGGACAAATCAGTAACTTTCTGCTACAGCATTTTTGAATGCATAAACACAGTAGAAACTTGGTCATCTGCATACTCTGGTATCTGTACAAAAATGCCAGGGTTTTCCTTGGCATGCAGTAGTGAGTTGTCCATGTAGATACCTTTCACGTTGGTCTGTGTGGTGTGACTTGTCTGGACTGCCCGTTTTACAAATTGTAGTTGTTTGTAAGTTTGAGGAGAAAAATCAGTTTAAAACTATCTGAAGTCACCCGTGAAAGTAGTAGTTCGTTCATAGCTACAGTGTTTTATTTGATGTAGCCACAAAGTTTTTAGAGCCACACAGGGCTTGTCTGTTTAGCCTTCCAAGTCTGCCAGCTCTCCAGTAGCCCTGGTGATCGAGTAGGACAGGAGAGAATTTGGGGACAGGCACTGTTCACTCCCGTGTCCACACACAGTTTTACATTCACATTCTGCATCTGTGAACTGCTGTTTTATTTCTTCCAGGTCCTTGTGACTGGACACCATGCCTCTTCCAGAAACCATGTTCTGTGCTCAGCAGATCAAAATCCCCCCGGAGCTACCTGATATTCTGAAGCAGTTTACTAAAGCTGCCATTAGGACTCAGCCTTACGATGTTCTGCAGTGGGCAGCTGCGTAAGTGTGATGTTCACCTAACAACAGAGAGCTGTACATATGCACCCTCAAAACCTCACTCTCCTCTTTATTTTGTAGTGGACGTAGTTCTGAATATTACATCAGCATGTACATTGCATATACACTGTGTGTTAATGCAGCATGTAAGCCTTTTAAAAATAGTGTGGTATTGAATTTATTTTCTGTTTCCATGACGTTTAGGGCTGGCTTACTTCTGAAATAGCTGGATTTACATACAGAAAAAAGCATCTTAATTTGCTTTTTGTTAATTAGTTTTTTTATCTGAAAGAGCAACTGTTTTTCCTTTTGATTTGGTTTTTCTTCTCTCATCTGAGATTCAATTCTTGGAATTTAAAGGAAAAAATAGACATTAACTTTCTAATTTTAAGCTTGGTTAGGTTTCTCTTGTTTCTTTCTGGAAAAAGTGCCTGGAAGATTGCACCTTTAAAGTGATAATCTGCATAAAAAATCTCTCGCCATAAAGTTGATTTGGATGTTTAAATGTTTCTCCTTTAACATTTACTTTTTTTTTTCTTTTGCCTCAACTACTCACTAATTTTTTCCTGTCCTATGGTTTGTGTGGGCAAGCTCTTGAAAGGTATCTGTGAAAACGTCTGTACCGTGTAGATGAGGGAGGGAGGCTGGCTTGTCTGATAAAAACAAAATAATCTGCAGCTGAGTTGTTACCGCCGCAGTGTTGGAGGAAGCCAGCAGGACCACCTTAAAATGGGGTGGCGTTCTTAGGAATGTGATGGAGGTGGGATGCGGCTACCTCGGTGTCTGGAGCCTGCTGGGCGAGGGGCTGGCGAGAGCGGGGCAGGGTAGCGGCCAGCCCCGACCTCCGCCCCCACTCTGCGGCTGTGGCTTCACACGTGCTGTCGGTGTTGTTGTGCTTGTGAATAATCAGATGAGGAAACGGATCTGGTTGAAAAATAGCCGGGTGTTATGTGTACGTACATCCTGTGCATCTATTTCTATACAGTCACACTAAGTCAATTCTGGCTGGCTGCCTGCTGTGTATTTGAGCACGTATTTGCACAGCATGGGGTAGCCTGGCCATGGACGTGGGTAACCAGGGCAGATGAGGCAGGACAAAGGGAGAAACTTGTAAATGATACCCACCTGAACAAAAACCTTGCACAAGCTTTTCCTTGCACAATTCAGATTGCTGGCCAGTTAAAGCAGAGGCAGCTCTTAAGGTTGTGGTAGCCTTATAATTTAAAGGATGTGCATCCAATGCCCATTATGCACTACTCTTAAATGTTATTTTGGAGTGGGCAGAAATAGCAGAAATGCTGAGGAGAGAGTTGCAATGTGAATAGGCAGATATATATTTTGGGTAGTGCACGAGGGGAACGTTAAACAGATGAGCCCTCAGATTCATCAATCAAAAGAGCTGAATATATCATGCACAAAATAAGTTAAATGCCTTAAGAATTATTAGAGTGTCACAAAAAGGAGCAAGTAAAGTCTAAAGATTGTGGTTTCTGGGAAACAACAGAAAGATGGGAGCTGTGCATATAGGCAGCTTGACAGGTGCTGCTGCTCCTGTGGGGGAGCCTGTAGATTCTTACTCTGAACTGTAAGAGCATTTACTTCTGTGCAGTTTGTAATGGCCATGGGCATTGAGGTGTGTTCTCATTCACTTAGGTATTTTTCAGCCTTGTCTAAAGGTGAACCCCTTCCTGTGAAGGAGAGGATAGAAATGTCTTCAGCAATAGAGAAAAAAGATGCTGGTTTGACCCCAGGACTCCTTAAGGTCTTGCACAAACAGGTACAAGCTGTTCTTTATCAAATGCACAATGCTGTTGAGGAATGCTGATGTGTTGGAGATAGTTGGGGAGAGAGAATGTCAAATATTTGAAGTATTCTGGGGAGACTGTGTTTTTAAATTCATTCTGGTTTGGGAGTTCTTACTGAGATATTATGATTTTGTTCAAAGCTTTCTTCCAAAGGCACAGTGACTGTTCCAGAACTTAGGGAAAAATGGAAACATTTGGGCTTGCCAGAGGAGCAGCTGGAAGCTATCCTGCACTTGGACAGTTTTGACGAGGAGGTGGAATGGATGAAGTTTCTGGCACTTGGGTGCAGTGTGCTTGGTGAGGTACGTTCACAGCAGGTGCCCCCATTTCCAAACACAAGTGGTTGTCTAGGATCCATATACAGGATAGTCCATAGAACAATAATGCAGATGGGTTTGGGGAATGGTGATTGCTTTTGCAGCAGCTGGCAAAGTGGCTTGCGTGTTCACTTCTGTTGCCCATCAGATTTTGGTCTGGGGAACTTAAGCAGAAGGATTCCTAAGTCCTCAGTTTACTGGGGTGGCAGTAGAAGAGCAAGTGTGTCTACAGGGAGCCCGTACTGTGTGAGAGAGGATGATGGAGGAATGACACTGATGGCATCAGTGTAAATGTCCGTGAAGGAGAACTGAAGGGAGAAATTAAAGAACCAATTTTTAATTGATTGTGTAGCCAATTATACTCTCTCAGCAGCACTTAAATGTTACTACAGCTACATTTAATTCTTTTAATATCAGTAATAAAATCTCAGCAGAGCATTTCAACAGAATGAAAGATTATAAAATGCATTAAGCTGATGTTCTGATAAAGTATAATACTTCTAATGATTTCTACAGTAGGGAAGAAGAGGTACTAAAAAGAAAATATATGTGAAATAATATTTTGTGAATGTTGCAGTATCTGGAAGCCCTGCATGTTAATGTGGCCTGGCGATGCAGTTATGCAATTGTCTGTCTATCTGTACATCTACCTATCTGTCTGTCTGTATGTCTTTATTTCAAATATGTATTTCTTGATTTCAGTCTCCCTCTCAAAATGATCTCATAGTTTGGGATCTTTTCTTAATTTAAAAATAGTAACAGCAACATTACTTATCTAAAAAACAACTCCTCTCTCCCCACAGAAAAAACACAAACAAACAAAACCAAAAATGCAGGACATTACTCTCATCAAGCTAGATAGACTAAATTTCACCATCTCACCATCCTTTTAGATATTAAGTGAATTATTTGATTTCAGTACTACATAATGAAACCTAAACCACGGTTTCCTAAACCAGAGAGAAAGACACACATAAGAAATTTACATTCATTTCCTGCAGCTGTAAATTGTGTTTACAGTCAGGGTGACAGTTGAGATAAAAGAGCAGACAAATATGAACTTCCTAAGAGCACCAGTCTGAAGTATCTTTTTGGTAAAGCACCAATGCATTTTTACAAAAGCCTTGGAGAATGGTAGCCTGTTAAATTGTCTTTCAAAATTGGCAAAATAGATATGAATAACTTTGATGAGTTGTGAGAAAGAGACTGTGGCAGTTTGGGCTGGCAGGACCAGAAAGGGCAGAAGAGGTGGTAGCCAAATGCAAAATGTAGCGTTTGCCATGGTAATGTCAGCTGCCTCTCTTTTCCCTGAGAAACCTACCAGGGGAGGAGATACATTAAGTAAAACTGTTAAAGGATTGTAAGATGACACTTCTTCAGCCTACGTTCTAGATCTTAAACAGATACTGCATTTATTTTAAGTATTGCTGCTCTACCGTAAGGAAATACTATCTTTTTACATAGACATTGCTTGCTGGTTAATGAAAATGTAAGAGTAAATTTTGAAAAAGTTGCAGTGAAAAATATTAAGACTTAGGTTAAAGAAAGCCTATGTGGATTTGGTTTTGTGTTTTTATATTGTATGTGTGGTTTTATTTGTTTGATTCTTTAGTGGCATCCAACCAGTCTTTGACTGAATGAAACTCAGTGCTGAATTTTTCCACATTTTTGCCCATATAGCTCTCATGCATAGGGCACTGGATTATCAACACCATATTAAAGGAAGGATTTTGTCATAGTATATTTGGAACTAATTATTTGAGACATATTTTTTAAAGGTAATTTAATTGGATGGTATTGGCCTTTGACTAAACTGAAATATTCTTTAAATGCATTTTTCCTCAGTGCTTTTTCTATCTATTAAAATGAAACTTGCATAGATATAGGGGAAACAGTAAATATCAGCTAAAATATAATCTAAAAAGGATATAATATCATAATTAAATCACCAAACCTATATTCCTTTTCTGGGGGTTAGAGATTTGTCTGTCTTAACTGCTGCTGAGAATTCATTTAGAATCACTGAGTTAATATACACGCACACAAAAAGATCTTTTACTAGATACAGTGATGTTGGAGCTTTCACAGTAGCAAAACAGAGCAATTTGGCCCTAATGGAGAGAGAGCTCAGATTACTCTATGCAATCTTTAACCATCACAAGATTATGGTATTTTTTTAATCCTGTCTCTACTAGGATGACATGATTGTTTCCACCCTTAAGAGCTGCACTAGAGAGTAAATTTGGGGTTTAAAGCTAGGCAATGATGATAACACCTTCATCTCATTTACCCTCCCTTTTAATGGCTTACAGTGTGGATTTTGTCATGGTATGTAAGGATGTTCATGGCTCTGACATTTTTCCTTTCATTTCTTGGTGGAACCCCCTGCAGTCCTTACTGAGTTCAATGAAACAGGCCTGCGAGATCCTAACAAGAGACCCAGAAGGCGGAGCAGCTCGAATTCCCTTTGAAACATTCTCGTTCCTTTATTCATATTTGGCCAGTATTGATGGAGAGATATCAGAGACAGAAATCAACGCATTCCTCGAGGGAATTAAAGAGCAAGCGTAAGTAAAAATCTGTGCAAAGAATTTTAATGTATCAGTTCCCTCTGGGTTCTCCATAAGCCTTTAATTTCAGGTGAATAGTCCATCCTCTTCTGGATAGCCATGATGACAGGAGTAAGGATTGACTAAGAGTGTATCAAAAGTATAAAGAGAAGGTATAAAGAGTTATTGTTTGTCAACTTCAGCGTTTGCAGGGTTAAAAGATAAATTGTTATTTATCCATCTTTCTCTGAAATACCAAAGTCTTTATATGATGGAATAATTTTCTCTGAAGGAATCCATTATATACAGGATTGTAACATCTGCTTATTACTGCTTCTGGAACAGCATCTTCTGGGCTGTTCCTTTGATTTAACATAGATCATAAACCAGAGAGAGAGACTGGGAGTCCTCTCATTGTATCCATAATGCACATAGTGCACTTACACCAGTTAAAATAGATCTGTAACAGGCTTGTCCTCCACGTGCTGCCTGCGTAGTGTGTTTGCATACAGACTTAACTGTTCTGCCATCTCTCTGGAATTGTTCTTGCTGTGCATGGAGGGCCGACAGAACCTCAAAGGCGCTACCACCACCGCTGCTGGGCTCAGCCCTAGCCAGCAGCAGATCTGTCCTGGAGCTGGCTGGCAGTGGCTCTGTAGAATGTGGGGGAAGCTTCTCTCAGAAGGCACCATGGTGGCCCCTACCTCCCCCCAAAAAACATTGCCATGCAAACTCCATACACTGTCTTAGATTGCCACCATCTCCACGTTCATGGGAGCTCCAACACAAGGGCATACAAATGAATTGTTTCATCATTAGTTACCAGATTGACAGTTTTTAGTAGGAATCACTTTTTAATCACACCCCTTTTGCTTGCATTTCATATAGCCCTAAATTGTATCTTGTCCAACACACTAGGATCTACCATGTGAAAGTGCCATTTAAAAAAATTGGTCTATTCCTTTCCAGGGACAAACACCATGGCATGGTGCTGATCAGACACTTCCTGCCATACTCCTTCATATTTTATTGATCAACCTTACTCTTCAGCGTGAGGTGAGAGGAAAAAAATTAAAAGGAAGCAATAAAGAAGTTCAAGAAAATAATTTGTGTTCAAAGTACTGTAATTTGCACATTTCAGAACATGATCCTCTTCTGTGGCATTTTCTTTTGACCCACTCTTTGGATGGCCATTCAGGGGATGTTAATTGAATACATGGTTATATATTGTTCTCCTGCCTCTCAGTGATGACCACCTCTAGGGAGCAGTCCCCTTACTCATCCACTTATAGTGAGCAAAAGATGTTTTGTTGCCGAGCTTCCTACCTACAGCTGGTAAGTAATTGTTAAGTAGAACATGGAATTCAGTTAAGCCAGGGCAGCTGTAACTGGAGCATTCCTCATTATGCTTCTGGTAGCTCTTGACTTCATTTTGACTCTGGCAAAAATGCAGCTGGTCCTTGGACTACCTTGGCTGCCTGGACATCCTGTATTTAAATAAACTGTTTTACCAAGCCCTACTGAAAGAACTTAATGAGAACTCTCTGGCTGATCTGGTAGACAAAACCAATGCAAGGACTGCAATGGCTCCATATTGTTCTCCCTATAATTAGAACCTTTTTGAAACTTAAATATTCATTTTTGGATAAACTTGTCTTAATACGTTTTAAAACGTATGTTGTTTTCTGACAGGAAAAGCTACTGCATTTCTCACATAGGTGAGAAATACCCAACAGTTGTTTGGTTAGACTGCTGTAGCAGGTCTAGAAGCCTAAATCCATCAAAACTAGACCAAATATTTAGTGATAGACAGTTACACTTAATTGCAGAAACAACTGACGTGTGAAAGAGGACACTAGAGGCTACAGTGAAATTGGAAAGATTCCCTTTGACTGAGAAAGCTACAACCAGGAGCAACATAGGAGTACCCTCACATAGATCAAACAGAAGCATTTTAGGAAAGATGGATCTGCAAGCTTGTTCTCTTCTTGCTGAGGCAAGAAGCTTGGCTGATGGTGACTGGCCTTACTGAAGATTGTGTGAGGAATTAAGAGAACTGCCTTAATATCCTTAATATCTATCTGCATGTTTTAAGTCTGTTTTATCAACCTCTATCACCAGTATTTGTATGTTAGTCCACAGGATGGGAAGTCCTCCTAGTTATTGCTGGAAGGAAATGAATCTGTTGTTTGAGTATGGTACTCAGCAACATTCCAAGTGTCTTTGGTGCCTCCCCATTAGCTTTTATGGAAAACTGCATTCTCATCACCTTTGCCAGATGATATCGATCCGAATTTTCTTCGCACATGAGCTTGGGAACACTCACGTTTGGGATATTGTCCATTTAACACTAGTTGCAGCTGAAGCGGTTTTATCCTGTTGAAGAAGTCTGAAATCTGCCCTCTGGTACATGATGTGAGCAGGCAATGTCACCTAGAGGTGACAGTGTTAGGTAGGAGGGGGAGCTCTCTTCATGCCTTGCCTGTTTGTAACTGATCTGGATTCCAAGGATTAGCTGTGTTCTACATCCACTACCCATGGGCCAGGAAGGCTGGGAAGTACAACCTCTCATAAATTTTATTCTTCAGCCTTGTCAGAATAACTCAAATACATGAGAGATAAATATAATTTATTATCATATGTATAAATGTTACAGATTTACACATTATCTGAAAAATACTGCTTCCATCCTGACAAACCTTAGCACTTTTTTGTCTCCAAGCAGCACAGGTGGGATGTAATGCCAGTATTATGCGCACACCTTTACTGTCTTGGGCAAAACAGCAGTAACAATAGTTCTTGCGGAAGTTATGTTGTGAACAGCTGACAAACACAATCATCAGGTTCTTGTTTCTACTTTCTTCTTTTATGGCTGTGATACTTGTCTTCATCCCTGAAACAAAAACATAAACATTGTGTGGGCTGTTAGGCTCAGAGTGAGAGTCTGAAGAGAAAAAAACAACTTGGAAAATGGAAAGCTTTCATTAAATGAAGTCATGTCCTCCTCTAAGGAAAGCAATAGACTGCTTGTAGACAGTTTATTTTCCACGCTGCTTTAATCAAGCCTTGTCATGCAGTGCCAGAGTGGCAATTAGTTTAGGATGAATGGCATCACGGTGTAAGGAAGCCAGCTTTGAGACAAGCCATCATTGCCATCCACACAGTTATGTAATGCATTTACCCCAACACGAGGGCAAGGCAGCATTTCTTCTGCACAACAGTCCTCATGTCTGCTCCAACACAGGTCCCACACACCTGTGGTCCTGCAGATTTAAATATATCCTTGCTGAAGGTATTAAAAAGTGTGGCCTAGATTTGTTTTCTTTTGCTAAATTTTATGTCCAGAAGTACTGAAGAGCAACAACATTGTTTTGAAGCATCTAATATGGAAAGGCTAGTGTATACGTATTTGTGAAACAAATAATACTATTTATTAAGGTCAAGAGCAAACTAGAGCACAAATCAGCATTAGACATGACAGGCATTTAGTTGTGGATGAGAAACATACTGTCCATTCAACCATGTTGATCAAGGTGTAAAATCAGTAGCCCGTACAGTACTGCTGCAGTCCTGCAGCATGCTGCAGAAAGTGCCACCTTTCAGATGTGACAGTAAATTCTGAAGTCTGGATCACAGTTTATGATCTCACAGCATGTTTTGTTTAGTGCATATGAGGTTAGTCTGGCTTTTTATTGGACTAGATAATCTCTGCACTAAATTCTCATAGCAAATGGCTCCAGCTGCCCGATTGGGAAGCAGGGTCAGCCGTCACTGTTTCTGCTCACCTCTCTCTTTTCCTGCGAGAGTCTCTGTCTCTGCCTCTCTCGCGACTCCTTCTTCGCTTACTCGGGCTCCTGCTGGTGTCTCTCCTGTGTCTCGGGCACTCTGTATCCCTACTGCTGCCCCCAGACTGCCGTGACTCCACTGAGGCTGACCGCCTGTCTTCCCTTCTGAAAATAAAGTGACTTTAATCAGTGAAAATAGGTTACAGTCACTGTTTACAGTACCAGTTCTGTAATATAATGACTTACTAATGATGTAAGACAGAGGACATAGCTTTTATTAAGTCTCTCTATTTCTCTAAGAAATACAATACCTCCCAAAAGAGGCCCAAAGTCCATGTGCATATCTCGGCACACTATTTAATCCAATTATTTCCTATAAACACTGCTCCTCAGTCTTAACACCTGCTTGTGAAACACGAGGCAGTACAAGGGGTTCACCCTATTTTGCTTTAAATCTTTTAACTCTTCAATCACCTGCCTTAAGCTGCAACCTACAGCTGGAGAACCTAAGTCCTGATCTGACAGAATCACAAGATTGTTAGGGTTGGAAGGGACCTCTGGAGATCTACTCCACTGCCCTTGCCAAGGCAGGGTCACCTAGAGAAGGCTACACAGGAACATGTCCAGGTGGGTTTTGAATGTCTGTAGACAGGGAGACTCCAGGGCCTCCCAGGGCAGACTGTTCCAGTGCTCTGCCAATGTTGAAATTCAACATTCATCTTCATTTTAATGCTGGGAAGAGAGTGTCACTTTCTAGTGTGTTTCAAAAACATTCTCCTCTCAAAGACCTGCTGAAGAGGCACAAATAGGCAATCGCTAGGTCATGACTCCATGTTTACTTCAGTGACAGATGTCTGGAAGGGTGTACGGTGTTGCTTGACACAGCAGAAATAGGTATAGCTAAATACACTCCCAATTAGCACAGCAGCATTTGCAGGGATAAGAACTGTAAAGCCTCCCCATATTTGTTATATTATGGAAACCTTTACTCTGAGGTGTAATATATCTAACACATGTCATGTGGTAGGGAATGGTAAGAAATTATGTACTTGTATTTCCACGTGTCCTTCTGTACCCAGCTACAACACATAGACACATTTAGGCACAGAGGCAGCACTATTCATCCCCCAGCTCCACCAGAAACTACCTGTTCAGCTGAATCACTTGCAGCTAATGTCCTTACCTCTGAAAGATATTTATTTTCTGCGTCCTTCATGCAGGCAGAGCTTCTCAAGCAAGACTTAATAGAATTAATAAAAAATAAACCTTGCATATGACTCAGATAAGATTGGTATGTGCTATTAGAAGAAGGTGGTAAGATGAAATGACAGTCTGCTCCATGCCTGAAGAAGCTGGCAGCTGTGGCATACCTTCCTGAAGACTTTGACTTCCCTCCTTCACATATCTCTGCATTATCCAACCTGTTCTCCTCCTGCCACTGATTACTGAGTTCTTCCATATGCACACCAATCACATCCCGAATCACCTGGAGATTAACATATGTTAAAAACAAACATGTCATGGTAGTGCCTGAACTACCTCTAGACAAACTGTAAGCATCTCAAAAAAAACCCAAACCCCACAAAAACCTCCCCCAAACCCTGTGCATCAGATGTTTGAATGGAATGTCTTATTTGCAGGAAAATGTTTCAGCATAAATTTAAATAGCACCATTTTATGTTAGTGAGCTATATCTTGCTGGCATTTTCACATTCAAAACTTAGCAGTTAGAAATGCTCATTATTTGTAACTTGCTGCAACAAACTAAAACCACTCCTCTACAGTTAGCAACAATAATAAAGCAGGATATAAGAAGCAGAGAAAGAAACATATTATTTGACTTTAAAAGAGCATATAATTGTTTATGCTGATATATAATAAGAACTTTCGTGCAAAAAAGCCTCTTTTTTTCCAGTCTCACCTCAGTGTAGGACTTCTTTGTTATATGAACGTTCTTAGCTCTGTATGACTGCCGCCGCCTTTTGTAATCTCGCATTTCAGCCAGAATTTCAAGATGGGACTTTGGGCCTTTCTGACTGTCATCTAGCAAAAAATTGGGAGTAAAACAAATGGTCATTAACAGGATGTTATCACCTGCAGGTATGCAAGCCTTGTACATTCAGGAACCTAAAATAATTGTGTTCTTTCTCAAGTTCCTCCTGTTATTTAGTAGCTATGGTGAATTTATCTCAAACTTCCTCCTTCTTGCTGACTGTTTACACACAAGTGAAAAGCCACCAAGCAAATGCTGTTATATGATCTCAGTCTCCAAACTGTGATCCAAACCAATATATGGGTTTGTGATTTGGTCAAAAGCCTTCTAAGTACGGGTCATGCTTTCAAAGCCAGTATTACAGTAAGACACAGAATGAGAAAGCCAGATTCTGTAAAAAAATTACCTCTGTAGGTGACAAGCACTGTCGCACCTCCTAGGCACAGTAGGGCCTGCGGGGTGACACAGATGCTTTTGCTGCGCTTGGTACAGTTACAAACTGGCATGACTCAACAGGGATGAGAGGTCCCCCACCAACACCAAAGTATGTTGCTGAAGAGCTCCACCTAGATGACTGCCAACCTCCGCTGTTCAGCTTTTACTCTTAAGTGATCTTTAATCTCATCGTGTTTTACAGCAAATAACTGTTCCAAGCTGCACAGCACACTGGCAACATTAGGCATCTTGGAGTCAGCTGCAGCAAAGACAGAAGATCCATCCACTGAGATACGCACAATATGTGTGCCAAGAGCAGAGCACTGAGGCTTTCTCAGAGGGAAAACATCATAAAGGACACCAAAATAGCATTTTGTGATGCCAGGTCGTTGCTGTGGTTTTAAAAACAGTATGCTGACCACAAAAAAAAAAAAAAAAAAGCACAACAAATTCTATTTGGCTTTCAACAAAACTCATTTTGCCCTATTTTTCTACCTAGTCTATGTCTGAACCCTCAGAGACTCCGTCTTAACCTGGTCCTCAGGCTGGTCATAAAACCCACAGAAAAATGTCCATGTAACTGGACAAACTGAAAGTTCTGAGCCATAAATTCAACAACAGATCATTCTTCAAACCTTGAGTGATTTTCGCTGCTAAATCCACGAAGAGATCACTGTCATTTTCCATTATCTGGGATCTAGACCTCTGTTTCTTTGTTTCCTCAACAACGTAATCGTAAAGAGCAAGGCGGTCAGCTTGGGTCAGGTCACACGTGAAACGCTTGTGGTTTTGAGGAACTTCTATGGGCAGCAATGAGTAAGATCCTGGAGGTTAGACAGAGACCTGTCACTTGTAAAGTCGCATAATTATGCAAGAAAATACCAAGAAGCGAAACAAACAAACAATGCAGTAAACTCCCAGGCTGTTTTTATCTTTCCCCTACGTATCTGTAAGAAGTTTCAACCTGCTTAATTTGAAATTATAAAAACTGCTCCAAGATCCCTCCCAAGCCCCATAGAGGCTGTATAACCCCTCTTGACTGCTTACACAGATACAGTTTTTATATGCCATGAAGGAATTGTACTAGATTAGATCGAAATGACACTCAGTAATTTCCCCATGATTTTCAGCTCTTGACATACAAGCTAAATCAGGAGAGGCTGCAGCTCTAACTTGTGGGTTTATCTTACTCCTAAAATGTTATGTAAAGTACTTGCTGCAAAATATCTGTTCTGCCAACAAGAATAAAAGCTTCTAGAAGACTAGATTACACAATGCTTGCACTGTGTAAATCTATCTCACTCACCCTGTCACCTTCTCTACAGAGCTTTTATGTAGCTTACTCTACAGACTGACACAGGAATTTATAGCTAAAAGGACTACAAAGGCACTTTCAAAGTGCTCCAGATCGGTTCAGATAACTGACTTAAAGTTATGGAAACAAATGCACTGCCTGCACACCCTTCTTTCCCATTCCCCAGTTAAAACACATATGCCTCCAAACAAATCAATCCATTCTCAATCCACTGCAACAGTAATTAAATGACTTCCACAAAGACACAGGATGCAATACTATAGGACACTGCCAGCAAAAAACCGTTTCAGTCAAATACTGTCAATTTTCCAGCAATCACTGATCTGATCCATAATCCTGCTTTTCCCAACACAATCCCACACATCTCCAGGCAGAAAGAGAGCCAACATATAAGAAGGGTGTATGCAACACCCTTCACAACAGCAGACCTAGAGCTTCTCCAATTTATTCAGCTCTTGACGGAAGCTGGGCAATCTTTCACATCCTACCATCAATAAAGACACCAAAGAAGAGGAAGAGAAACCACAGTAACTCTAAAAATAAACATAAAATACAAGATTTCATCATTACTGTACTTGGAACCTAAACCAGAACTGTTCTAACATGAACAAATGGGTTTAAACACAAAACCTGCAAGTCTCTTTTTAAAATGCACTGATAATTACATGTTCTTGTGTTCTTACAGTGTCACACAAGTCCATAAAAATGCACTGATAATTACATGCTTGTGATTTTACAGAAATTACACAACTTGTGATTAAGACCAGTTTTTCTTTTCAACAATGTAGCTATGATAATATTCTAAATATGGTTAGAATTGAAAAAAAAGAAAACAAAGAAAGAAAAGCAATTCCTTTGAGACAGTGAGTCAAAAGGAAATTCACAATGACAAATTATTTTTCATTTGTTTCTGTTGACAAAGACTTAAATTGAACAAACAAGTCAGTAAATCTTACAACAGGGGCCAAGCTTCCACACTGAAAACCACCAATCCAGTTTCAGTGTTATCTTCAGAAAAAGGCAAACTTGCAGGGAAATCTGGGCAGTGAACACTGGCATCTAGTGGCTCACTGGTGCACCTCTGCAATTAAGTATTCCACAAAGGGAGTAGTTCTGCTGCTTTTCTGCTTGGGTGTGCCTGTGTTAAATTAATTAGTTCCCACTTCCCTTCAGAGGAAATACACCTGACATTTTCAAAACACAGTGCTCATCCCAGGAAATCTCCTTCCCAAGCACCTGTCCATTAAGCCTCTCCTTGCTATGCCAGAGAAACAAAGAAAACATGAAAAACTGTCCAAGCAAGTGCTGCTGTATTTCACTGTCAGAGAAGTTTCATTGTCACTTTTCCTTAACAAACCAAAGTCTACAGAGAGCAAATGTTCTTTCAGGTGTTGCAGTAATTTCTCAACCATACACTAAAGCTCTACAGATTCCACAGGGAGCCCTATTTTTCTACCTTGTCTAAGTCTGAACCCTCAAAGACTCCGTCCTAGCCTGGTCCTCTGGCTGGTCACAAAACCCACAGAAAAATGAAACGTAAAGGAATTAGTGAGCTTGGAGCAGTGACAAAGGACAACATCACATTTGCAAATGAGCCAGCATAGTTCTTATGTTCAGTCTTGAAACAGTCCAATATAGTAACATGCGTGTCGTTTGTTCTTTTCAGTCCTGAGGATAATAGAGGTATGAGCACAACAGCCTCAAAGACTCTCATCTAATTGCCCCAAGTACAGAAAGTAATCATGCTTCAAGATATGCATGGGAAGGAATATTAAAAATAAATGAAGTGAGATTCCTCACAGCAGTTCTCAGTGGAATGGAGGAAGCAGCAAGGAGGCAGACAAGAGCAGTTCTCCACAGGAGGCTGGTGAAGTCATGACAGTATTTGATTGCTCCCTACCTTCACTGTAGCCTGCACCTTCCTTCACACTTTGGGCTCTAGCCTGCTTAACAATGTGAAACTGTAGATCTTTATCTGCAGGCAGAGAAGAAAATAAAATCATACAACTTTTACATCAAGTTCTCAGGTACTTGATTTGGTTAGTCTTTATTCCCCAAAATCTGAGACTTATGTTACAGAACATAATAGTTTCATTCATATACAAGGGTACATCTTAACTAAAAATGTAATTTTCATCTATTACCTATTTGAAATGAGGGGAGAAAAGGAAAAAATATGTGTTTCTGAGTTACAAGGATATGGAAAAAGAAATATATGTATATCGCTCTCTGTACCATTGCTTTATCTCCAAATTGTACAGACAGCTTCCCCACCTTCTAAGTGTGCATTTTATCACGTTCTGCATTTGATGCAAGAGTGGGGACCGAGAACATAGGAAGAAACTCCTAAGAGGAAAAAACAGATCTTCCTTGTATTTTACAAAAATATAAAGGCGACCTACAGAATAGAATCACATGGTGATAGAAGCATAAAACAAATAAATTAAGGCAAAATGCAAATTAAAACTTGAGAAAACTAACCTACTGATTGAAACACTCGAGATTTTCAGGAGGTCTTGGGGAGTTTACCGCTGCCGAGGCTTTGGGGTTGTGTTACTCTGAGGACCTGCACTCCTTAGTCCCACATCTCTGAACCCCCAGGATCTCCCCTCAGCCCCTCATCCTCCGCACCTCCCCGGGGTCTCTCCTCAGCCCCAGCCCTGTGTGCTGCCCCGTCAGGCGGAGCCCCGCTGCCGCTCACCCATGGCGACGGTGGGAACCTTCAGGTTTTGGTAGAAAAAGCTGGAGTCGTACATCTCGGCCTGCGGGACCAAAGAGCTCGGTCAAGGCGAGCGGCGGCAGCCGGCGCCCCCAGGGCGGCAGCGGCAGCCCCGCTTCCCGAGCCGCGCTCCCACCTCCTCCTCGGCGGAGTATCCCATCCTGCGGAGCCGGCAGGACGCCGCGTGCCTCTCCAGCGACGCGCGGGGCACACGGTGATGGACATCGTAGGGGCACGGCACCCACTCCACCTGNGCCATCGCTGCTCTGGGCGCCGCCATGGCTGCGCTGGGCGGCCCCGTGACGGGGAAGGGGCGGGGCCGCCGCCGCCTTGGCTGAGGGCGCCCGCCTCAGGGGGGTCGGCACCGAGTTGTGTGCGTGTGCGGAGGGGTCTGAGTCAAGCTTGTGTTTCGTTTTTTATAATGAGTAATCAGCAGCTGGGCAGTTACAGTTAATCAGTTGTATTGTAAGCATCGGATGTTTGGTTAGAATTTTAAGGAATAGGGAAGAGAATCCCAGGTTGGATGGGCTGTCCGGACGAGAGCCACCAGGGGCGAAGTCAGCGGGGCTGAGCAGTGACTGGGCAATGGTAATCCCGGCAGCGGGCGATCGCCGCCACCGACTCATTGGCCACCTGCTCAGAACGGCCTCAAGGCTGAGATGGAGAGAAGGACCGCGCCCGCGGGCTGGTTAACACGAGAAGCGAGAGACACAGCCAGCAAAGGGGATTGAGTAGTAATTAACACAAAAGTTACGTAATTTGCAACCAATGAATGCTGATGCTTTGCTTGTGGAAATGTATAAATAGCGTGCACTGCCGGCGCTCGGTGAGGCAGCCTAGTGCGGGTCGCCCCCAGCTGAGTGCTGGCGCCAGCCGGAGCGAGCCCCGCGGCTGCCGCGGTGCCNGCAGGGAGTGCCTGCCTGGGCGCCCCGCAGCCGCCAAAGCGCTCCCTCTGATCGTGACGGCGCGGAAAGAGCATCAGGCCCCATCGCCATCGAGGCCCTGAGGCCCGATTCCCTCTTGCAGCGCGGGGAATGCGGTGCGAGATGACAGCAGCCCCTCCTGCCGCAGGATCCGTGAGGGGATCCCTAAGGAGCAGTATATGCAGTGCAGAACCTGGAGGGGTGTTGGCAGTGTGGAGGGAGCTGGATGGCTGCACAGGGATAGCCCAGGGGTCCTGCCCAGTACTTGGCCTTAATTCTGAGAGCATTTCCCTGAGAGGCTGAGGGAGCAATAGGGCTCAATCGGACTGTAAGCCAGGATGAGAAAAAAAGGACTATCTTAAGGGATAGATTTCACATGATTGACGTTTGTGCTTGCCTGTTTCTGTCGTCTCTGAAAAGCACCCGACTGGATGGAAGAGTGGATCTATCAAGGCAAGGTGGGGGAGAGGAAGCATGACAGATGCAGCTGCCAGAATGACTTTTGAACATCTGCTTTTCTTTAGCAGATTACAGCCCTTTCCTGCACAGCGAATTTGAGACTCAGCTGGGATTTTAGCTTTTTGAGAGATTTGGTATCTGTAGCTGGGAATCGTTTTGCCTGGGGACCTTTGACATCACATGATACACAGTGCTTGTTGTGAAGACTTCACAGCTGCCCTTGCATTTTCATCTATACTATACTGAAGTGCACTCACTACATTAGCACATTTTATCAAAAGAGTACTGAGAAAAACTCTGCAAAACTCTTTTGACCATCTCCACTGGAAAAAAAAAAAAAAAAAAAAAATTTCTTCAAAGTTAGGAAAGTCAAGTTCAACAAAGTATCCAAGCAGATTTTTTTTTTAAGACTAAAGATTAAACAAAAATTTGATTTTATTTGCTTATAAAATAAATTGATAAGAATTAGGATAGATGTTTTGTTCTGCTAATCAACAATGTTTTGAATGATTCAAAAATATATTAGGGGTTTCTTTTCCTCTCAATAACCCCAGCTCCTGTAACCATGGAACAATCGTGTAGCTACAGACTTTCCAGGTGCAAACTTACTGCATGGGAGACAAAGACCATCAGCTTACAAAAGTTCATAGCACCACTTTTCCTTCCACTTTTCAAAAATCACACTTCTAGGTTGGCTTCCCATCAAGCAAAGAATGGGATTGTCACAGTCTTTCAGCTAGAACTGTTTCCCGGCTGTTGTCTCAGGTCTGTGGCACACCCTCCTCTCCTGCACTCAGCACTGTGCTGCTGCTGCCCAGCAGCATCGTGACTTTGTCATCAAACATCGTGGTTAATAATGTAAATTTAACACAGTCTCATGGTCCTCTCTGAGAAGGAGAGAGGAAAGTCCACAGCTGCATTTCCCCAGGCAGGAATGCTGCCTGGCTTCAGCATCCTGCGAAAGGAATACTTGAGTTTGGTCCGGTGCCTTTGCAGAGCTGCAATTCATGCCAAGCAGTGTGGTGCTTTTGTAGATTCTTTTTTTGGACAGTGTTGATCTATGGAGAAAGTCTCTGTGGAAATCAGCCCCAGATTTCCTCACAGTGCAGCAGAACAGTTCTAAACTGTTGGACAAGCAGAAGGTACAACAGAGAATTGGTGTATACATTAAGTCAACATAAAGACCACATAGCGCTTCTGGTGAACTCCTTAAATGTACCACCTTGTGTCTTCCTCCAGGCAGAATTTATATTGCTAGATACTCCAGCAGTTGGCATATTAGGAAACACCTAGTTTAGGACCATACCCTGGGGCACAAAGCTTAACCTGGGCTGAATGATCCCAACCCAACAAAGTCATTTGGTATCTCCAAGAGTGCTAGGTTGAAACCACACTGAAATCACACTGCTCTTAAGGTCCAAACCTTCCTTATGGGTGCAGGAGGAGTGGGAGGCTCATCCTGAGCAGCAAACCCCTTCCCCACACAGCTGACACAGAGAGGAGCATCCCATGGCTTGTGTTAGTCTTTTTCCTCCACTACTAACAAAACCTTGCATACTTTCTGCAGCCAAATATTTATTCAGATGTATACTGAATTTTTCTCTAATATGAAAGAAAGACATCTGTCATATTTCTCATTCCCTCTAATCCTTAGATTCAAAGTACTACTTATGATTTAG
Source organism: Cisticola juncidis (assembly GCA_013400215.1). Lineage (NCBI taxonomy): Eukaryota > Metazoa > Chordata > Aves > Passeriformes > Cisticolidae > Cisticola > Cisticola juncidis. Next base: position 766,297 of record VXBR01007193.1, read on the forward strand.
TTGTGTTCACTGTTCCCCCTGGAAACAAGGGTAAAACATGAAAGCTCAATTTATTATTTTTTTAAAATATGCTTTGGGAAAAGCTTTGTATCAGTTTTGCAATCCTTACCACATTCAGCATGCACATTTTTGGGTGGGAAAAAGGCTATTGAGCAAGGCAAAACAAGCTGCAGAACAAATAGAAACCTCTCAGGACTACCCAAAAGCCAAAACGGAAGCAGCCTGGCTTGTGGCCCCAGACAGCCCATGCAGGCCTGGGAGACAGAAAAGACAGCTTTTGATCTTCAGCTGTGACAGATTTTGCTGCTCCCACCCCAACATTTTTGGTGAAGTTACAAGATCACGCATCTTTGTGAAGTAAGCAGCCAGCACCTGGCAGACCACAGTGTATCCAGGAGCAGGGAATGACTCTCCCAGGACATATGCCATTCAGATCCCTGGGGCAGTTTAAACTGCAACTGCATCACTGACACTCAGCCCTTGGGCTGCAGGAGCAGGGGATGTTGAACAGGAAGGTGGGGGTCCCACCCTGGTGTTGAGATTGACTGTACTCATGTCAGAGCAGCTCTGTTGCCATCTCTTCTCCCTTGCCCCTGGAGCCTGCATGTCAACCTCTTTTTCTCCAGGGAAGGAGCTGTGATATCCAGGCTGATAAGCATCAGTGTCACTCTGCAAAAATGAGAGAGATTTGGTGAAGATGAAGCACACAGACACTTGAATTTCATTCTTTTTGGTCACTGTTACTTTTACTCTCTTCTGCCTTAGACTTCAGCAAAGATGCCACATTCAAAATCTGTGGCCTTGATTCAGCTGAACCAGCTTTGTTATCTATAGGGGCATGAGGTGAGCTTCTCTAGCACATAAGAATCAATTTATTCTTTATGTCATAGGCATGTTTTCCAAAATTTCCTTTACCAGACCACTGACAAGAGTTTAATTTTCATCTTTTGCTGTTCAAGTTCTAATTTAGTTGCCCTCCAGCTCATCCTGAAGTGCCAGTGTGGAGCAGTACAGGTGCTGATGGCACCAGAAAACTTGGAGAATGCTCACACCTCACTGTTTTATCTGCTGGGAGTGCAGCTGATTTATTCCTTCAGTTGTGTACCACTCAGAGCCTGCTGCAACTCCTTAGCTCCTGGATGTTTATTCCTTTGTAACTTAGTCCAGTTCACAATTACAGCCTGTGGTGTATTTTTATGAACTGCAGTGCACCGGACAATTCCAAATTGATTTACAGGCAGCAACTCTAGCACCTATTAATGCTTTATTGATTCTTCTCTCTGTATCTCTCTGTGATCTCTCGTGGATTCATCAGATTTAGATCAGTTTAATCAGGCTGGTATCATTCTCATCTTTAAAGATAAAGTATGGTGTTCTCACCTGATGAAGCTGGGAGTTCACTGTTAATCAACCAGAAGTAAATCCAATGCCCTCTTGCACATTCAAGTTTTAACACGAATATTTTGAAGCCTTCTTGGGTTTTTCTCTTTAAGCCCTTCACAGCTTCTACACTGTAACCCTTGATTCTCTGCCTGCTCCTTCTCTGCTCTTCCCTTGCTGTGAGCTTCCCAACAGGCCAGTACCTGCCACCTGCTTGGAGCCAAGGTGGAACCCTTGCCTTTTCCTCCTTGGTTGTTAATGGTCTTGTGGGCATCATTATTTATTTAGTTATTTTTTCATTGACACCTGTTGTAATTAAACATAATCCCTGTGAAGAACAAAAGCCTCTTCCATGCCTTTTGTCACAAATACTGCTGACAAGGAAACCAGCTGAACTAAAATGTGGCTATAACTGGAAAGTGGCAATTTTTGGCAGGTGACTTGGCCCCTGCATTTGCTTAGCTGTGCCTGTGCCCTTCATTTCACAGTTGTGGAGACCCTTCCAGCACAGAGATCCTTGTTTTCTTTGCCAGGAAGCACAGATGAGCCCGTGGTTTTCTTTTAAAAGCATGATATTGATTTCTAATTGATGTCTGCATGAAATGCCACACTAGGGAGCTGAAACAGCACAGAACTTGCCACACTCTCAGCACTTGCACTACTTGGAAAGCTTTAGAGGAACACAGAAGACCTGTGCCAGCTGCATGTTTCAGCTGGTGCTAAAGTTTCCCTTGCATTTATCATGTGAGCATGTCTTAATGTCTACCTCATTTTGCATTGGTCCAGGGAACTTCTCCTCTGTTGGGGCTCCAGTGTATCCCTTAAGGGGGTCTTTGGCATGAGGCTGATGGGCAATGTTTAGACACATGGATCAAGCTACCTACTCTTGCTGCATCTGCAGAATTGTGCCACCTTAGATGTCACTTCAAAAATGGGGCCTCTCATGTTCAGCACTGTTAGTGCAGTGAATAATGATAGCTGTATCTGGATGCTGCCATTTCTTCTCATAAGCACATGTGAAACAAACAATATTACTTCTACCTGAAGCAACATTTTGAAGTTCTCATGAAGGAGGAACTTATGTACAAGAATTTCCTTGGAAGTGAGTCAGCAGATGCAAGGACAGGCCAGGTGTTATAACAAGCTTAATATTCTGGGTGTATCACTTAATCTGCAAGTGCTGCCTGCAAGCATCCTTCCTCTTCCAGGAGGATTAGCACAGGGGATTACAGAGAATCTTTGAAGAGATTGGCATATGCCCAAATGGTCACACACTGCAGCTTCCCAAGCACATGGGGGCAGGGAGGAGAAAGCAAGTGTAGGGGAAAAACAGATCCTGTTAAATAATTGCCACTGAAGAGAACACATGGTCACTTTAGCTCTCACAGGGACTCATAATTCAAGATCACCATATTTGCTGAGCCCATCAGTGATAGTATTTCATCAGCACAAGTCTTTTTACCCCAGTGTAATCACATGTGGAAGCTCAACCTCTTGTCTGAGACACAAAGCAGAAGTGCTGCTTGCTTGTGATCGGAAGTGGTCCTTGAGCACTTGTGAATATCTCAGTTACAATGTCATATTCTACTCTTTGGCCAGTTTCTCTCTACCCTGCACTCTCACAAGTCATTACAGTTTTGCAGTTAAGGTACTGCACTCACCACAGACACTGTGGTTTCCACATCCCTCTGTTCCCTGGAGCAGGCTTCTTTCCATCCTGTTACTTCTTTGCAGGCTTTCCCCCATTTTGTCCCCAGTCAGACCTGTGGTTTTGCAGGCATCCCCACCCATTATGTCAGAAGGTGCACAAATCCAGGTCTTTCTGACTCTCTTCACTGATACCCAAAAGCTTCACTGAAAACCATTTTGCTCGGTGTGTCTGCAGATCTGGCCCATCCTGCTGCCTGTCCCCAGCACATGCTTTGTCTGTCACAAGGCTCAGCCTTGCAAGGAACACAGCAGCCTGGCTGCAGTGCAGAGGAAAAGCCTAACCCTCACCCACTTCTCCAGGAGAATCTTCCATCCCAGTGCACACAGCAGCCTGGCACATCCTTCCCTCCAAGTGTGCATGAAGAATTAGGTTATTTTCTTTTAGCACTTGTTTATTCTAATTTCCAGACTTTCAGGCAGAACTTTGCACATGTTGTTCTCTGTGCCTATCAAACTACGGAGCAGTGAAGTGTCTCGCCTCAGATCCATCTCTCACCCACCACAGCAGAAGCAGAATAGAAGCACTAACAGGACATGTCATACACAGAAGGCAAATAGCTCCATTCCAATCAGCAAAAAGCTATTAGCAAGGCCAAAATATGTCAATAATCAATCCAGAATCCACCTAATACACACACAGAGTCATAATCTGTGTAAAAAGAGCTGGTTTAAACCTGCACGGTTCAAGCTGCAAACTCCAGTGTAGGAAAAGCTCCATCTGCATCTGAGAGCCTGCAGGCGGTGCTGATGCCACTCACACCTACAGCACGCGTGGAGAGCACTGCCTTGGTGGGTGGGCAGCAGATCCCACCTGTACACATTGCACAAGGCAATGCCTGGCACAATGAGCTGAGTTAAGATGACACACACACAGCTGTGAATTACAAAACTCTCTGTAAGGATACTGGGCACCAGGATTACTCTGGTCTATCCCTGGCTCTGGCAGCAGAGTCTTAATGGGTACAGCCATGATTAGAAACAGGATAAACAGGAGCCTGCAGCTGAAAGGGCTCCCTCTGAAGATCTTCCTGGTTGCCTCTGGGGAGCAGTCATGGGGGAGTTGAGGCTGTTCTGTAAGCCATACCTCCCACCTTAAACTTGTCCAGCTAAAGAGAGTGAGGAAGGGAATTTACACATCTTATAGGAACGGAGATGCAGCCAGGAAAGTCAGAATACCGCAGCTCAGTATTGCCTTTCCCTATCTGCAGGGAACTAAATGAGGAGCTGGGTAGAAACACCGATTTAGAAACAGATACTAGTAGCATCATCTCTGAAAGTTTGTCACTCAGCGTTAGAAAAAAATCCAACTGCTACTGTGTACCAACGAAAAATGCAGCATCTTCCAAACCAGGCTTATTTTTTGTTTGCAGACATGTACCCCAGAGCTGAAGATTCAGGATCCCATTCCCTGATACCTGGGCTTCCCCCTGGCACGTCATGGTGTTGCTCAGGTGCAATCACCCTGGCAGGAGCTGCAGGGTGGGATTCAGAGAGCTCCCTGACTACCTCCTGTCTCCTCAGCCTGGGATCTGCAGGGGCAGCAGAGCAGCAAGCTGTAAACACAGAGTTACTAAAAAAAGCCTTTACCGTGACCGCTCCTGCCCACAGAGAGCAAGCCTGATTGGCTGCATTGGTGCATTTGTTTTGCCACATGAGCCGGCGGTGCAGCAGCACGCTCCGGGTGGCACCTGGGGCTTGACACTGCTCACGGCCTGGTCACGCTGAAAAATGAGAAAGGCATCACCAGTTTGTCCCAGTAAGAGATACTCGGCATGAAAAAGACACATGCCAATCGATCCTTAGAAATCCACTGCACAACAGGGCAGCTGCAAAGCTAAAAGGCGTCAGGTACCAACGCTGCTCCCGGCAAGGGGCAGAACCACCGCAGGCGGGAGGCGGTGGTCACTCACCGGGCACCCCGGGAGCCTTCGCGGGGAAGAAGCGGTTTTGTTACGCACAGAGAGAGGGGCAGCGGGAGGTTTTGGGATGGGAGCAGCTCTGGAAGCTCTTCCCAGCCGCGGCCCGACACCAGGTGGAGCTATGGAAAGCAGGAAAGTCCCGCACTCCGGCTGGCACCGGGAACACGGAGGCGCTACCTGTCCCCAGACAAACACAGTCCATAGCTTTGCCTTGCGACCCTGGCTCTTCCTTGTCGCATCCACCTGTTGCAGATAGCGATTCGGGATCTTCTGCCTTGGGCATGGCACAGCAGCACGGACGCAGTGGTATTTCAGTAATGGAAGGGCTGCACAAAGCCTTTCTTAGCTCCTAGAGCAGGTTGGTGTCTTGACATCACCAGGGGAAGCCCTCACACTTTTCCCATTATAAACCTGGAGCAAATCCTTCACGCTGCCTTGCCCCCATTTTATTTGGGGATTTTCTTTATCAACCCCACGAGGAATCCTGTGAACACTCGCTCCCCCATCAGCAGCTCAGTTCTCTCTCATTCTCCACATCCTGGGGGCTTGTATCAGCAGGCAAGGACAGCAGAGGCCAGGGCTGCAGGCTGCTACCTGCAAGGGTGTGGGCAGGGGAGACAAAGCAACTCTCCTGAGCCCCCTACCAACCCAAGCTCTGCAGTGCTCTGCTCCCAACCAAAGTGGAAAGGCTTCCAGGCTGACATTTTACCTGCATTTTTCCTCCCTGGGGCTATGACATAAAGAGACAAGAAATTTTCAACTGGAGAAGTTTGTGCCAAGCTCAGACTGAAGACACCACAAGACAGGTGGAGCTATTGCACTCAAAGCCCACAGCAGTAACACGCCATGAGCAGTTCTGCAAAACCTTTATTTGCTGCAGCCAGCAAGAGGACTTTGTGCTTTGAAAGGTAACATCTCAAATTAAGATTGCTCCTATGCTTCAATGGTGTGGCCTATTGCAACTCTGTTGCAAAAACACAGATGATTAGAACTTGTCAGCTATTCCTTGATGTCTGCCCACCCCAATCTGATAAGAGAATTATTTAAAACTCAAGGGATTCCACAAGATTCTGTTCATTATAGCAAAATGACACTGGAAGTGAGACAGGGTTCCTCCCAGCTTGACATTGCCCTTCTGCTTCTGAACTATTGCTTCCAAAATTCTCCCCATAGCAGCAATTCCCCATTCCACCATTCTCTAACTCTTGTTCAGAGTCTGAAATTCTATATTAAAAAAAACAACCCTCAACACAATTTCCAGAAGCAAAAGAGGCCTTCAGGTTCACTTGTCTGGAGATATATTTCAAGAGACTTCTAGGAATTTTTTAATATCTCTTCATTCCCCTTATACTTCTCCAGCCTCACTCATGACCTGTATGAATTGGAAACCAGAAATTTTTAAATTAAAGAAAAAATGCCCAAGGAAGTGAGATAGATATTTTTATATTACACTCACATGTATAATGTATATTTATAAATTATCTATTATTTATGTATAGATTTGAAAGGTCAACAGTGTTTATATATACATATATATGCATGAATATATGCACAGATATATACAAAAGGTCAACAGTATGATTAAAGAAAGTATCAAATTTTTTAGCAATTTTTTCTATTTCTTTTTTCTATTTTTACATTTTTTCATTACCCTCTTCTGCAAGTTTTATAGGCTTACCTGAAGAAATCCTCCAGCTTTGGAGAAAATCCCCAGAGAGTTTTTTTCCACCATGCCTGGTAAATTCAACAACATTTCATCATGGAATATTTTCCATCTAATTGTGGCTTGATGAGCAGGGTAGCACAGGGACAACACACACATGACACAACTGCAGATTATATTATGATCTCTGCAAACTACCCTAATTGAAATGAACTAAAGGGTCTGTGTGAAACCAATCAGGGAAAGAAAAAAAAGTAAGTGGATAACAGATGGCCCCACAGATAGGGGAAGCTATGAAATGAGCTCAACTGGACTAAGTCATTAGAGGCTTCAAAATAAACAGGCAAAAATAGCTGCTGCTAAATACTGGAATCATTATCAAATATACAAATATATCTGTAAATGACACAATGTTTCTGCTAAAAGCAAGGCTAAAAAGTACAACCTCCTCATTCTGCAAATTTACCGTGAGTGTCTTTATGAAAAGCATGTATTTCTGTTCAAGCACCAATAGTGAACTTTTGTAACATACTGCTGTGACCTGTCAGCATAGATGTGAAAGCAAGAAATGCTTGGTTTGTCCTTACTAGAAGGTAGGAAAATCTGGTTGTAGTTCATCTTGTACTCCTGTGTGCACACCTCATCTAAGACTAAGGCTCTGATCTAGCAAAGCAGAAACGCACACTCAGCTTCCAGCAGACCTGGCTTTATAGTTCAGGTCAATGGGAGGAGACACACACTAAGAGCAGATGTGGAGCACATCTGGGTGCAGCCCACCAGGTTCTCAAGTTCCAAGATCCTGGGGAGAGCTTTGAGTTCTACACTCAAGAACAAAAGCAGGACTCAGCTCTGAGTGATTGTGGTGGAGGACAAAACTTTCAGATGAAGTTTGTAGACACTGCTTTTCCTTCCTACTGCCAATGTAGGGCAATCAGTGCAACAAGCAAAGTCTTGAATTCTCTTGTTGAAATTTTTACCAGTTTCCTAAGGATGTGAAGTTAATGTTACCTTATTCAGTATATCACTGGTTTTACCCCCTTCCCACAAATATATCAGAGGATGAATTTGAAGTTGAGAAACTGGAGGAACAGACAGCACAAAAAAAACAAAACAAAACAAAAAAACAAAACAAAACAAAAGAAAAAAAAAAAGTTGAAGTACAAATCAGGACCAAATAGTTAGGAGGTGTTGGAGAACAGTTTCTGGGGTTTACAGTGGACCATGAACTGTACACAAGCTTGTGGCAGACTGCTGTGCAGTACAAGACCATGTAAATTGGAGATGAGTCAACAAGACCAACAAGTAATCCTGAAAGTACTTCTTGCATTCTGTTGAGCATTTTTAAGGCTTCTGCAGGAGATATATGCCTGGATTGAACACTGTCTTTCAAAAACAAAATGAATTCAAAATAAATTGAAGTCAGAGAGGCTGTGGAAACTCCAGTGCTAGAAACTTATATGTACAATTTAGCTCAATACTGAACTTTTATCAGTAATGTTTATTTCTGTACTCTGCCAGATGAATCCTGGGGTTCATGACACCTCATGACCAACCAACAGGGTGACAACATTCCAAGCTCTGCATGGAAGTTCTTGCTTTTAGCTGGTAGTCAGAGTGCAGTGCCTTTGTAGCTCTGTATTTCAGCTTCAGCAGAGTGTTATCCATGTAACTAGCAGCACTGTGCTTATATTAAGGGGGTCAGAGAATCCCTTAACTGCAAAAGAAAAGAAATCCCCCGTGAGCTTAAAAAGGAAAGTGGCAAAAAAATGTCATGTAGAAATCTTAGAGCAGCATCAGGGAATAAACTTATGGGGAGGGGGGAGGGGGTGATAAGCAATGCTTTAAATCACTTGGGTGGGATTTTTTTTAAATGAAAAGCCTTTAGAGGGTAACAGAACACTTGTGGTCGACCACTGTCTGTTCTCCTTTTCTATTTCACATGTGATTTGTAGACAATAAGGAAGATAGCTGTGCTGCTCCCTTGTGCAGGCATTGATGACAGGGTTCTTTGATCCTCTGCAAAATGCTGCAGGTGAAATGCAAAGAAGCAGCAACATGGATTAACTGATGAGATTATGTCCTTGGAGAAGGGTCATGGAAGATCAGGGACATCCTGACCTACCTGACCATGCATTGCTAAAGAGGACTGCCAAAGAACCTTGGGCAGTCTTCTGGTGGTTTCTTAACAACATGCCAGCCAAGTCATTCATTGACAGGCTTCTGATCTTCATAGCAGGAAAGAATATGACTGCAATTAATGTAACTTGTCAAATGGAGAGGAAATCCAGAGAGACAGCAGGGTGTGCTGACAGCAGTGATGCAGGGGGGCAGCAGAGTTGGGACCAGAATTTTGTCTGACCTGAGTGGAACTCCCCTGGGGGACATTGCCTCAGGTGCAGATGGGTTACCCTTCCCTTTGCAGCTCTGAGTAAAACCACCATGAGTACCTGTAAAAAAACCATGCTTTTTCAGTTCTTGGTCAACATTAACAACCAATGTAGACAATAAATATCCTTATCACTTTTGCAAATAAGTCAGACTCTTCATTACATACAGAGTTAAAGTGCTGTCAAAGTCTACTCCTTCCGTGCTGCTCCACACAGAGTGGCACTTTGTCTATCTCACACTGAAAAGGAGATATTTTGGTAGCAAATGATTCTGCTGAACTGACTTGGGGCAAGGAGAAAAGCAGTCAGAGAAGAAAGCAAAATATTGCACAGTACAAGTAGTACTCAGATCTTGTCTCCTACGTATATAGCAGTACAACTAACTTCCAAGTTATGAAAGAGAGGAAAAAGTCAATGTAAGAAGGAATATTTTTATCCCTCGTTCATATATACTTGCCTAGAAGGAATGAGGTACAACATGTCACAGTGTAGTACAAAGTAAATTGCAGTAGGCTGTTCAGAGGAAACAGATCAGTACTATGCCTACACTTGTATGAAAAGACCATGGAGGAACCAACTGTTTGACCATTCATCATTCTCGTATTAACTTTTTATTTTCTTTTGAATGCACACAGTTTAAGCTACTATGTATGTTGCCTTGTGTACTTTTCACTGGTCGTGTTGGAAGGTAAACTTGCCCTGGAATTATTATCTCACCTGTAAATAGCACAAAGAATATAATTTTTTTTTCACTTTTAAAGTTACAATGACCAGTGTGACGGCTTTTTCTAAATTGCTGCTTTAATGGCTTACCTATTTCAAAATATATTTGACTATTTTGCTATCTAAGTTTTGAAGCTCCTTACTTGCCAGCTGAAAATAAAGCAGCTCAGCTGTGGGCTGAGGCAGGTGGCAGATGGACAGAGAGGAAGAACTGCCATTCCTCAAGAGGCTACACCCACGCTTGCTGGGGAATCAGTTTCCTCAAAGCACAGTCCTAATTTAGGTTAGCTGCCAGCAATTCAGTTTTGGAGATCTTATGACACCCAACGTTAAAAGAAAGGGTCAATAAGATGTGTTACTGCATCTCATGCACCTCTAAAACAGCAAAAAACCTTACTAAAAAACTCTGTGAGAAATAATGACACTATTTTTATCTCTTCACATGTCTTATGTTTTAAGCTATGTACATTCAGAGCTACTGGAAAATCCCACAAAGTAATTTTTATTTTCACATGATAGCTGCATGAGATACTTAGTATGGTGGAAATACCATTTACTCAAGTCAAGTTGTCCTGGGGGGTGGAAAGAAAAATGTCCAAGTAATCTCTTGAAAAGAATAAGAAAAAAAATAAACAGGGTGGAGTTTTGAGTGATGAAAGATAGGGATTCCCATGGGATATTGTAAATGGTGCTATCTACAACAACAGCAATAAATAGAGTTTGTTCTTCCATGTCATAAACTGTTTGACTAGACAGCTGGGAAAGCAAGTTTCTTGTGCATATGTGCCCTGTGTCCCAAAATACACGAAGAAGTGCTCATGGTTCTTGTGGGACTTGACTGCACAGTTTTCACACAGGCAGGAAAACAAGGGAGTGAACGGAAGGACCACGAGGCTGGGCCATAAACACCACTGCTGAACAGGAGCTACTTTGGTTTTGTCTGCCACTGAAAGCCCTGAAAGACACCATCCTCACTGGCTCACTCTTGGTTCTTTCCAAGGGAGGCTTCATTCAGCTGATGTCAAGCTGGGGTTACAGTCTAGCAAAGTGCAATTGCAAATTTAAAAACTGACAAATAAAACATCAGGTCACACATGACAAAACTCTACTGCCACTGGCCTGTTCGCATAAAAGAATGCAGAGTGCTGGGGCTTCAACAGCATTAGCCACAGTGAACAAACAAAATGCACGACTTCTCTTAGACATTTATCCTGCAGTAAAGTTGGTACAACTAAATTATGATAATTATTTGCTAATGAGAGATTTTGGACTACTAGTAAGATCAATATTTTAGGGGCTTCTGTCTGTCCAGTCAGAGGGCAGAAGCTACAGGCACTTTTGCTCATTTCTGTGTACTCAGTGTGATTGCTGACTGTAAATAACCATTTCTGTATTAAGGGAAAGGCACAGTATATCCCAGAAACCTTCTGGGATTTACAGAGCCTCATCACAGTAGTATTTACTTGGCAATCACAGTGAGTTATGGGAGCTGCCCTACACTGCCCTGCACTTCCTAAAGTGAAAGCTGCCTCAACTTTACAAGAAAATAAGACATATTAGCTAAATAAATTAAAATAATAATAATAATAATAATAAAAGATCTGTGTCTTCACAGGCAACTTTCAGTTCTGCTCTAGGAAAACCATAGCCTGTGACTGACTGCTCCCATGCAACTAACTGCATTGGCAGTGCATACAGATTAAGAAATGCACTCATATACTGCAAACTGCAGGACTAGAAGCTTAGACTTTAAATTCTCCAGGACAGAATACCCTTTTTAGCAGGAGCTATATACAATACATCATAAAAATTTGAGGCATATTATAAAATAACCTACTATGCCTATTCACTATTATTATGATAATTTTACAGTATTATTAATAATTTACTTTATGCCAAAATTTCCCCAGAAATTATCTAATTAAGTTGTTGAAGTTCCTAAAGAGCTTTATTTTGCCATCCTTATTTGTGACACAAATATAGAACATTAAAAGCCTGTTAAAAAAACAAAACAAACAGAAAACACCCCCAAATGCCATCATTCTTCATCTTCTTAAAATAAGGTACTTTCTTGGGGGAGCTTAATTATTTAACAAGCAGTTTAATTCACCTCATCAACCTACTCTGCTGGGTCTTTCTTCTGAGGCTGGCTGCTCTGGGCTGCTGTGCCTGCTCCCAAACTGCCAGCTCCACACAGCCTCAGCATCCACAGCATCTGGAGCGATGATTTTCCCTAATCAGTGCCAGCCACCAGCCCTGCAAACTCCTGCACAGTGCCCAGCACATCACTCATCCAAAGCACTGCCAGGCCCTGGACAGGTACAAGTGGAGGGCTGCTCCTGTCATTCGGGATGCAGCCACGTGGTTCTGGGTGGTGGGAGGGAAGAGCTGTGTGCCTGCACGCTGCCGTGTCAGTTCAGCTCACACAACAGGAGCTGACCTGTTTCAGTGGCTTCACAGATGTTGCTTGTGGGTCTCAATGCACAGCAGCACTCCCTCCTTTCATCTCATCACATATGAGCACACAAACCCTGGCTGGAGCCCTCAGCTTCCCAGGTGTCCAGATCTGGAAAAACCTCCCAAACATCCAGACCAAAGGTTTACATTCAGGCAAGCATTTTGAGTCCCCCACCTGCAAGCACAGAGGAAAAGGATGGATTAGGCAGAGGACTGCCTTTCAAAGAGATACCTGTGGTTTGAAACAGTGTAAGTATTGAGATTCCCAATTAATACCCAAGCTGGACATAAATACATTTTCCAATCCACTGCACTGTATTCTATTCCTAAACACATTGTAAAAATTATGGAAAGGAAAAAACACTTGATAGAGCCATTATAGACTGTTAAGCGTAGTTTAACAAGACAATATTATGCCTAAAAGACAACCAGAGCCCTATGAAAGAATCAAGGGAGACATTAACAGCACCAGAAAGAAAATATGCTGCTGTGGAAATTGGTGATTAACAATATGGCAATACTGCAGCAGTTCAGCCAAACAACCCAATTTGACTGTCAGTCTGCTGGTTGTGACCACTTTCAGGATGTGGCTGGTTGTAACAACTGGGGTTTTTAAACATTACAAGTTAAATCCTAATCACTCTTAATATCAGTAAAGAAATATCATATCTTGAACAGTAAAAATAAATAGTTACAATGTTTAAGATTAACTAGTTATATTTTCAATAGTATCCTAAATTAAGTCTTTTATGTTGTTTTTAAATAAAAGCATGTTTACTGACTGTGATCAGAACATGTGTTCAAGCTTAGTAAAAAAAAAAATGGGCTTGATTAAAGTGAGGATTTCAGCAAGTACTTTTTAATCAGAAACTTCATGTCAATTGTTTTAATATATCAAAGATCAGGAGAAATGGAGATTCACTGATTAGCTTATTAACAGCATTCAAACCTTGCCTGTGCTGGTGTTACAAGCTTTGTTTGGTAGATTAAAAAAATGCTTGACTTCAAATCCAGACATTATTTTTTCAGGGAACTTTCAGGAAAGGGGGGATTGTAGCTAATGGATAGGTTTTATCTGTATTTCTAAAAAGAAGAATATATTGTGTCACCTAAGGAATGCATTATGCTGTAAGTTGCTTCAGTTTCCTCAAAGAAATTGAATAAATCTTTTATTTACTGTGGGGTTATTTCTTCAATACCTATAAACAAAAGGAATCTTCAATAGAAGATTCAAGTACTATTTCTTTCCTCTTTAAAAAGACTTTGGAGCATACTGATAGGAAGCTATATTTAAAACAGATAAAAATGTATAATTTTGCTTCTGGATCAAGTATATTTTTCTGACATGGCTCCGTTTGCTGTTACTGGCCCCAGGTGTCAGCCCAAAATTAAAGTAAACTCACTGCACCACCAGCAATATGGCCACCTCTATTTTTAGGCTGTGTGCACACAGCCAGAATTCTAAGTGAGCCTCACACTGTAGCCTCCTTTCCAGCTGCTGAATTAATTAAAATTACACGTGTACCACCATAAGATAGAGTTCATCCCTCTTCTAACCACGGCCAGACCACTGGGGCTGCTGAGTGCCTGCCCATTTGACATGGTGTGGCTATCTATAGCATGTTACATGGGAGGCTAAACCTCCAGGTTTGTCTCTCAGCTTGTGCCATAATCAGGCAAAGGTTTTTTAAATACTCTGAGGACTGTTTGTCAGACACGCTCTTCTCTACAATTAATAGGTTCAGACAGCTCCATCTGTAATAAGCATATTCTCATTAGAGTATTGTCTCAAGGTAGTACTCTGCAAATTTACTTTTCTGATGCAGTGAAAAACTCGAAGCGAAATCAAAAACTGAAATATCACAGTAATGGTTAGCACGATCCTAGTCTTGCCATCAGAAAGCCCTGTGGCTATAATAGGAGGAATCACAGAAGGGCTGAGATTGAAAGGGACCTCTGAAGATAATCTCATCCAACTTTCCCCCACCACTATCAAGACAGAATCAGCTAGAGCCAGCTGCCCAGGATCATTTCCAAGCAGCTTTTGAATATCTCCAGGAACTTCACCACTTTCTCTGGGCAACCTGTGCCAGGAAGCAGTCACCCTCACAGTTAAAATGTGTTTTCTGATCTTCAGAGGAAACATGCTGTGTTTCAGTTTTTATGCTTTGCTCTGACTCTCTCACCAGACACCACTGTAATGTGTCTCATTTCTTCTTAACACCCTTCCTCCAGGTATTTATAGACACATATTGATTAGTTCAACCATGAGCCTTCTCTTCTACAGGCTAAAGGGTCCCAGCTCACTCAGCCTTTCCCATCATTTTTGTACCTGGACCTTGTCTTTCTCCAATGCACCAATGTCTCATTTCTCTTACACTGAGGAGCTCAGACCAAGAGGGTGTCAGATGTGGTCTCAGCAGTGCTGAGCAGAGGGGAAGAATCACCTCCCTTGGTCTGCAGAGGATAGTGGCCAGAGGGTTGGAGGAGTTTCAGTGCTCCCTCCATGGCATCTCCAGCCGTGGCACAGGCAGCAGACCGCTCTAGATGATGGTCAGATGAGTGCCTCTGTCCCCTGCAGCAGGGAGGCACCTGTGTGTATGGGCTCACCATTCCATCCCCATAGTCTTGCATGGTTTAGGGTCAGATGGAGCAGCTGAAGGCATACCTGACTCCTCATCAGCCTTGAGGGCAGGGGATGCATCTCTCTGTTTTAAGCCCTCAGATGGGGACAGGACATTTCCTTAGTGATAGAAGTCATGAACTTTCACCCTTCCCATTCTCCAGCAGCTGCACTTACCTCAATACCTCATTATTAGTGGTGGATACTGCCTGCTTCTCTGCTGCAGTTGTGGTCAAAGGTTCCTCACTGTACTGAGAAGAACCTTTCCTTTTTTTTTTTTCCCATAAAAATACCCATCTATCTCCTTTTTTTGGCCTCTCTGATGCTGCACAGCTTGCTCACTCCCACCTGTAACTCCTCCATTTGGTTTGCATATCTTCCAAGATAGCACACATCTGGCAGGACAGCAGGCCATCTCTCAGGCATCAGAGAGATGCCTCAGGTACTCCCCACAGCCCAGGCCTTCATCTGCTACCCAAAGTCTGCCTCAGGCTACTGCCCTGGCAAGGATCAGCTGCTCCAACATCTGCCAGGCAGACTGCCCTGTGACACATCACCACTGTAGCTGATACTGTCACAATACTAAAAATCCCACTGCAGCCTCCTCCCTTGTGGTCTGCTGCACAAATTGCTGCCTTGGAGCTCTGCTCCAAGCCAGGGCTCCTGTGTAGTCCTCACCTGAGCACTGGCTAAACGAGCTTCACCCTTCTAAGGATGGGCAGCTGCCACAAAGGGCCCAGGCATGCTGGGTTTAGGGCAGCTGATCATGGTCATTAGAAGATACCAGAGCTTCCTTGATCCCACCCCTGGTAGCTTCCCTTCCCTAGTTCTTGCCTGACAACAGCAGGCACTCTCTGCTTTCTCAGCATTTCTCAGATGTATCCCATGATCCTGGACCTTGTCCCTGCAAGATCCAGAAACTTCCAAACCAGAATGCAGAGACTGCTGCCCAAAGAGCTGCCTCTGTTGGCTGCACCCAAGTATGCATTTAATGTGTGAATAACCTTCAATTTTATTGTGTCTATATACAAACAAATTTCAGGCCCCCTTTATTGTCCCATACTGGATACCTAGGTGCTTCCCCAGTCTCCAGAGGTCTGTGTAGCAGAGAGGGACTCCTTAACTCCCTTTACAAACCCCTCTGCTAAACCACAGATTCAGGCTGAGGTGAGTTGGGATTTATTCATAAATTCAGCTTCTTTGAACATGTGAATTACTCAGGGTTTACTGACAGCCATTAAACTCAAGTGAGTCAAATAGCTCAAAGTTAAATAGCTAAAAGAGCTATCCTTGGGGTATTTAATTAAAAATAGGCTCCCAACCAAAGGAATTTCATCAGATTATCTTTCATGAAAGCATTACTGTGAAAGGATATAACTGCTTGGGTAAGACATCACATAGCACATTCTTCTGTTATAAAAACTATTTCCCTTCACATTCCAGGTACTCTGCCAAGAAACAAAGGACCATAGCTGTATATACGTTTTTTTCTCTCTGTGTAGTGCTTTAAATTATTTGACAAGAATTTGCAAAAAAACCCTTTTTTTTGCTTCTTTTTTAAAGCAAAAATCAAGATCCTGCCTCTTATGGGAGGCTGTTTTGACCAGGTTAGCAGTGAATCATCAGTCCCTTTCTTGAAAAAAGGATTAAAAAACCCAACTCTAACTTGTTTTGCATGTCAGAGTTTGTTTGATTTTTATTACAGTTTCTTAACTAAAACATTAAAGAGCACCATAGAGATGGACCCAAGGCTAGAGCAGGAGAAGAGTGTGAGGAATGTTTCCCCTGATGAGGAAGAAATATCTGAGACAACACGGGACGAACTGAGAGCAATTTTTTCTTTTTTGTTGCACTTTTTCTGTTCCACATGTAGGTTTCAGTCTTGAAGGGATACAAGTAATTGAAAGGTTCTTAGATTACTGCTCATCTGCAGATTCCCAGGTGTCAGACTAGCACCATGCCCAGCCCTCCCTCATAAGACACTCTCCAGCTGAGACAAGATCCTGAGAGGGCATGAAGGACATGCAAATGCTGAGACTGACCTCCCTCTCTGCTGCTCAAGGCAAGATACTCATCCTGTAGCAAAGAAACACAAATGCCAGAGGACTGAGAAAAAGAAGTGATGAGTCACCTATTTAATCTCTTTTGGGCTGAAACTAAGGGACTGGAGCACAAACCTTGTAAGGAGCAGCTGAGGGAGCTGGGGATGTTTAGCCTGGAGGAAAGGAGACTCAAGAGGGGCCTTATTGCTCTCTACAGCTGCCTGGAAGGAGCTGTAGCCAGCTGGGGGTTGGTCTCTTATCAGAAGTAGCAAGTGACAGAATGAGAGGGAACTGCCTTGAGATGCACCAGAGGAGGTTTAGAGTGGATATTAGGAAAAACATTATTTATGGAGAGGGTGGTCAGACATTGGAACAGGCTGCCCAGGGATGTGGTGAAATCACCATTCCTAGAAGTGTTCCAAAAATGTGTAAATGTGGTGCCTGGAGACATGGTTTAGTGGTGGTCTTTGCAGTCATAGGTTAATGGTTGAATTTGATCTTTGAGCTCTCTCCCTTCTTAAATGATCTGTGATTCTATGGAACAATTGCTGTACATACCAGGACCATTAATTAACATACAGTTAATTAATACCTCTGAAGCTTGTTTAAACTCTTTGTGGTCTAGAATTATTTCATTTCTTCTTTATGTTACCCCAGCATTCCAGGGACTGTGCTTCTTTTATTTGGTGCACAACTCAAGGCAATTTGTCCTCTCTTTGTACCAAGTGCCATCAGCCAGGCTGCACCTCCCTGATACCACTGCAGATGAACAGTTCAGGTGATGGGATGACTTGTGTTTCCTCCAGACGTTTCCAACTTGTTGAACAGTTTGAAGGAAAACCTAGGTTTAGGTAAGAAGGGACAAGCATTTTAGAGGGCCAATGAGCATTGTACTGACCCCTCCACTGGTGCAACCTGTTTGTGTCAGCATCCAATTGCTCCTTTACTTTGCACTGATGTTAACCTGATAAAAATCATGGTTTGCTTACTTGTTCTTTTATAATTTTTTTTAATCAAATAAACAAACAAACAAACAAACACCAAAGCCACCCCTATTATTCATTTGCCAAAAAATATTAACAAAGCCGTACCTTCTATAACTGAAACAGCTCTTACATGGAGAACCGGCTCATCATCTGGATTTGAAAAGAAATGTCAGGATTGCGTTTCCATTTTTTCTGACACCCCTCCTCAGTTTTTACTGTCTCTTCTACTTTGCTGCCTGTGGAAGCTGAATCATGGGTCATGGCCCTGCACTAATGAGCGCTTCCATCCCCTCTACCACTATCTTATTCTCCAGTGAAACTTGATGCAATTTTTCATAATGGAAAAAGGAAT
This sequence comes from Cisticola juncidis, assembly GCA_013400215.1. Classification (NCBI taxonomy): domain Eukaryota; kingdom Metazoa; phylum Chordata; class Aves; order Passeriformes; family Cisticolidae; genus Cisticola; species Cisticola juncidis. The sequence continues at coordinate 784,539 of VXBR01007193.1, forward strand.
CAGTAACCCAGTTGAAGAGGGGAGCATTTTAACCTGCTGGGGAACACGTCATTTGAGACAATATTTTTACCAGACAAATAATTAACCTCTACGGAGCATGGAGAGCACAGGTTGTATGCACTGAAGCCTTGCTCAGATGTCAAATACTTATTTTTTTACATCTCTTGGCTCTTAATACATTTTATTATGTTGAGCCCTCTAATGATGCTATTCTGAGACCAGTGGGAAATCAGGGCTAGCGCAGCCTTGCCCTAACACCGCCTGTGCAGTGAAGAAATAAGATGTCAAGACCTTAGGAGAACAACGTGGCAAAAGGCACCATTTTGTAGCAGCACACTCCTCCTGTTAGGCCAGGACTGACCTGATCAGAAGGAAGAGGGTAATATAAATTCACTGGAAAAAAGTAATTAAGGTGGAATATTTAGCACTATGACACTGTCCTAAAATGCTGCTCACATTCAGAGTTGTGGCTGAACTGCCCTGCTGGTAGGAGGCCAGATATCCTGGCTGCAGGATCACAACACTCCTGAAGTGGTCCATTATGGCCCACAAGTCACGATGCAAATCTGGTTCGTAAGTGGTTCAGGTATTTTTGATAAAACCTCTCTGACTCTGTGGAATCACTTTTTAGTCTCTTCCTATTCCCAAAGCACTGAATACTGATACCAAAAGCAATCAGCTTGGCTGGATGCTGTGATTAAGGCACACAACTCTTACAGTGAGCACGCTCTGCTTGTTCTCCAGAGAGCAGTACAGAGAGTGGCCTTGTCACCAGACCTGCCTCCTGTTTGTAGCAGTGGCTGTGAGTTCAGCTACCTTACATTAACCTTGGCTTAATCTGTCACCATCGCTTGAGTAACAACACAGTTGTTATCACATACTCCGTGTGGTCCTCTTCCTCCTGGAAAGAGATTTTTATTTTCTTAACTGGCCCCTTGGTGGATATAATTCTGTAAGGGCCTGGAATAATATGGTCTTTGCTAAATTTGCCATATAATAACCTTGGCAACACTGCATCGGTTCAGTGTCAGTTTCCCTCAGTTATCCCCCCAAAACAGTGCCTTTGGGCAAACTCTGTCTTTTGTCATTCAGCGTTTGACAATGGTAACTTTATTCACCCCACTGAGAAGGAAATATTTTGTTTACTCCATATATAACAGACATCCCAGAGAATTATTCCTACATTAAGCGTTAGGAGAGATGGTAATGAGAGATCTTGTTTCACTGGGCAGCTAATTACACTTGCTGGGGATGACAGCTTAAAGAGTAATGTAAACAAACCCAGTGATGCAGTAATTCCCCTCAGGACATGCCTTGTGTAATTCTGTAGTACATAAAGTCAGCTGAGACCCTCTTGGCCAAAATGTCATTAGTGACATTAAGAAAATGCCAGTGCTTGCTGATTTATGCAAAGTCTGAGGACTCTTCAGAACTAGAGAAATATTTCCTGTAAATATTAAGTCAAAAAACCCTGCAGTTTTGTATAGTTTTTGCAAGTAGTTTTGTCATTCACACTTTAGCTTAAAACAAACAAGAATAATTTCATGATTTCACACCTGATTCAGCACCTGAACTCAGAATGTAACTATCTGTAGTGTGACAGATGTCACACTATAAGGTTGTTAGAAGATAAAAATCACCTTTTAAAAGGAAATTAAATTCCATATCCCTCTACAGAGAATATCTAGTTTCACCACTCTCTAATTCACTCACAGCTCACATGAGTAATCTTTAGCCCCTTTTCTCTCTACCCTTTAATGAATTCTGACCAGCTCAGACCAATAGCAGCGTCCAATGAGACAAGAAATGCCTATCCCTCTTTGGTGCCAATGAGATCTGCAGTCTTAGCTGAGCTTTAACGTTCAGGCTAACTGCTAACCAGCTGGGTAGGGCTTTTATTCCTGAATTTTGGGTGGCCACAATGCAATACCTCTATATGGGCCAGGTGTAGGATCCATCTAATGCTGTCAGTGGACAGCAGTCATACCCAGTCTCCACTGACTCCCCTTTCAAGACTCCACTGAGTGTAACTGGAGCCCACACAACTGTCTTGGATGTACATGTAAGAATCTCCTGCCCTTGGTGTTTTTTTATGTAGACAGAGAGCACCCCACCTCCCTCTCTGCACCAGAAGGGTACAGGGATGCTGTGGGCCTTGTGGCTAAGTGTTACCCTAAGCTTCATGCAACATGGATTTATGGTGCTCATCAACATTTAGGGTTGCTCCTATGTCAGTATGTACTTTTTAATGCTGACAATAATCTATACTGTTTGTTTCCCTAAGTTAAACAAAAAATAATCCATCTGCTTCTGTTTTATTGTGTGGCCACAAGCAAGCTAGAAGGATTTGCCTCACCTGTCATTGGAGCCAATTTGTGTGCACTGCCTGGCAGTAGCAGAAATGTCGCAGATGCCCTGCCCTCACTAAAACATACACATTAGCCAGCAGAGAATGTCAAAGCAATTCTCCAAGTCTTTAAATTCCTTCTCTAGCCCTGTATCCCAGTCCCAATTAATCAGGTTGCACAGCACCACACTTTTTCAGGCCAGGAAGAATTGAGTGGCAAAGGTGAGGGCAAGCCATGGGCCAAGCAAGGCTCCAGGATGCTGTTTGCAGGTTCTGCCACCTGAGGGGGAGGAAGTCTTCTAGGGGTATCAAACTGATCAGAGCTTTATGTCTCTCTTTGACATACCTATGGATCATGATCCAATTCATTGTATTTCTTTGTGACTTCATGCCATAGCTTACTTGTTTCTGCTCTATACCCACAGGACTCAGTTAATTCCAGAATTTTTTACTTGCCTCTAGACTGGCCACTGGATACCTGGCCCTGCTGCTCCCACAGTTAACCACACCAGGGACTTGCTAGACATCTCTAAACCCCCATCAGACCTGCAAAATCTATGGCTATTTCACTGGTTGATACATATTCTCCTTATTAAAAAAAAAAAAAATCCCTTTTCTGTTCAGCTTCTGCAACTCTAAGTAGGGAATCTGCTCTTCTTTTTCAATTTTCTTTGAATGTCATTTACCCATGATGCTGTTAGGAATAAAGCGCAGTTAAATTAATTTCTTTTGTCTCTGGTTAATATAAGCAGAATTAATATAATAGTGATGGGAGTACCAAATCCAACCTGCCTTTCAATTTATTTCAATTAAGTTTCATTAAAATTACCCTGTGTCATTGGGAACAGTTATGTCAGGTTTATATGCTAAGGAAAGAAGCTTCAAATGACAATTTCCTACCACATGATAACAATAACATTTCTGTAATTACTAAGCATCTTTATTACCATTCATGCAATTTTCTTATACATGCAAATTTCTTTATATCATTCCTGAATAAATAAACGCATTATTCTTGAACAAACCCCTTGGATGCACCCCTTTCTTTGAGCACAATTTGTTTATGATGTTTTAATTTGCAATCAATAATCCTCTACATCTTAGTGTTCAAATGAGAGACTATTTTTGCTTCACAGGCAGGAATTGCACATCACTTAATTCTGCTCTAATAATATTTGAATCATTTAGGGGAGTAGTCATCTTGACAAAAACTATGCAAATCTTATCAAGTTGTGGTGAGGAATTCCTTTCTAGAGATGTCAAAGTGATCAGAAGATGTGTAATTAGCAGCATTGATCATTTTTGTTCTTCACTTTAATAAAAATCTTTGCAAGAGCTCTCCTTAACCTGTTAACAAAAGTTATAGGCAATAAGATTGCATGCATGGAAAATGAGTGTTCATTACATTGTTTTCTCCGTTTTTATCCCCTGAATCCTGTTTCCTCTGAATTTTGTGATTTTCTAATTTTGTTTACTGCTGTGTAAATTTTCTTTTTTAATTACTTTCTCTCTACACAGCACAAAGACATCACTGACAAGCTCAATACAGAGAAGCTTTGATGCTATTCTAAGATAAAAACTCTGAAGATGATCCAAAATCCAGTGAAGTCTGTGAAAAACCTCCCTCCCCCTGTCCTTTGGAGCCTGTCCCAAATGAGATGCTGCACTTTTGTGCCAGGCTCCCCACTCTCCCCAGGGGAAGCAACAGTGACTACCTGGCTCCAGCTTTTGTTCCTTGAACAAAGCACTGTAGAAGAGGTGGCAGCGCCTCAGCTTCTCACTGAAACAGTCTAAACAATGAGCCCAACGTGTTTATGCAGGAATGTACGTGAGTGTTTATGTGCCAGCCCTGTTCTTAGAGACTCTCACTGTAGGAAAATGAGAAAATAAAGTACTTAACTGTGCAAGTAATTTCAGCTGGAGCCCATTATCCATCTGCTAATGCAGTGCAGCCTGGAAGCTTTGCCAATGACAGATTAAGGTCAAACAAATTATCATTCCCACAATATACACTTCTCTTCCTAAATGTATTTTTCTTTTATTATGTTGTGAAATTCTGATCAAAAAGCCTATAATAATATCGTATTAGTATAAATTTCTTGCAGTGAAGCTACAGCAAGTTTCTTGAATAACGGTTGGGTCCAGAAAAGCCAGGCAGTATATTTAAGGCAGGAATTCTGGTCTCAAGAGTTTGCAGGCCAAAAAGGCAAAACACGGGAAGAACTGCATAAAGAAGGTGCTGTTATTTCATTTTACAGGGCAGAACCAAAGCAGAGGGCTTGTGGGAATGGGGTATGCAAGGATTGCAGGCACAGAGCTAATAGTGGCAACTTTAAAGCCTGCATCCAGTGTCAGAGCAAGACTGAAAATCCTCCATGATGTGCCTAAAAATATTTTTCCTCAAACTTCAATCTGTGCCAATTTTTTTTTTACAGAAGCACTTCTTTAAAAGACTTTTTGAGATCAGCTGTCTTTAAAGATAAAGCTGTTCAAACAGCTTTGGAAATCCTAACCTGCACAGCTGTGCACACACACAGACTACATGCAACTAAAGACAAGGTCTTAGTGTGAAGTGTTAAGCAAATCAATCTGTGGGGACTGCTTGTTCTGCAGCCCAAAACATAGCACGTCAGAGACAAGAAGGTAATTAGCAGTATTTAATTCCATGACTGCAAAGTTACACGAGGATAATTTAGGTATGTTTTGGATTCAGCCACAGGTCTGAAGCACTAAATAGATAAGCCTTGTTGACTAAGGCACATTACTCAAGCATTTTAAATCTTTGCACAAGCTGTCTTGCCTTTTACCATTGCTCTCACCAGGAGAAAAATGCCCTTTCTTCAAAGTCAGACTCAGAATATGTAAATCAAAGATGATAATACTGACCTTTTTTTTTTTTTTNTTTTTTTTTTTTTTTTTTTTTTTTTTTCCAAAGAGCATTTTATTATCTCCTGCTGAGAAATGCTGCCTGGACGCTGGGCACCGTTATGTAAACCACAGATGTCTCCCGAATTCTTGTGTAAGGCAGTGAGAGGGGCGGTGCCTCCTGGCCAAGAAGCCGCTTTGCACAGAGGATAAGACCCTGCTTAGCCTGTCCTACAACAGCTCAGCCCCGCAGTGCCCCATCCCTGCTGCGCAGAGCACAGGTAGGAAAAGGAACGGAGTGTCACTGCCTCATCAGGGACAGCAGCAGAATGCCAAGCACACGAGGAATCGTGGTAAAAAAAAATGTTTTGAGCCACATTTTTGAAGGGGAGGGAGCCTGTTGAAAACTGGAGTCTGCTAAAAGTAAAGGCAGCCAGGAAGAAATTCTGATTTTTTAAGATAGTTCAGAAACTACTTTACAACTCTTCTCTACTTTCATGTTTCCCAGCTAAAAAAAAAAAAGAGAAAAAATAGAAGGAGAAATGAAATTTGACTTTTAAAAGAGGATGCTACACTGTGAAATAATTTTTTTCACACACTAAAAAAGCTTTTTCAGAGGAAATGAAGCACAGAGGTGTGAATGTCTACTAATTTAGAGCACACCGCAGGAGGTGCTTAGGACCTGGATTTTGCCATTTCATTGCAGGCAAACAATTTTAATATATGTAGTTACTAATACGTGTGCCTATTTACCTTCATCTTTCTCTTAAGAATTTCACAGGTACTCTCTCTGTCCAGCATAGATAGACATGTTTCAGCTGCAGTAGTGAATGATCAGCATCTTTGAAAGAAGGATCAAGGACTCTGGAAAGAAGAAATCAAGTCTCTCTGAAAACCAGAAACACACAGCTGGTGGTCACTTGTCTGCTTGGTTCAAAGGGCTCAAATATAACATAGCTGGAAAAAAAAAAAAAGAATTAATCATAATATTTACAGAATAACCACATTCAGGGATGACACCAGGTTTTTTAACACACCACAACAGCACAATTGCTCTGCTTTTTCCCTTCTTGAATGTAGCAAAATGAATTAGTTAAAACAAACAAACAAACAAAATGCCCCAAAAACCACAAAACAAAACAACCCACTAAAGTCATAGAAGCACCCTTCCTTAAATCTAAGGAGTTTTTATAAGTGCCATGAACTTTTAAGTAATGGGTTCCATTTAATGGGAAAATGTTAAGCTGACTTAATTACATCAGGCCCCAAGTGGCTGAACCTCTGACGTGGAAAGATTGATATTGATCACAAACTGCAGAAACTTCTCTCAAAGTCCAGCACAGACCTACAGCTAATGAAGCTGGCTCCCCACTAATGAGAGGTTTCTTATATGAAATCAGTTTATTATGTCCTTGAGCCATACATGAAAAGCTTCAAATACAGGAACAAAATTGAAAAGCACGTGCAGAAAAGTAGCAAAGAACTTGTGGGATTATGGACTGGATTGTCTATTATTTCTGAAAGATTATTTATTATGTATCAGGTAATAGGGCAATAAAAATACTAACACATTCTTCCCATATCAGTGAAGTTCCAAAACATTGATTCCTAACTACAAAATTTCAAATTAGTCAGAGTTTTTAGTAATTACTTGCTATCTTGCAAAGTCATTGAGATATTATTGCACTGTTACCATCGGCAAGCATTGGGAAAGTGGGATCTGTATTCCAGACTGCAGAAGAATTAGCTCAGACAGGTGATGAACCTGGGGGCTGCTTCCAATTTGTGAAGCATTTGATAGAGAAATGCATGACAGTGGATTCACAGACTGCAGGGACTGCCACACACAAACTTTCCCAGATCCTGTACTCAGCAATATAAATCACTAGATTATCTTCAAAATCATGAGGTATGCAAAGTAACAGACTCACCATTGCTTTTACTCATCTTTCTAGTTTAGAAGTGGCATTTAGAGCTAAGCAGATGATCTCAGGAGCTCCGACTTCCAGCAAAAATGGGAACATCATGAGACAACTAAGACAGTTGGTTACTCAGGATCATGGCTAGTCTTGTTATTCATAGCATGTTTTCCCACCAGTTTATATCTTGTTCTCAAAAGTGACTCCCGCTGGATCTCAAAGCACTTCCAAGCCCATTAATGTGTCTTTCAGCATCAGCCTTTGCTAAAACTTCCACTGTAACCCTCCAGTTGTGTCAGCAGCTGCCCTGGCTGTGTGGATCTGGGAGGTAATCCCTATTCCATAATGTCTATACTGGGCACTGATGTGCAGAAGGCAATCCTGCTCATGCTCTCTGGAGGAACGAGGGACACTGCTCACACCGTGCCTCACTGCCCAGCCAGACCAGAGGAGCACCACCAGAGAAATGTGCCCCTGCTCCACATCTGTAATTAGCTCAGATGCTGCTGTAATATCTAAATGTAATTTAGACAGCATGTAGCTATTGACTAATGAAAAATTCAAGTTCCTTTTCTCTCTTACCCTACTGGGAGTCACTGCCTGGTGTATTTTTGAGCTGCAGTGCTGGGCAGGGGAGGTCTCCTTACTCAGCCCACCCCACCTGCTGCTCCTTCATGCTTGAAGGAAGCAAACCCACCTGTTGCACGAAACCTGGTGATTCAGTGCTGGGAATCTGCACCATCTGTGCTGAGCCGACACCACCCCGCAGGAAGAAGCAGCGCCTCTCACAGCCCTGGTGCTGCTGTGCTTGGCATGCACACCCGAAAATGACTCACAGCAAAACCCAGGAATGGGCAAATTACGGGTACTGAGCTCGGCTGTCACAGCTCTCAGCTCTGTGTTTCTTGCAGTGCTGAAGTGGTTTAAAGTGTTATTAAGACATTTGTCTTAATTGACTAGGGAATTACTAGGCAGAGGTAAATAAAATGGGGTGAAGGACTTGGAGGATGTCACTGGAAGGAGCCCTGAATCCCAGGAAATGCCTGCTGCTGTCACGCCAGGAGAGAAGGATAGGCACAGACCAGTCAGGTATGTGGCTCTCACCTCTGGTTCAAGTGCTCTGCTCCTCTCTGTGCCCCTCAGCCACCAGCCTTCCTCCCCATCCCCCCAGGAGTGCTGGCCTCACTCCTCAGCCTCCCAGAAATCTGATTCACAGCTCCTTCACTCTGCTCACTTTATGAGTGTCAGGACCCTGCTATTCCAATACTTACAACTACCTTGTGTGGTGTAAAACCAGTGGCACCTGCAGGCATTCAATCCAAACTATACTCTTTAAACAAGACTCTGCTCATTTTATACCTTTGCCTTTTGCTAGAGAAGTCATCCCAGTGGCATCAGCAAAGGATTGTCTCCCCAGACAAACGTTGGTGCTTCCACACGTAAAAACAATTGAATCTTGCCAAAATTGCTTGTAGTAAGGTCCATTTGAATGACAATATTTCTTAGCTCTTTAAAAGGCATTTCATTAACTTTCACAACTATAATTGTAAACTCTGGGTTTTTTTTACAGAAACACGAGAGTTATTTTTGGCTCTGACACAAGGAAGAATTTATAGGTTCCAGAGGCAGGTTTGATACGGGTAAGCAAAAAGTTAATTTGTAAAACCAAATGTTAGATCTCTTTTTTTTTTTTTTTTTTTTTTTTTTTTTTTTATTTTGAAAAGNTATTGGAAAAGGAAACTTTAATTTAGCTAAGAGCAACAGAAGGGGGTTTAAGCTGAATGTCACGTCACTATTTTTGATTGGCAAAAACTCGCCCATTGCAGTTAGCACACTGTACAGCATAGGACACAGCAAGACCTTATAGCTGTGCTGACAGGTTTCTGTAACTAGAATGTTTTTCTCTCTCTCAGTAACCTTACTTGAATGTACTTACCTTTACAATAAAAATTAGCAGCAATTTATCTTTTATAAACATGTTGTATCCTCTTATTCCCAAACCAATATTTTCAGCAGTTTCCAATCAAACACAGCTCAGTATAGAGGTCCCTGCAGGTAAATCTCCTTGCTGGGTGATAAGCAAGATGCCATTTTTATAAACCAATCAACAAAAAAATTAAATCAGCTTGCTAGCAAGTTCTCAGTTTTGTCTTAATATTTTATAAATAAAATCCCTCCTGGAAATTTCTAGGAAACACCAAGGTTTATTTTTCCTGTTTGTATTCTGAAATATCATTTTTCCCAACTCAATTAGTTCACACTGAACCCTTGTACCAATTATGCTTCATTATGTTGCTTGTAATGCTAATATGCTAACTAGTGTAATGAAACTTTCACGAGCAATATAACTAACTGTGTTCATAATTAAGGCAAGCATGTACCTTTCCCAGTCTGCCAAAATCCCATCTCCAGGCTTGTGATGTGAGAGTTATCTGCCTCAGCAGCAGCCCCCAGCTTGTGCTTCCCCTCATCGATTTGTCACATGTGGGGCAGGATGATCAGTGCCTCCAGGCACTAACGAGAAAGGAGATACCTGACTTGACTCCTCTGCCAGGAGAAGAAATAGGCAGCGTAAGAGGGAGTCAGATCATGTGCTAAGTTAAAGGAAACACCTCTCTTCTTCCACTGCTGATTACTAAGTTAGGCAGCATATCTGTATTTTCTGTGCCATGTGTGCTGAAAATGGAAAACCCTCTGCTTTGGCCATGTGCCTTAATGTGAGGGAGAGAACCAAAAGGGCCAATCAGTGCAAAACATTCAAGTTTTGCAGTTAACTTCCCCACCCTCAACTTTTAAGAGTCCAAAATTGATGCATTTATGCAGTGGGGGGCCATCTGGCCAGCACTTCATCAACAAATTATCCATAGGTGGTGAAAGCACACCCTACAGCTCATGGTCTGCATCAGCACTTGCCACCATACATGGAGCCCCCTTCACACAGGACTACATGGATGTGAAGAGGAATCGAGTGCAAGCCCTATTCTAGAGAGCTGCCTACTCTGGCCCTGTGCCTTCCCTACTGCTGTCCTCTGGGAAAGTAAGGTGCTCTTTCTTTCCTCTTTTCATGAGAGAAGTGCCTATTTTCATCTCTTCCACCACTGCCCACAGAATAGATGACAAATTTTCCTTCACTTAGTGTACAAGTTCCTTCATGAATGTGAGACAGAGTGGAGTGAAGAAAACCAGAGAAATCTAAGTACAACTTAACTTTAAAAGCAACCACAATATTTAAGGAAAATTTCCTCATAAGATTTTGATACTGTGTAAGTGCAAATAAACAGAAGGGGCAAATGCAAATGCAGTTATCTAGAGCTGTACATAAGACAAAACTCTAAAACCTAAAAAGATTGAAGATATCTTTGACCATGACTTAACATTGCTCTAATAATTGAAGCAAGAACATTTAACTTGGTTACAACACTTATGGCATATAAATAAGTGTTCAGATTTCCATGATTCCTGAAAATGTGCAGTTCTTTTGATTTTGTAGGCTTCAAAAGTTCACAATCCATGTCATTAATTTAGCTGTCGAAGTCCAACCATAAATTTTAAATTGGAAATGTTGACCTTGACCTCCATATTTCAATTTCACCAGCTGAAAAGCAGAGATAACAATATTTACCTATCTCAGTGTCTTCTGATTGTTAATTGCTGCTTCTGAAGTGGCTTGACTATGGAAATGTCATCCCTTGATGCCATTCTTCTTACAGGGTAAGTTAAAAAACATACTTGTTGCTGGATATGCAAGAAGCAATCAAAAGGAAATCACGCTGGACCCATGGGATGTTTCCAGAGCAAATATAACCACACAAACATCTGTGTCCTTTACTGAAGCAGTAACAGACTTTACATGGAGTTGTAAAGAAGATGCAGGCAAACAGAACAGCACAGGAAGGAGATATTGTCCTCTCCATTTAGCACTTCTCGTTAACTCGCACTGTAAAGGGGGTCAGAGGGACCCTCCACACCTGCCCTCTATGGCAGAACATGATCTGAGCAGGGACAGCTCTTCAGTTTCATATTCTATATGTACACAGGGGGGCATGGGCAGTAACAGAACTGAAATGGAACTGCAGAGGATTTACCACAACAGTGCAGTCAGAGTTAGCTACTGACTTACCCCACTAATTCCTTCTCCAGCAAATTAATGGAAATATATTTCCCTAAGTGGAAGAATTCTGATAAAAAGGGATGAAACAGAGTGAGTAGGATATTTAAAAATGCTTAAATTACTATCACATGGGAGGTATGATATCTAAAGTGGAATGTTTTACAGATAATCTACTTTCACTTGAACATCTCCTGGGATGAGTCCCATGATGTTTGTGATTTGTGAAAATGACATTATAAAAACGCCAAGAAACAATGGAACCACTGGGCTAGATAAGAATCTGTTTATTTTAAACTGGCAGTATGACAATTTTAATGGTTTGAGGATAATATTAAATAATCTCATTGAAGAACATTGTATTTCTGCAAAGATGAAAATTAGTATGAGCCTATTAGAGACAAGGAAACCTAATAGATAATGCACACAATAGGGAAACAATAATAGCCCCACAGTTATTCTGTGAGTTTCTAAAATGTTTTCAAACCACACATATCTTATCAGGACACTAATTCCTTAAATCACTTAAATATATGCACAAAGCTTTTCCCAGAGTATGTAAGTAAATTTGTCTTTCAATAAAAGCCTCTGGTTATTCACATGTTTGCATAGTCTGGTGAAACACAGTTAACACCAGAGAGACCAATTATCTCAGGAAGAGGTGGGAGAGGAAAAATAAGAAATCCTCTTAGCATGACTCATTGCACGTACAAGGAATCACATTCCCAAATATAGGATGTTATTATTTTGATACTCTATGAAGAAGCAAATACAATCTCTGAAATCCCTTACTAAGGCAATAAACTGGATTTGTATCCACATGGCCTTGCTGGAGACAACTTTGTATCTCAGTATCCTGGTTTATGTTTAAGAGTGTAAATTAAATAGGTGGAGAAAAGTCCAATGCACTGATTATAATAACTCTTTGTCCTAATGCGCTATTATAATTTTCTAGCCAGTGTTCATTATGTCCTAAAAAGAGAAATAGTTCCAAGATGACCATTTGTGGTCCTCGATGGAGCTACACTACATGTCCTCAGATGGATTTCTCTAATGGTCCCAGCTGGTAACCATAGCCTATACCCCATTTCCCTAACTATGTAGGTGTATGGATAAACCATTTGAACCATGAGTCATTTAAAGCATTTGAGTAATGCCAAAATAAGACATCTGTATGTTTGATGTTATATTACACAATGCTCTGCTGCATTTGAGTCTTTTGCAATTCAATTTCAGCATCTATAAAATGGTTATGACATTCACTTTTTCAGTATGAGGTGAGAGATTTTGCTGAAACCTGTCATTCAATGCAAGCTAAAGTCTAAAAGACTCCAAATTCTCACAGGAGAGTGGATAATAAAATGAAATGGTATATATTAATGAATTATGGCAGAAAATTCTGGATTTCCCCTTTAATTCTTTACTTTTTGAAAATATTTAAATATTTCTTTTTCTGTTTTTATACCTTTTTTTTTTTTTTTNTTTTTGCAGTACTGGAGCACATTATATAGCAGTGTCCAATCCCCAGTTCAAATTCGACAAAACTGAACTAGAGAGAGGATTAAACCCATAATATTTCAGAAATAGAAACTGGGTCACATAATAAGGCTTTCTCTAGGGTTTGTCAGAAAGATTAAAATTAGGATGAATTTATCACTAATTTCCTTACAGTTTTGTGATGCAGGGCAACTGTAAGGATAGATGGACATGGATCCAGGCTACTTCCAAGACTTGAATTCAAACACCATCAGAAACTCTAACAAACAGCAGTGTCCTCCGGTCCCAAACTTCCCAGGAGTAGAGAGAAGTGCTGTTATTGTTATCCAGGAACAAAACCTCAGGGATGGAGAGACTTGGTCTCACAGCCATGCAGGAAATCTGTAGAAGAGCAGTGAACTGATCAGAAGTGCAAGCGTAGACACGCTACACGCTTTCTCCATATGGAATGGCATCAGCAGGCTTACTCATACCAGCATCAAACCAGCCTATTTTTGGGTGCATAATTTCACAATAAAGGAAGAGGAATAATTTTAGGAAAATGTAAAACAGATACATGGTTTATACCATGTATATAGAAATAATTCCTTTAGGAAAGAACAAAAGATTTTGGTATAAAAATAACATTACTTATTTATTCTAGATACTCAATTGAGGGACACATTTTCACACATATATGTGGGGAGTCTTCTGCTTCAGTAGAATGCAAGAATAAGATAACACTTCACAAATAAATTCTCATGTACCCTAATCCAGTAAACACCCACCTCTAGCCCTGGTGACCTGATAATTATAATCTAGCAATGGAATATTTACGGGATTATTGTCTTGGGTTATGTAACCAAAAAAAAAAGTGTATTCTGTTTCATCTGTTGAAACCAGTTGGGGAGATGGGCTTTTTTTCTTTATCTCTTGTAACTCCAGGGAGGAGGGGGGTGGATGCCTTCTGATAATGGGCCAGCTTTTAAAACCAGATGGGGCTGTGTTTCTTATCTCTTCCACCACTGTCCACCCTCTGGGAGGTATCTTCTGTTATTGGGCCATTAAGGGTCACCAGTGACATGACACATTACATCATCCCATTGTGAGATGCTCCACCCAGTGGGAAGGAGACAGCTCTTCCTACCAAGACAAAAACTGAGANTTTTCCCTGATAGATACATGTCTTTCCAAACCAAGACAATTATTTTCCTTAATATTTTTTGTACAAGTATTAAAGTCTAGTATTGTGTTATTTTGGTAAAAATACAGAAAAATAAAATTAAACTTATAGCTTGCAAAATATTTTTCTCTCCTTCTCTCAATCTTTGTTGGCCTTCCTCCAAGACAAAGAAATCCATTGACATTTCAAGCCGTGGCTGTTTCCCCGTTATCATGTGGGTTTGTGGCATTTTAAGAAATAATATGCAAAGTAAAAAGGAAAAAGAATTCTTTTGAAGAGGTGATTTTTAAAATCTGCTCTTCAGAGATGGAAGACTCCCAGATGAAGATTATATGCACATCTCTGGTTTTCATCAGTAGAGCAACATCCGGAAAACAACAAATTTGCAAGAGTTTTCTCCCAAGAAATTCCCTAAGACAGAAATTAAGAGAAATATAAAAACAGAAGTTCCATGCTGAAGAATTATTGAGAAGCCTCAAGGCTCTTCAGCATCATTCAGATCACAATCTACAGCAGCATATATTTGAAAAGAGCAGCTCTGTGGGAACTAGAACACTCTGCATCCCTCCCCTCCTCACTTGTACAGCCTCCTCCACTTCTACCTACCACATTCAAAAATATCAAACCGCACATAAAAGCAGACTGTTAGCATATTTGGTGTGCCTTACTAATGCTACACTGCTTGTTCTTTACAGTCTTGAGGAAAAAATCCAAAAAGATTTGAGTAGCTTCCATACTTCTCCAGTGAAGCTGAACCCCACCAGCCAGTGCTTAGGTGGTAGATGCCCAACTTCCAGGTGCCCCTGGCCATCAGTGAATTGCTCTACCTGCCCAGAACTGGCACAGTTTACCCTAAGAGACCTACCTGCTACTAGCCACTGCTGTCCTCAGGGAGCTCAGCTCTGACAGGGCTTGCAGGCTTTGACCAAAAGCTAAGCTGAGATTAGCAAGACCCAAGACCGTGCCTTGAGGAAGTGTTCCTTTTCTGGAAAGGGCTGTGCTTTAGATTTCAGTGCAAATAAAATACAGGTTCATACAGAAAGCAGAACATCGATTATTTTTCAGTCATAGCTATTAAATGAAATTAAATGGACTAGTATTACATTTATACCCTTATGTCTCTTTATTGTATTAACTGCACAGAGATACCAATCAGCTGGTACTACAGATGCTTTAAACAGCATTTAATCTGACTGAGCAGGTGCTGGAAAATACTAGCAACTGAGAAAACACTAACATTTAACAAGATTGTTGCTAGTATTTCTTATTCTCTGGCTCTGCTCTCATCATTCAGCTCAAGCCTCTGGTTTCTAGGAAACATATTGCAACTTCCACTCATAGCTCCTTAGCAGCTGTTACTATTCAGATCAACCAGGATTTCACATCAAGTCTTGGCCAGAGCTTAGGAAAACTGAGACTTCAACCTTTCTCCTTCCAAAGGACTTTTTAAGTGAGGCACTCTTAGCAAGTGCTGCTGAATCTATGCATTTATAAACTCTCTCTCCCCAACACCCCCCATCAGGTAAATATGAAAACAACTCTGTCTCTCTTTGGCTCTTTGTAACTGAGAGGAAATATTTTCTTAATAATTTCTTCAACTTAATTCTTTACCTTAAATGCCTTCTTCACACATACCATGTTTTTTGACTAGGTGAATTGCACTTTAATGCCTCATAGCAGCTAGCCTGCTTACAGTCCTGCTACAGCCCTAGCAAATCATGCCAATCAAAAATACATTATCATTAGGCATAATAAACAACAGGTTGGATTTATTAGCCTGCTTGCTCTGCCAAGAACTCAGCAACACCAGAAACCAGTTTACTTACATCTGTGCCTATAAACTCTCTTGATATTAACTTAAAACAGACAGTTTTTGAAGATGCAGGCACTCTGTTTTGAGGACCAATGTGAGGCTTGAAGACAGTAATTCTGAAAGTCTCTCGCCCCAAATCCAAAAGATGTTGTCAGTAAAAAGCAGTATTTTATCTCTTTTAGCACCTTGCTTCCTTCGGTGCTCCCATTTCCTCCATGGACCACCTGTTGTGGCCCTTGGCATGGACCAGGTCAGCACTGGGATGATGCTGACCTAGGCTGTGCCACCAAACCCACTCCCCACACTGGCCTTTGGGGGCTTCAGCTCCTCTCCCATCTGTGAAGATAAGAGGCTGCTCAAGAGAGGTTTCCTTGAGCTCTGAATGCTTCCTTTAGTGGTGCTGGTGGAAGTGCTGTGAAAGAGAGCTGCAGTGTCCACAGAAACCCCTTATGTGCATCTCAGAGTTTTTACCAGCTGCTAGCAGGGAGAGGGAGTGAACGAGCTGGCTCTGGTGTCTAACACTGTGGTATTGCTACAACTGCAGGTCCTGCCAGGTAACGAGATGCTGCTCCATCCTTTCACCTGCTCCCAGCACAAACCTCCAAAGCCATGGGTGAGGAGCCAAAAGGATACAGAAAAACCTGCCTGGTGTGCCACCAAGAGTTTGTAAAACCCTTGGATCAACAAAGTGACTGAAGCTGCCAGTTGGTGGGAATACAACAGCAAGGTGCCTAAACAGCCTAAACGTTTCACGAAGAAATGCTCACTCAGCCTCAGATTACCTAGGAAATTTTTACAGGCAGGTCAACTAAGGAAGAGAGAAATACACTCTCAGTTTCAAAAGTAAATGCTTAGATGTCAGATAGGTAAAAAACCCGAAACAACCAGGCTTCTTGTTATTCAGAAATTTTAGGCACCTGAGTAACAGAAACAACTAAAACTTATTTTACTTTATTTTATTTTATTTTATTTTATTTTATTTTATTTTGGAAACCAATCCTTTTGTAGTGACTAGATTTCATCTTTTAAGAATATTGGCAATAATTTTCAGTGTATTATGAATTTCTTCCTTAGGTTAAATTGTATGTAGAACAAAACAAGAACCTATAAAACTCACTGAGTCTTACTATTTTGTCTTACTCTTGTCTTTCCTATTGCACATAATTCTCATAAAATCTCAATTTCAGAATATTTTATAAATGGAATGGCTTACAAACCCTAATGAGGCAAACTGGGGGCATCCCATGCTGTAGTCATTCCAAACATTGGTTTTCTTCAAGAGAAGCTTTGTCTGCATAGGGCCAGGTGGTATCTGCTCTGGGTGTTTAATTTCCTGCCTTGGTAATTCCCAGCAATGGATTTTGATGAGATACGGATGATGATCATGACTAATAATTCTGGGGTATTTGCTTTGAGATGATAATGTTTATTTCTTTGCTTTTGATACGAAGTTTATAAATACTAGCATTTAACTTCAATTATATTAAGTGGTTTCTTTTCCAGATGAAAGGCTGAGGCTGTCCTCTTACAAATGCTATGAAAACAAAGGGTTTTCTTGAATAATTTGAAAAATCTGCAGACTTACTCTACGGCCTTTCCTCTCATTCTTTTAATTTGATTTGCACACTGAAGCACAAGTGACAAGAAGCCCTATTTGTCACGTATAAGCTGTGTCACTGAAAGAACCAAGAAACCAGACATCATCTGCTTTTCATCTATGACCGTGCCCTGGCAGAGCAGCCTTGGTGGGCACTTCTGTGTGACAAGATAAATGTCTGCATCAGCATTTGAAGGAATCAAGTAACAGTTCACTCCCAATTAGCTGCACCAGCTTATTGTCAAGATGCATGCAGATTAAATAATTTGAAATAACAGTCTCAATACCAGTTGTTAAAGTAAAAAATTCAAGGGGAAACATCATGTCTGCCCTGTTCCAGCATGACACCCTGCTTTGAAAGCTGAAGCAGTAGAGCACTGTTCTTTGAGAGAAGAGATGAAAGTGACAGGCTGAGGTGAGAGAAAACAGTTTTCATCTCCAAGGTCCCTGCAGAACTACTACAGCTCTGGGAGAAAACTGATTCATTTCTCCTCTATTAATAAGCTGATAAGTAAACTGAACACAGAGAGGAAAAAGGATGACTTTTCAGAGTCAAGCTTTTTTCCTGTATAACTGTGCTTTCCCTCTAGTTATCATCAAGGTTTTTCAAGGTTGNTTTTTTTTTTGTTCGTTTTGGCTTTTTTGTATTCAAAGTTACTAGTCCCTGCCTCTTTGTTAAAAAATTCTATGTAACTTTTTAAAAAACAGCCTGGTAATATGGTAAGTCTTTATTCTTCCAGACTGATTTTATAAGAGACAAACAAAGCAAGTATATTTGATTAATAAATTCTTACAGATAAGTTGAGTCTTCATAAAAAAACCCCTTTATTTCCCTATAGGCAGAGTTATCTTGGGGCTTTTTTCTGCTATTTGGAGTTACTAGAGCCAAGAGTCTTTCTGGGCTTTTCTGACGAGTTCAGGCTGAGAAAACGCAAATGGTCCCCACCAGTGGCAGGATCTCAGGCAAAAAAGAAGTTTTTTCAAAATACAAGTGCTGTTCTAAGGGGTAGCATTCTGTTGAGCAGCTCATTGGCCACACTCACTGAGAAGAAAACAAGAAGTTAAATGACTGGAGCCCTTAAACTCTGCGAATGCAAATACATAACAAATGGATAGGCAATAAGTGTAAAAAGTGAGCCCTACAGCACTGTCATGCTTCAGGTAAGGTCAGCTCAGAAGCGTTTAATTTGGGAGCAGTCACACACAACATTATTTCACCCAAGCAAACAATGGGAGACAGACAGCATGAGCATGGCTGCTAATCTACACCAACTGTGATCTCAGAGGTGTCTGGAGGTGATGGGATAGTTTAATCTCCTTCTTTCCCAGTTTAGCTCCTTTGCAGAAGCAGCCAATCAGGGAGCTATTTAATACTAATTCTGCTTACAGATATCCTCCTTCTCGGCACTGGGATAACCCTGCCAGTTAGGATTCAGCAAGAAGCTGCTGGGCTTTATATCACCCATCATGTCTGGTTTATGCAGTGTTTTCTTCTAAGGCTGTAAACACCTACTATTTGTGGGCCTTTACTCACAGTTACATTTTACTTTTCCTTCCTACCTTCTTTTAGTGTAAAAAGTGTGGCTCATACTCTGCCTCCCTCGTGCAGAAATACCACCTCCTTTCTCGCCCATCAGACAGACAGGGACTTGGACATTCACTTGCTGAACAATGTCAAATATATGATATTCACTTCAAAAAGCTGTTGAAGAAAGCAAATATCCTATTTTGTTGGCCAAAGGGCTTCTCCCCACTGTTTCCCTGCCAGAGAGCAGTGCTAATCCATGGCATTTGAAAGGGAAAAGAGATTTTGGAGGAACTGTGACAAAGCAGGAACTCACTTTATACATGCATTATTCCTCTCAACGTAATCTCCTAATGCCTTCCATAAAAGTACGTGCCTGATATCTCTACAGCTGGTGGAGCGTCAGGGCTGATTGAATGAATTACTTGCTTTTAAAGCTCCGATTCGAAGCACGGAAATTCTGTGCACTCGTTCCCCTTAGTTTCACTATTTATTTCAAAAGACGAATTCCGCACTGGCTGGTTGTATTCCTGAAAAGTTTCCCGGCAGTCGCGGCTCTCGGGAGCACGCAGTCGGTGCTGAAGCACCCGTGGCAGCCGGGGGTCCCGCCTCTGCGGCCGCGGGTGGGTTC